>CAFUXE010001691.1:429660-482848 GCA_903364295.1 Serranus cabrilla | reverse complement strand
GTGTGTGTGTGTGTGAATACTAACACATGAGCAGCACATGAGGACAATGAGGAGGGACTGCATGATGCCAGCCATACCAACAATCCATGTCAGCCGGAGAAAAAGAATGACACCAAAGATGTTCTGGAGGCACGGCAAGTACACTCCCATCAGAGTGCCCATGTTGGGAGACTGACAGAGAGAAAGAGGGGGAGAAGGAGGAGGGCAAAGAGAGACAGAGAGAGAGAGAGCAGAATATTGACCATGACATTTCAGGAAACAAGTGTATTGATCATCAGTATTGATTGATGTACTTTTTTAAAGGTCATTCAATCATGTTATCAGCTCTTTGCATGTATCCAGGTCTTACAGCCACAGTGTGACTGCAGAGCGTGCAAAGGCATAAGCAATCAATCAGCAGCTCTTAATTCAAATCTAAAACTTGGATAGCAAGGCGGGGAGAGAGCCAGAGGTAGAGGATAATGTTTCTAAACCTCCAAAAAGTGTGTGCACATGGTTTAAAAAACACAGTGAGGCACAGTGTTCCTCTGCTCTGCCGGACTCCTGACCTTGGGGGTCTTCCTACGTGAGGCCTCAGCGCTCTCCTCCTCCTCATGCTCCTTTGCTCCCTGGGTGATGTTTGTGTAGCTGACCAAGCGGCTGAGCAGAGAGGAAACCTTTGGCCGGATGTCCAGCTCTTCCTGGAGAAAAAAAGAGCCAAGTTATATTAATGAGTTTGGGTTATCACCTTACAAAAATATCAGGAAATAAAAAATAACAGACCTCAAACAAAGCCAGGTTCCTGTCATAGAAGTCATTCTTCTTGCTGGCATCAGCACTGTTGAGAAATGGACTGTCTTCTTTATGATTTCCATGTCCTATTGGAGAGACAGAATTAGAGAGACTGAAGGTTAATACGACATGAAAAAAACAAATTTGCTTTTTAAGCGAACCAACTATTTCAACAATTTATGGGGCCGAAGAAATATATGTTTATTCCTGCCAATAGATCAGGCAAGCTGCTGTTAAAGCTACAATGGAGGCACCTGGGTTACACTGCCTGGATGATTAAGTCAATGTGCTTTACTGATATGATAATATAGTTGCCGAGTGTTGCAGAAATTGACTCTGCCTGTGGTGCTCAAAGTGCCAAAAGATGGTTTTAAAAACAGAGGGGGTGAAGTTCAGAAGAAATAAAATAGTTAATGGAAATGCTTTTAATGAGGCCTGTGGATTTTGCTGAGCAATCGGGTCATGACATTGCTGTTGAGTATTTTAAATGCATTTTGGCACTTTGAGCATTACAAAGAGTGCTAATAGTTCTATTATATTGTCGAGAAGGCAGACATCTCTAGTCACACCAAAATATTCCAGTGATACATAGCACTACAAGTAAGAGGAAACAAAACATGTTTCTTTTCTATCATTTTTGGTGTGAACAGTAGAAAGTGTCAGTGCTGATTCACAGGCTACCCTGACTTAACAAACACAAACAAACTAACAAGTAGGTGAAAGCAATGTTCAATTAATTTCTTAAAAATTTAAAATGCATTACATATTTACTGGAATATAATTTGCAGCATCATTCTGTATCTTATTAGTTAAAATAAAAGATACATTACATGTATCTTAAAACCATGTACCTCATATAGATCCTGCGTAAAGAGTCACAATTATACATCCACATTTCTTTCACATGTGGTACGTAGTGAAATAGTGTCAGTTGCATTTGGTGTCAGCAGAGGTTAACACATCATGCTGGATATAATGCCACAGATTTGCATTAATAAGTTGTTGTAACAACCTAACACGATTCCCTGTGCAGTAATTTTAAAACTATGCCTTTTCCACGGCAGTCCTTTTCAATATTCAGTCGGCTTTTAACTGTCACTATTCATTCTAATTAAATCATCTCCATGTACCAGTAAACTTCAGAAACACAGCTCCTGTAGTGAAGCTGCAGTGAAAGGCCAAAAGCAGCACAGACCGACAAATCCCAGTCCAGGTGAAAAACAGGCATATAATTAGATTTTACTCTCATTAACTTGTGCTTTTGGAGAAAAGAATCCAGCAGCGATGAGCCCGGTGCCTCGGGGCAAGCACACAAAGTAGAACTGCAAACATTATCACTCACGCATTCACACTCATAAGCATGCACACACTTCATTACCTAGAAATTACCTAACCTTGGGTTATTAGAGCATGTAAACTTTAACAGCGTCAACTCAAATTAATCCGACAACAAAAAGTCTGCCAATTTACCAAGTGGGCATGAAATAAAAAAATATATTCTCAACAGTGCTGAAAATATACCAGCTTTGTTGTAAGTGAGTTGGCTGAGCTTGAATGCTGGTCATCACTCACCTGTGTTCTGTGTCCCACTGCTCTCACTACCACTCTGGGTGAGCATAGTTATGAGCTGTGTGCAGACTGCCACACAGCACTCTGTCCTCTAGCATGGGGAATTGTCGATTACTATCCAGGACACTCGGTCACCCAGGGTGAGTACTCATTCAGGGATCTCACACATGGGGCATGGTGAGGGGGGAGTGAAGTTTGCAGTGGTAACTCACTGACTAACAAGCACAGACACACACATTTACTGCTCATAGGGATATAAGGGCCTCGGGTTGAGTAAATGGTATCACAAAGAAATGCAGTATCTGTATTCCTGCTAAAGAATAACATAATATATATATACTGACATACATGTCATGATAATTCCTTTCTCTTTTAAAGCAAGGTTTGTTTTAAAATGTCTAAACGATGCAAACGCCTGGAAAAAAAGGTGATCATTTGAAGCATGTAGGTCACATTCCCAGTGGTCTGCCTTTTCAAACCATAACAACTACACAGCTGGATCAGAGTTATGCTTGGAAAGAGATGAGAGTAAAAACAATGCCAACACTGTCCTCTAGTGTCATCTTGCTGTCATTGGCATGGGATAAGAACACAACATCTGTGTTTGAAGCAGCAAAGTATGGTCTGAGTAGGACTGTTTGGAAACCTGATTCCAAAAGGGTTGGGACACTGTGAAAAACATCATTTCAGCATGGATTTATCTATGGTGTTTCTCAAGGTCTTGGTTTCTAGGTGTGATATTGTGAAGGGACTTTTGATAACTTTTTAATCAATTCTCATGCTAAAAAAAGACCAAATTTAGCAGCAAATCTGTGTAACAAATGGGAGACTTTGAGCATGGGGATGGAGCAGACAAAGTGCATCTGGCTAAAGTTAGCTAACATCAGCCCTCACAGACAGCTGCTGAGTAATGGGTAATGTTACACAGAGATTATTTAAACAATATCTAAACTGAAAACATAAAATGAACACAGACAAGTCTTTAACTCCCAGGTCCAAGTCAAGTCTCATATCACTGATTTTCTGTCAAGTCAAGATAACTTATGTCCAATCCACAATTACTCAAGTCCCCATCTTTGGTGTTTAATCACCTGAAACTAAGAATCATTGCATTTTTAAACCCGTCATATCAGCATGTTGTAGTACCATGTCTCTACAGTAGCCCAAAACGAGAAAAAAAAACAAATACATATTTTCAAATGTTTCCTTTTCTTAATGTCAGAGCCTAAAATAGTTCAGCCTCTGACTCATAACGTTTGTTGGACCTGGAAACTAAATGTCACTTTAACAATGAGTAGACACAGTGGGGGTCCCCTGTTAATAACTTCACAGTAAATGTGTAATTAAAAAGATTAAAGATTAACTTGGTTGCTATGAAGGCACATCAGAGTCTTGCTGTGTGCCCAGAACAGCACAGAGGCTTTACAGCAACATGCACCGACATGTCACCTGTAACCCGACCAAGACAGCTCACCAACACCGCCAGAACATTAAAGACTTTTTACAGAAAGTGTGTGTCAAGGTAGAGAGGTTAACCAGGGGTGTACATGGCTTTTACTTTCCACTGACCAGACAAGTATCTTTTCACTCTGTGTTTATTGAGATGATTGCTTTGGTGAAGTTTCTCTTCTAAAATTATAATTATTTCTATGTTACAAACAGTAAAAAAAAAAAAAGAATTTTAAATAATACAGGCTATAACAACTTAAAATAAAAGATATTATCATTATTATTATTATTATTATTATTATTATGACTGTAAAACACTCAACCATACATGTTCCAAATTATCTTTAGGTTTTCTTGGATATTCCGTCTAAAAAGAAGAAGCAACTGGTGTGATTTAGAATACAAAAAGTGGTCGAGTTGGCATTGAGTGACCCAAAAGAAATGATCAAAACAAAGCATACACTGTATTTATGTGGCAAATCATAAGTACTTTTTGAACTAGAGTATTTATAATTGCCATATTGCCACAAGACAAAGAATACCATGCTTTAGATACTACCTTTCATTTGTAGCTCCAGTCCAACACAAACGCAACAACAGTCCAAAGCAAATGTTTTGACAGACTGCCGATGTGTCAGGGGTGTCCAGGTATAATTTGCTGTGTGTTTACAACTAGATCAACTGCCAGAGAAAATGGTATGTTGTCAAGTATTTTCAAAGTGCAAAGTACATGGCTTAAAAAAAATCCAATGTCTTCTGGTAAGACAACAAAGACAAAATCAATATACTTTATGATTGTTAACGGTCTAACAAACAACTTCCAGACAGTGACTCTTGCAAAACCTCTTGAAGACTTTTCACCCAGCACAACATTCATTTACTTTATCTAAACTGATCAGGAAATTTGAAGTATTCAAGGGTTGATTTTTTTAAAATGTACTTTTTTAAAAGCACGAATAGTTGGGGCAAAAATGCTTCACAGCACTTTAAGCTGATTAGTCATGGAAAACAATATCCCTGCCCATTAGCTTCTTAGGGTTTGAAAAAGCCTCTTTGCTAAACTTCCTCTTTAATAAACACTTAAGACTTAGCAGTGAGAGGTTGTACAGCTTAGCTAACTCTGCTGTGTGCAGTTAGTTGGAAAGAATGTTGTACTGATCAGTGTTGTGTTGGAAGCTAGCTTGTGTGTGTATATATGCTTGTCTAAGTGTGTGTGTGTGCGTGTGTGTGTGTTTAAAACAGAGAGGGAGACAGTAAAAGAGACCATATCTGTGCATATCTTTTGGCATTTCCTTAATTTGATTAACTCCCTCTGCATGCCTTGATAGCAAAGCAGGATAGGACTTTGCCACTGGTGACTGTGAAAACATGATATAACTGATGCAGGTCAACAGTTAAAGGATTCTCTACACTGCACTGTATTCAGCTCTTTGTTTATGTTTCTGGGTCTGTAAAATGATCCTCCAAACACTCTGAGCCACTCTGACCTTTTACAACTGTCTGCACTCCACCAGCTTTGCTCTTTGAGAAAACTCTGACATGACCTATTTAGACTATTACTCTGTGGAAACTAATACAACTATACCAAAATTATGTGAATCACCCTATTCAACAGTCATAACATTGCTGTGAAACTCTAAACTTTCCATGCCCAGTTTAGTCATGCGTTTGCATTTGTATGCAGCACAGAGCTATCCCTGCTAACATTATCATAGTTACACAGTGGTGCTGCCAAGGGGTGGCCAGGGCTGGTCACTGCCCCCCTGATAAAATCACTGATGCAATATGGAGGTCTCTCTGTGATGTTTTTTTTGTTTAATTTGACTGTGCTTGTTCCCACTGTAAATGTTGTGTTCCTCACAACTAATGAACTCTATCAAATTAAAGTTGTATATTTGTCTTCTAAAGCAAATGACAAGGGATTTTTATATTAGTCTTTGCATGTGGGCAGCAGTACCACTACACAATAGAATTCCTGAAATTAATTTATGACTTTTGGTTTTGGTTTGCTTTGGTATTCCATCTGAAAAATGTCTGGGGGCACCACAGTTACAGTATGGTGCACCACTGTGGAGGCAGATACAACAATGTTATTTATGCAATATGTAACGACTGCAAATAATAATGACGCCTGCTGCGTGCACATGTCCTCCAACTCTGGTGTAAGGGTTAGGCAAATCAATAAATCCCCATATTTGAATAGAGGTGGATATGCTTCTGAACATGTTTGTCTCAAACCAAGTCCATCTTAATAATGAATTGACCAGGGGGAAACACATTTGCTAGCACACTGCATTTCAGCATACATTGTCATTTGATCATGAAATACTGTATAAACACAGTGAGCAGGGATATTTGTTAAATGTGTGCTGCCAGACAAACTTTACTTTTTCACAAATTGGCAACACTTTTAACATTGAACTGTTTTTTCTTCCCTAGCCTGTGGTTAGCAACAATGTTATGTCAGGGGTAGCAATAGGCCAATGTTTGCTGTAATGGTTGTGTTTCATGCGGAGCAGCATCTGAATGGAGCACTGGAATGCTAACCTGCTGAGCCGTACAGCAAAACATATTAGCTTTGATGTGTGCTAATGATGAGAAAAGGACTGCAACCCAGCCTGATTACCTCAGGGGGTAAAGGTGGGTGGGAATAGGTGCATCGTGCAACAGACTTTGAAAAGGACACAAATTAACTAAATGTGTATGAACCAATGAGTGAACAAACCCAAAGTGAGGACTCTGCAGGGGAATTTTCTGTTTGTCTGCAGTATTTTTAAAATGATTTCATGCACTGTATGGCATTGAAGATATATATTTGCTGCACACACAACTCATACTCATGAATGTTTGCTTAGCATGAGCGTTACAAATGAACAGCTTATGGACTGTACAGTTACTGCCTTGTTTATCTACACATGATTTCCTGCTAACATCATAAATAGCACACTGCTGTGGAGGTAAACAACAAGATATTAACTGTTTAGTTACATGAGCAATTGACCAAGTTGTACTCTGTCATTTCCAAAGTGGATGTTGGAAGTAGCAATTCACTCCCACTATACAATGGTACATTCTAAATAATCTTTACAATTATGTTTTCGTAAGTGTACTAAGAATCATTGTGTTTTCATTGGCTTAGAAAGAACCCTTTATATCTACGTGGGAAGCAGGTCCTCTTCCATTGAGCCATGTTGCAGCATACTCTTTCTACAGTAGCCATACAGGACAAATTAAACACCTGCAAGGGGGCCTTGCACGTATATTGCATTGCATTGCCTAAAGACCACCATAGGTTCTACTGCACACTTGAAAAGACAAGAATGAGGGGAGATATATTCAGTTGTTTGCAATCTGCAACCTCACCACTAGATGCCACACCTCCACTGACACTGGTTAAAGTGTTACAAAAGTATATGCAGGTGTTATTTTTTTTTCTGAAATCACTCCAAAACCAAGTATTTCTTTGATTTGATCACTTTCAATTATTAGCAAAGGTTTTGGTTGCATTGTAGCTAATGGAAACATGGTTACTGTACTTAAATGTCTAAAAAAGGACCGTTACTAATCTAAAATCTCATTCTACTCCTACATTAAAATCTAAATCATCGCCTATCACCTTGTTGTTGCTTTGCTTTAAGTGACTTCCATTCCCTGATCACTGCTAACAGACCTGTGTCTGGCTGAAGTATTTGGAAATACATGGAACATTACAAGAGAATTAAGTTCTGGAATGTACCTGCAATTACAAGAGCCACATTTTTTAATGCTTCATGCTCGTATCATATAGCAGCTTTGCAGCATCGCAATCTGAGATAGCTGTGATCCTTTACAGCCAATTTCATGATTCATATTCATGGTACAACCGAGAAAACCAAAGTATGCCTGGACATGACACTACTTATCTTGCACAGCTTGTACTCTATTTATTTTTGTATTGATTTCTGTTTATTGTAAAAAGTGAGGCAAGGAGAGAAGACCTTGGTATACTGTTAAGAGATCCTCAGAACGGGCTTGTGGTACACATGGGAAAAAAACATCTGAGCTTCCCTGCTTGCCCTGTTGTCACTTTGATGTGAATGAGCTGATAGAACAAAGATGGGAGATGACTGGATGGCAAGACAGTTGCATCATAGGAAATACTGTGTGACAAATACTAATCCTTTAATCTAATCTTAATCATGATGATCTTTAAAGAGTATTACAAAGATTTATACAGCGTTGTTAAGGGCCATACACAAGTGTGTGTGTGGCTGTGTGAATTAGTTCTAAATCAGTCATCAGCTCCACATTTCTGCTCCTCCACAGTCTGTTTATCTCTCATGGGTTATCTGAGCGGCATGCCAGACAGCATGACAGGAATGGTCACCCTGTTCTCCTGAATTAGAGCAGGACCACGCAGCAGGATTCTCCACATAATCTACACGGTATACAAATAATCTGCACCTGTTTAGTCTGAGGCCAATACAAGCAAATGATATATTTACACAACATGGTTATTTACCCAGTAACAACTGCAGGTTTGGTTTCTTTCCAGTAACTATAAAATAAATTAATAGATCTTGGTTAAAATGTTTACAACAGTTTAAATGTCTATATTTTATAAATAGGAAGAATAAAAGTTAATTGTCGGTTAACAAATTGAATTTCACTGTTGTTCAATTTTGGTGAACTTTGACTTGTGAAGTACCAGCCTCGACCCCATTTGTCTGTCAAATGGACTACAAACCAGAAAACTTATATTGGTGTGTCACATCCTGCACTGCCCACATTCAACACCAGTATCGCCTGGTACTCGCGTGCTTTCATGTATGTGTGATCATAACATTAGGGTGTAGGCCTTAGGGTTGAGTTTGCAATAGGTAGGAGTTATGGAAAGAAATGACTGTCTGTTGTGATATTACAATAAACAGAATGTAATATCTAACCAAAAAATTGAGAAATGCAGGTAGAAGATGAACAAGAAAACATTAGTATGTCCCCAAGTATGTCCCTTGCAACATATCTACAAATACTGAATGTCTCTTTTTTTAAATCGTGACTTTCTAAACCAGAAGCCCTGATCACAACAGAAACTTCATACAGACTTTAAAAGATTAAATCTTTAGTTGCCTTCTTACATTTACCAATTAGAAAATAGGCTAATTAGACTTTAACCAGTTATTGGAGGCATAATAGGATCCATGCTTCACTAAGGACAAGTTGTGTTCTAAACAAACAACAAACAATTATGAAGTTGATCAGGAAACTAAAAGGAGCAAGTCTCAGCAACAAACTTTCCTCCCTGAAAAGTGAAGGCTGTTTCAGGGTGGTTGCTCTTGCTCAGGAGTACAGCACACTTACAATGACCACAGTGTTGGTCCTATGCTGTGCTGAACAGAGCTGAGCTCACAGACTGAAACAGACTCTGCACTGTGTCACTTCCTCCATGCTGCGGATGTCACACAACATGTACCATATCCAAGCCCACCACTCCCATGATGAAATCATCCAATGTGCGAACACTTTCGGGTGGTTTTGCCACAGCAAATACTTTCCCACCCAACTTTATTGCTGCTCGAATATGTCACAATGCTGCATGTAAAACTCAAGTTGGAGATATATGAAATATGTCCAGTACATGCCGAACGTTATGAGTTATGTCATGCATGTTTTAAAATGCATTCAACTGAGTAGCTTTTACTGTTTAGTTCCCACATGTGTTTGAAACATCCTGCTCGCCCTTTGCTCCATCTCATCATCAATCACAGTCTCACTTCCTCCTTCTTACCCTGTCCAGCATGTGGTCCTCCTTGCAGCTACCCACTAAGTTAACCGGTTGTTGTTGTTCTCAGGCTTCAAGGAGCTATCCTCGGCTAAGTTAGAGAGAATTATGGCAGAGGGGAAGACGAGGCGGGCTGCAATAAGCTTGAAACTCGCCCATGAGGGTTATATCAGGACATCTGCTTTTCCCTCTGTCATCAAAACATTTTGTCAGAGCCTGCTTCAGAGTACATAGTACAGAGTTCCACTTGTTTTTAACACTTGAATCACTGCTATGTTATGTACTACTATGCTATGTCTTATAAGTGCTTAACTTGCCATTTAAGAATGCCATTTGACTCTAAAGGGTAACTTCCATGCATTCCATAAATATACAAGCAGACAGCTAAGTCAATATGTGCTTCCATTCCTTCTTGTTGTGCTTTACATATCAGTGTACTTGAGCCCTGTGGCTCACTGAAAATAATGATGATCTCATCTGCATAGTTTTCTTGCAAAGAAATACATGTGCACAATCACATTTGCAAAATGCACAAACATCCCATCCCTTAACACCATGACTGTTCACTCACTGGAGGCTCATTAACACAGTAAAACTAGTTAGATAAGTCTTCAGCCTTGAACTCTGGTCCTCTCAGCATTACAGCGAGGTAATATAAGTGGGTGGCCAGTCATTGTGTGGGTTTGTGCCCAGCCTGGCCTTCCTGGCGCTTGGTAAAGCGTGGGTGCTTCACTGAAAGGCCACACCCATGTGTGTCTTTTATTAAAAAACTCCCGTTTGCTCACTCTCTCAGTGCACACAAATCGGCGCTGCTCTCACACTAATCCCACCCAGCAGCTACAAACTCTCCTTGTCTTCCCGCTGTCCTCCCTTTCTCTTCTGACTGATTGCCCCCCTCCTTCCCATGCTCATACAGTGTGGAAACAAGTGAGTGACAGTGAGAGACAAGCTGCGACAGAGAAGCGAGGAGGGAGAAATCTGCTCCTGTGTTGTTGAGCAGCCAATCTTTGTGAAAGGAAATCCTCCCCTGGCACAAAGAGAGCTCCATCTTTTGTGCAAGGAAGCACTTGAGGCCCTTTTCTTGTTGCGGTGATACCGGCCCCCGCCTCACACAGTCCCACCCCTGTTGTGTCTTTTCCCCCATGGTTCTCACCCCTTTCATTGTTTTCCCTTTGTTACTCATGTGTCCCTGAATATATGTTAAAGTAATTCCATGGGCAGAAAAAATACTGCAAAATGATGAAAGTACTGTTTCTACAACTTTACCCAAAGTGAGCTGTCAAAAAAACAGTCATGCCTGCTGTAGGAAAACTGCTTTCTGGCCCTGGAGAATTGCCATGGTAACCATACAACCAGCTGTTCAGGGGGCTCTCAGGACAAAGCACAGCTTTCCCATGCTGTGTTGAGTCCAACTCATGAAGTATCACTTTTAGGACACATTTATTAGGGTTAAAACCTTCCAAATTATTCATGTTGTGTCCTAGCTGAGAGATAAAGAGGTGAGTAAAAGTTAGTTAGTTGAGACTTACCATCAGAGCTGACAGTATCTTGATGATCAGGGTAGTCCTGTCCAGTGTCCCTGTAATCCACCCAGTTAATCCCCTCTAGACTGTCGTAGCTGGCCTGAGCTTGATCCTTCACTGGTACCACTGTGAAGTGAGGCATGTTTTCATCACTATCCTCTGCGTCTCCTGCTCAGCAACTCAACTTAGCAGGCTAGCTTGTTAGCCAGCCTCAGCTCAACTCCCACTAATGGCAACTACATTCCACTACACTGCGCTCACTTCCTCTAGAGGCTATTATCATATTCCCCGCCCACAGGCCAGCCCCTCCTGGGCTTTTTGTGTGAACAGAAAGGGTATGGAGGTCTCAGGGATGCATTTGGAAAGACACTCACCTCCCCCGTAAGGAGAAAGGAGTGACCCGTGGGGCACAACTCGGAGTGAAGAGTTTGTGTTGTCATCCCTGAGTCATCTGGAGTGAGAGAGTGAAAGAGCAGGGTGACCCCTTTCTGCTGTCTGTGCTGTCTGACAGCCAACAGAGTGAACCTTGTCTGTTCAAGGTTCAGACAGACAGTCTTCTGTGTGTGCGGGCCACTTCCAAAACACACAGACAGCGACGTGGCAGTTTGGAAAATAATCAAACTAAATTGGTGAAGTGAAATCAGAGGGTGGAAAATAGAGGGAGGAGGCAGATAGAAATAAAAGACAGGAAAATGACTCATTCCTACTGTTCAAACAGCTGCACAGTTGGATGTCATTTCAAACTTTGACCCCCATGGTCACTCAGAATTTGGAATGTACCTTTTTCTATAATATTTGCTAAATCATTCATTATATGGCAGTAAACAGATGTTAAGTATAATATATTATGACTTGAGACAGTCTCCAGCTGTTGAAGCTATACGGAAAACCTCAGCAGTGAATTACATCACTAACAGAAGGTAAACTTTACCCTCCTCTTTCCAAGAATAGTAGCTACTCAAACCATAAAGGCAGCACATCAAAGACTCTCTGGTAAGGCTGTTATTAGAGGTCCTGTTTAAGGGAGTTTTAGATGTTGCTACTGCTCCGGTTGGATTGCAGAGGCTTTGTAAACTGTTAGTGTGTCCTGGGAGCTTTTCACTTTGATTAGAAACAACTGTCTTCTATTCGAGGAAACAAGTTTGGAAAATAATTTAGGAAAGAGCTGAACTAACATTAATTTCCCTTACAGTAAATGGTTGTCTTATAGGATGAATGGGCTAAAATCACTATTCCAAAAAAAGTTGTGATTTGCAGATAAAGAATGCATTAAACAGTTGAATGTAGGAATTGTAAATAATTGCATTCAGGTTTTATTATGTTTTTCATAGTGTCCCAACTTTTTTGGAATCTGTGTTCAATCATCCATTAGAGTACTGTTGCTCATATGAGATGACTTTTGATGTTTTATGTAATGTTGTTAAAGACTGAAAGGCAGACATTGTCATACAGTAGTCTACCTTGTATGAGAAAGCATATGCTTTTTTGCTGTACATAGTACATCATTTCAAATCAGACCATATTTCACAAGGAATTGTGGTAATTCTACTTTGTAGTAACAAATAGAAACAAAAAATAAAATAAGAAACAACATAGGAAACAAAAATCTAAGTGATACATTTTTCTGTTTTTTAGAATACTAATCTGACAACAACCACATGTAAATATGCAAATCCATAAAGAGTCATGGTGGTCCAGCAGGTCGTCCTTGAATAGAAGAATTTCTTTGGAAAAAAGTAAGAAGCAATACAATGTTTGCACTAGAATTAGAATTGCTGCTACACATTTTCTCTCTCTTTTTAAAAACGAGTTCCTTTGTAATTATCAAGATTCTTCAGTAATTGGTACCTTTGCACTTTTTTATAACCCTGTCTCACAATAAAACGTATTACCATTGTCTTCTCTCTCCTCTCTCCAGACAGACTACTACATAACAGAAGTAACCCTATTCCTGACTGGCTGACTCGCAAAGTAAAACACATGAGATGCCATCAGCCATATAAGGTTATTTCCTAGATTGACGAGCTCATGCAGTGCTGTGTACAAGTGAGGGTCAGTGAGCAGCAGGCAGGCAGGACCTGACGCACTCTTTTCTTCCACCGCAATTACTCAGTCTTCTGGAAAGACATGTAAGCAGGAGGGGCAGGTCCCAGGAAACAGGAGGCCTACCGGGGTCAGCTTGTTTACAGCACAGTGAAAGTACTGAAGGGCAAAAGTGTTGGGGAATAGTGGACAGTAGCTTGCTGTAGTTCAACTATATTTATATTTGCATAGTGATTCAAGATGGTTCAGTTACTTTAACCTGATTTGAGAACAATTGTGGTTTTTGTAATTAATTCAATTGACCTGCATTTTCTGCTAGTATGTGTTGTATTTAGTTATGGTTTTGTGCCATGTGTCTATTGTCATTTCTATGTAGCTTTAGTTAACCAAACTCCCCAGTGTAGCTTTGCTGTAGATCAACATGCACTTTGTTCAATGTGATTGAAAGGGGGTGTTAATTGGTGTTTTAGCTTACCCAACACTGAATAGGAGTTGCTCACATTTGTCTTGGGCTGGTCCTGCATCACTTCTTAGAATAATCCACTAGATGGCAGCCTTAGAACACCTCAAACAGCCTGCAAATTTTCAGACTGTAGTTAAAATTCTAAATGACTCCCTCTAGGTGTCAGACTTTTAACACCCAATAAACACTGCAGTTACATATTCCAAGACAACCTGAACATGTATAATTCTCACAGCAGATGTCAGAAAGAGGACACAGCCCTAAAAACACTTATAAAAAAAAAGAAAGGCACCATATACGAACTACAAAGTATTCACAAACAGAGAAGAGTCAGATGGACATCCATGCTCCCTAATTGATTTGGAAATACAAGCCTGATTTACTCCCTGATTTGTTCAATAACATGAGGGATGTAAACTAATCGGTCTGTATCACAAAATATTAAAGTACATTCAACCATTTTCTTGTGTTGGTCCATGTATTTCTAAAGAGGCGCTGGTCTTACACAAATTGTTGTCTTATCTACCTAAATGGTGAATGTCCTCTGCTTACGAAACAAAAATTTTAATGGAGCCTGTTAAAGTAAACATTCCTGTTTCCAATTTTCAAAATCTAAAAATCTAAATTAAAGGTTGTGGTTTATGTCATTGTAAAAGATAGTGAAAAACTGTGATATAAAATAATCACATTTAGTGTATTTCCCAGAGTCTTTGCATCTTTCCTCACAGACACCCTGCCTAGTTTCTAGATTTCATGAGCTAAAGAACAACTTTAAAGACTATTGTGTGAAAGAGGGGATTTTCTCTGTGTTTTGAATGAATGGTATTTAGCTGCATGGCTAAATCTAATTGGTTGGGAAAGCTCAGCACTCCTTGTCTTTCTACATTGATTAGGATTTTCTAATACTATGCCTAAGGGGACTTAAGTCGATCCAATTACCTTTGGCTGCGATCATTAGCTTGACGTGGCCCCAGGGTCCCTTCACTTTGTCCCTAGCACTGAAGACCTGCATTTGTGGACAATGATTGCCATGCAGCCCGGCAGCAATGATGACTGAAAGGTTGGCAATGGTTATATTGTCCCTGATGCAGTGTTACTAGCCTATATAGCTAGACTGAGAGGAACTTTAGTCGCTTCTCATCAGCCCGGGTGTTGTTCCTGCTGTGATAACTTTAAATCAGTCTCTGTATTAGCTGACACAAAAATATATTTAGTTCAAATGTCACATGATAGTTTAACAAATTACATTTAGACTTCATGAGGTATCATACTCCCCTTTTTAATATGGAGTTGCACTTTGTTTTGTTCATCTGTAATGCTTGTCTCCAGGTATAATAACCTTATCTGTATCCCATCCTACATTTGTTTTGTAAATTTGATGGGGATGGGCCTTTTGATTTGATTGCTGGGGTCAGACGAGCATTTTCCAATCAGGCACAGTTATATTTTTTATCTCTTCAAGACTCAGATGAGCAGGTACAGATGATTGCATTGATGGAAGGGCAGTTGTAGAGGCAGTGCCCCATGCATTCTGTATCATATACAGTTTTATCTAGAGGTAAAACTATAAACTACTTAACTCAGCTATTTATTTTACTTGGTAGGGGACAGAAGGGTTCGTCATCACCCTTTTTTTTTCTGAATCACTCGAAAACTGTATCCTTAACAGCCATACTTTTATGTGAAGGATTTGTGTAACCTTACCCTTCTTATTTCATAAAGATGTGACTGTAAAATACGTTGTTAACCAACACTACAAATAAAACACATATAAAATGGAGGCCATCCTGAACATGAACAGTTGATAAACGTGAAACAGCCTAACAAATCTCCTGCATTCAGACAACATACAAATGAAAAAAAAATGTATTGTGTGTGTGTGTGTAAGTGCGTTACAATGTAAAATTAAAGAAAAATACAAATAACAATAATACTCAAGTCAGCTTATGTCAGTGACTCACTATCAGTGAAACAATCAGCCCCATAGAGAATGTAACAAGCATCCCAACTGGGATTTCTTGGGACTAAGCTAATAACCGTATCTAAACCACAGCACTCCCTTCATACTCTTGTTTGTTTTATTATTAAATCATTGTGTAAAAGCCTAGAGGAGAAACAGAGGAGCTGGATATTTACATTTGGATATGAAAAACAGCCCTCCCACCTCCATTGTCAAATGTCATACTCCAGAAATGACTCTGTGTGTGACCTCTGACCCCCAATTCTGACAACCAACCCATGTCACAACCAACCTTATTCTCACCTACTTATCTCAGACACTGATTGGTCATTCTAAATGTAAGTGCATGTGACTTATCCATACTAAATACATAGTGTTAGTTATGTATATATTGCTGTAGATGCTGGTGGGAAACTGCAACATTTTCTTATTTTAAATACACTATGGGGACCATGAGAGCAAAATGCGCTGCAAATTAAGAAAACACAACACAACATTTGACAACATATGAGCAGCAAGAAGCTCACAAGACTACAGGAAATATTTCCAGAGGGTACTAGCAACTGATGGACACAGCAGGGACAAGAAGCCCACATTGTTGCTGTTTGTAGATACTGAAAATGTAATTAAATTGAAAACTGTATTAAATTTTCTTCCCTTTCCTTTATTTATTTGGCTTATTTTGTCATTTTGATGGTTTTGATCATATGAGGTAATGACATTCAGGGAAGGTCGGGTAACTGCAGGGCTAAGAAGAAAAATGAAAACAGCTGTGTAGATGGATTTGGAAACTGTAATTAATTCATGGGAATGGGAATTTATTCCTTTACCCCATCACCTTTCTGTCCTGTACTGATACAGCCAACAAACAGGTGGCGCTGTTTATACTGGGCGATAATATGTCCCACAGGGCCTCTGGTGGATGAGTGAAACAGCGCCCCCCTCACTTACCATTCGCGCTAAACATCCGCTTGTGTGGTGAAAGATGGTACTGAGACCAGGTGAAATTGATTTACCTTGATTAGCAACTTCATGCTACAGAAAAATTGTAAACACGAGGGAAACCCGACCACTGCGGCTTCATCAACTTACTACAATAAACCATACAAAGTAAGCATCGTAATTCCAGAGAAAGTGATAGTTTTTAACTATTGGTAGTTATTACTAAGTTTAGGTAGTTTAGTTACTTTTCTACAACTGAAGTACGTAGCTTGCAGGGACGGAGCGTGTATGCTTGGATTTCTGCAACTTTCTGAAAAAAAAAGGTTTACTAAGAAGAAACTGAAAGCTACTCACAGTCTCTGAAACTGGTCGAAAATGAGAGCACATGTTGGCATACCTGTGGACAGAAGAGAGTTGGCCAAAATATAACTCGAGCCGGTGGTGGGAGAGGAAAACTCAAGTCCATAAGGGAATTAAGTGGTTACTTGGGGGTACCGCCATTGAGGATAGTGGTCTTCTTCCGGTAAGTGACAATCTCCTTTTTTTTCCTGCTCATTCTTTATCTTTCCTGGAATTGAATAGCCGCTGTGCCTGTCTGCCACCAGAACTGGACAGTGAGCCCTTTTCATAGAAGACATCATAGACACTCCACTGTGGAGAAGAGCGCCGCTGTAAATAACTTTATTAATAATTGCTAAATTTAATTGACGTTCTTTGGTCTGCATGGTGCATGTTAGCTCACTGTCCTAGTATACTGAGAAACTTGTATAGAATTAAGCCGTAGTAAATAGGCTATTATCCGTAACACCTTCTTCATGTCGAACCAAACCGTTTGACATGAAGAAGGTCCATTGTTGGCGTGGTTGTATCACTTGAAATGTGCAACAATGTAATGAATTATCTGTGTAGCTGTGTGTGTGTGTGTGTGCGCGCGCGCGCGCGCGCTTGTATTAACGTGTGTGCTAGGTCTTTCTGTTGTTGACTCACAAGTCCTCAGCACCATGGACAGGGCCAACTGGAGCTTTAAGTGGGTTGTATATATTAGTTGTTGAGTCTTTTTTTTGCTTGACTGTACTAGATTTGTTGTTGTAGCCTGTGAATAGGTATGGTGGTTGCTTGTTGGGATCTTTGGTCATAGTTTTGGTTTTACGTTGACATATTTGTTATTCATTTTTTGAAGTAACTTACTGATTAATACTGCACATTGTCTAAATTTGCATCACTGCATAGGAGAGCTTTTCACTTTATTTGCTGCTGCATTTATGTTTAAGTTTCCATTATAATAAACTCAAGTTACAAATTTTCCGCATATCTTATCTTGATAAGTATAATAATATAATAAGTAAAGTATAATAAGTAAATCTATTTCTACTAATCAGCTATCTGCCATGTTCATGTTGATGAAACATAAATCCTGTGTTTGGTTGATAAATGTAGTTTTTGTGTTTGACAGTACTGGGAAAGATTTAGTCAAACCACTTCTCGGAGTCCACCATGCACTGGGATTAAGATACACTTAGACAGTTAGTTTGATTATGGGTCTCTAACCACTACAGGCCACCACGGCACCCTAGCAGAATGTGATGACTCAGGTCCAATTACAGAATATATACTTTCAATTATGGATTCAAAGTCCATTCTGTGCACATTGTAAGGCTGAAGACTAGTTTGTTTTCAGTCATAAACCTGCAGACTGGGGGCTTCAGACCAGATTTGGAGGCCGAATGAAAGACTTTGGCTTGGATTTAGACTGATGTTTTCCTGCCTAAGGCTCATTTAAATTGGGATACAAACCACACCAAGAGTTGATAACCAAGGTTTGGGATCTTTGCCACAACAAAGTACACATTATACTCTTTTTGAACACAAACATCTCCACATTACTAAAAGAAAGTCTTGTCCATAACCCAAGTCCTTACGTGGTTTGTGCTCCATATGCTCCCCAGTGATACTGTATTACCATTGCTATCACATTATAGATGTTGCTATAGTTAAATTGATATATAGAAAATTGTACAGTTCGTCACAGGAATTTTATTATCTATTTAGATTACACAGTATAGGTCATTGGTTTAATATATTTTTCAACTCCATTACATCCTTTATTGGAAATGTTGTGATTCTTTAAGTGGTATATGTATGATTCACATTATGTCTCTACACACTTCATCCTGACACAAAGTCCTACAATTATATTTTAGATATGCAACAGTCAAAACAATGGGATCATTTACTGCCATAATTTTTTCTATACATTTTAGGGTTGTCAAAATATTCATGTCGTCACAGTGAAACGTTTGTTAGGCTCCAGGTCAACTCACAGGCTATGAGCAGCCTTTACGGTGCTTGAAATAATCAGATCTTTTCTCCAGAAAATACATTCTCTAGTTACATCACATAGTCTTTCGCTGGCAGATTTCAGTTCAACATGGATCAGATGTGATCAAGACTTGACAAATGAACACAGAGTTGATGCTTGCTTTGCTCTCCCAAAGCAGCCTGTGAAAAGAGCCAAGGGTAATAACCAACACCCATCTTATGTATTTTCCATTTTATTATGAACCCTCTTCAAAAACCGTCAAAAAGCTTCATATCCCCCAGGTGTTGTGTAATTCCCTCCGTATGCCACTCAATCCCTCTATAACTCATTGGACCCGAGCTTTCACACCAGATGCCCTGGCTGAGACTATAAATTTGTTTGATAAGAAACGGCTCAGATAACTTGCCCCCCTGTCTCTTGTCACACACACCTAATGCAGAGATATGGTGGCAAACAAGAAAGCTCACTGTGATAATACACAGTTTGTGTAATCATATCAAATCTGTTCCAAAAGCGCAACGTACAGCCAACAAATCATTTAACTGATAATAACTTTTTTTTCTTATAAGATTTATTTAGTTATTTGTTATTTTATCACACTATTTATATAGCATACAGTATACTTTTTGTGGTTTACATGATAAATTACAACTTTCGTGTGTCACACAAAAGCTTTGTTTGGTGTCAAATGGATATTTGCCCAAAAGGATACAGACATAGACACACAGACACACACAAACGCACACACAATCCTCTCAGGAAATCTACTGCTGATGGACATGATAACATCAGGACCATACTCCATCTGTGACAGTTTGCAGACTAGGAATCAACTCAAACTGGATTACAAATGAGAGCGTAAAAGAGAAACAGAGAGGGGAAGAAGGTAAAAAACAGAAAATAAGAGTGGAGAGGAAAACTGAGAGGAAACCAAGAAGCAGACATCAGAAGAGGTTGAGACATGAATCCACGGTTGTGTGAAAACAAACATTCTTCCCTCACTCACCACAGGCTGTGTTTGTTTTTTCTCTATCCTGCTTGGGTTTATCTTTGTAGATAGTCATTTCACATCATCTGACCTCTGTACTTTCAGCATTACGTAATGATAAACAGAAACGTTGGCCAACAAGATCTAGTTAGAATCACAAAGCTTCTCCAGTAGTGAGTAAGTTTCACATTTGCTCCAATCAAGTGATAGCAACTAACAGGCCTTGATCCCTGCCTGCAAAGAGAAAACTGATGTTGATTAGCTTCCTGAATTCATTTAAAAATGTTGGAGCCGACCAATGGGGACTACTTGGGTAGTCATTAAGCATGTGATAAACAGGTAACTTTATGCTGTATTTATATTGAGAGTTTCTCTTGTACTGTACATGTAGATTCAGATATTGGTAGGTCCAATAACATTTTAGAAGACAGGGATACTTTTGTTTGAAACTAAATATCAAGAATGTATTACCATTTCCTCTTTAACATTTATTAATTGACACTACCTATGATCTAATACAGTTTATAATGCACTGCAGATTATTCTTGACTATGTAAGAAAAACATTGAAATGAAAGTCTAATGTCCAACTAGTTGGAAATCCCTTCCTTAGAGCCTATAAACGCTAAAATAGAAAATTCACTTTTCAGAACCATCCCCATGAGGATGGATGGTAAGTAAGATAAATTTATGCTGCAAGCATGCATTGACTTGGGATTTCAACAGCAGTGACATCCATCATCTGCTTATCTCTGTCATTCACTTCCCTCTCTTCCTACCACCTCCCCCTTTTCCCTTGTTGGAACAAGCTGTAATGCTTTGTTATTATTCAAAGAGTTCAACTTACCAGACTGTTTCCATGCACAGTCTGTACTTATAACTACCAAAAGTACTGCACTACATATATAACCGACATCCTTGTATGTTGGCAGGTGCAGCTTATTGTGATGTTTGTCTTTACACAGTGACCTCTTTTGACCATAGTAATTGTGATGAGAGCAATGGAGGCAGTCAGTTCACATAGTATAAGAGCAAAAAAGTCCATATTGGAGGGAGGTGGGATGGGTCACAAAACCCAGGACATCCACCAAGAAGACTGTGTTTTTGTGTCCTGTGTGAAACCAAAAGTTAATATTGTTACATACTGAGATTAGCTTGTTAGTTAACTTATTCTCTTAACTATGTTATGTAGTTATATGTGGAAGGGCTTATCTCTTCCTATATTGTGAAAAATGTGTTTTTTCTGGTCTTCACATATATTCTTTAGTCATCCTTCAGCCAACCAAACCTGAGAGGATGGAAAAACTGAAGCCAGAATTGTCGGGCTTTGTCGGCATCACCTCTGTTTCATCCTTCTACAGTCCGTTCTGGCTTGGAGCCGCTTGGGACGTCACATGTGGCGAGCTATTTGCACAGGTCCCACCCAAATTTAGGCCCCCCTCTGCTCGCAGGGCCTCAACCCGCTAATATGAAGAAGCCAGAGTCTGTACAGTTAGCTACTGCTGCTAGACACGTCTAAGTTTAGAGGAAAGCATAGAACTATTATGTTGTCGGCTGTAAAAAGCAACTTTTCTTTGTCAGCATCGGGAGAACGAAGGACTCGATGGCTAGATTTTATTTACAATGGCAATGTTCCGGCAACATATTATACTATTTACAGTTTAATAAAAGCCATATGTAGTTAGCGTTAGTGTAACGTCATAGCCTGTCTGTTGATGCTAGCATCTGCTTTAGCCACTGTCGCTACGGATTATTCTCAATTGAGCTAAGTAATCATTCGGCTTCTGTTGGGATAAAGGGACATGGCATTCAAATTGTGTTTGAACTGTCACCGAATGCCATACTTTGTGTGTTTACGTCGGTAAATGTCTAAATATTTTGTAGAGTTTATTCAAAGGACGGCTGGTTAGCATTTGTGTTAGCGTGGCCTCAGTGTCTGTCTGTTGATGATAGCATTTGCTCTAATAACCGTCGCTACCGAATACTCTTATTTGAGCTTGGATATCATTATTCTTCTGTGGGGAGAAAGGATGTGTGTGGTATATGTATGGTTGTACTATATTTGATACCGCTCCCATTGCTCCTGACGTGCCAGCCATGTTGCTATTTGTTTTCATCGTCTGTCTTCGGAAAGCCTCCGTAACCCTAGCGACCAGGCGGCCAATGACGTCAGTGCCTCATTAACATAGCCTCCCCGCCCACTCAAATAACTGAAACCTAAATAAGGCAGAAACTTCTGAAATTGAGAGAGCTCAAACAGGCTGAATGTGTTTTCTGAGAAAAAAAGTTAATAACCTTGATTTAGAGACCCATTGGACATGTTTAAAACTCTTTAAACTTGCATAATATGGGACCTATAACCCAAGCCATGATGATTTTTCTAAATGTAAGTAAATTGTGTTGATGCCTAAACGTCACGTAGTTCCGTTTTACACAAAGACTGTATATAAAGATGAATGGCCAAACCGCTCCTAAAAACCAAAGCATCTTGATCGTCCCCTGGTGGCTTGCTTCCATACAGGTAAAAAAATAATTCCCCTCTATACTAGTGGATAGAACATGAGCCAAAATTCTAAATGTTGTATACAGCAAACAACGAATGTTTTGGCCACCTTAAATATATAATCTGAATTTTCAATTGTCCATTTTCTCTTGTTTGGTCCACCAACACTTGTCTTTAGTTTGCTAGGTGCTTGACTTAACCACTGCTGTTTGGTGCTGGGCAGTTACCATGGACACAACTGGCATACAATTTTATATAGGATAGTTAATGGTGCTGGTAACTCAGTGTGGGCAAGACAACCAAAACAATAAGCAAAAGAAAATCTTTATTTTTCTTTATGTTATCTTTGAACTATCATCAACAACTCCAGCAAAAAAAGAGCAAAATCAACGTGTCATTTCTCTTACTGACCCAAAGTCGCAGAGTTGTGTCGGAAGGGCTAAGCTCTCGCTCTTTCTCTATGTAGGCTTAATGGTTTCATTGATTGGAAAAGGTCACACCTTGACACTTAGTTTCAGGGTTAATATAACTGGCCACTCTTAAAGAACAACTGGGCCCAGTCTGGCACCTATAGTATAAATGGGCCACAGCACCCACTGATTATCACTGGTGTGAAATCCCATACAAGGACCTACCAAATGTAAACCATGTTACACTAACTCTAAATAATGAAGGAATTATTTTTTTGGCATATACACATGCAAACAAACAAACACACCCACATGCTTAAATGAATACACATGTATACAGTCTCGGGGCAAAACATTAAACTTAAATAAACATACACAAACAGACACTTGACTTAGACCTCACCATAGATACCATAGGAGAATTTCATTTTCACATTAATGCATTTTATTTTAAATACGCTTTCTTTCTGCACTTTGTTTACAAGTCCCATTGGGACTGGTTTTGATTTTATTCATTTTTGCTTTTACATCTATGGCAAGGCAGATCTACAACTACACTGTTCCTGTTACTGACATTTATTAGCCATCAGTTGTGAATTTATCACAAAAGTCTGGAGAGTAGGTGGATTACAGGAGCTGCACAATGAGAGAAAACAGAAGCCAAGCAACAACAAAAATATTATAAAATCGTATAAAAATTGTGTTACATCAACACTGAAAAATAGTGTGATAACGAATGGATAGACTGACTTAGTGTCTATGTGTGCGCACTGGTATTTCAACATGTGAAATTAATGGAGAATTTGTAGATCAACTCTGTGCCTATTTTTAAACATCCACCTCACAGTAACCCTCCCAGAAGGATTTATATATCAGATTTTTGTGGTCTGCAATGGAAGCAGTGACGTATGTGAGCATGTGTACACACTGTGTGTGCACTTGTGTTCTTGTAAAAGTAAGTATTCATGTACAAACGCATGTTCTACTGCACACATACAGACCTAGAGTCCTTCACAAATACATTTGGCAGCTTTAAGAATAAGACTTGGGGACTACTGTGGGAAGACCCAAATAATAAATATTAAACAACATTATGAATGTCTTTAAGTTGGTAGTGGGAGGAGCACAGATCATGGTAAACAAATCCTAGAGCCTTTTCCTATTAAAATAACATTGTTTTACTGTAAACAGGTAGATGCACATTTCTTGTTTTCTAAACATGATCTCACTAATGCTTTAGTGTCCAGGTTCAATTGATGACCTGGGGTCGGAAATGTTTTCCAGGAGTTTTGAGAAGCTGTGGCCATATATAACCACATCTTGTTTGGAAATCACAGTCTGACGTTTATTACATTCATGTCTGTTTTTGCTTGGGAGACAGGAAACAGACACTATTTTTCATAGAAACCTTTGCCACTGAAGATAAATAAGGATGGAGGGAAACCACACATGTGGAGGAAAGGGTCACATAGTCTTTACAGTTCTCTGATTCTTGTAAAGATTATTTGGACTTAGTCCAGGTTCTTTGTGGAATTCACAGTTATAGGGGTGGCCCAAGAAATAAACAGGAAATACATCATCGACAGAGTGTGCCCATGGGAGAGGGGTTTCCTGCCTGTAAAGAATGCTCCCCATAATGCCGTGCCCACAGCTGCTCTGTGGTTGCTGAATCTTCAAGTAAGCTGTGTGGTTACAGACAGATAAGCCTGCAGAGACTCCATTTGGAACAAAAAAAATTATTATGACTTATCAATTAATCCCTTGCTTTTAACTGTAGGAAACATAAGAAGTGCTACATAGACATCAGCTGAATCAAATAAAATCAATGATTCAGTGGAAAGCACCTATTGGGGTATATTAATCAAAACAGCCACATGCCATACCAGCAAACACATTTATTAAACCTCAAGCATTAAAAGATTGTTGGTGTCACAGTTGGACATCTTTGTGGAAAAAACTCATCACAGTTTTCTTCACATTTCCATGAAAAACAAGGGATCTTTTTCTGTGCCTCAGAGAGGCAGTGATGTCTGATATACAGCTTTGAATTTAACCCAATAGTGACCCATAACCACTATCAGTCATCAACGAATCAGCAGACATATACAACTGTGATGTTTACTTCAAGCTCTATACATCAGTGCAAACACAGATGAGCGCTTACATCACAGTACTGTATATACAGCAGACAGATCTCATGGGGCACAATTCCATAGTTGACGCAAACAACTGATATTTGAATCCTTAAGTTAAAGGCAATCTGAAGTCTGACACACTACTGCATGTGTACTGCTCCTAACAATTGCATTTCATAAGAGCTTTGTTGGCATATGATACAGTTCAACAGGAAGCAAAACTTCCAGCATAATCCTCAATTTGCCACAGGTGCTATTTCCATGAAGTGCTCCTGCCATTCACAGAGGGATTTAACTTTTTTAGTCACATGGACTATTCTCTGGCAATTGGATTATGAGTATAGAGCAAGTCCTCAGTCTTAAGAGGTGCATTAAAAAATGGCTCTCTCTTTCCCCAATCACATTAGTGCTGCACAGAGCTTCCAATTAAGAACCAGTCTGTGGTGGTCCAGCTTGACTTTTATTGGCTAAACAAATTCGATGAAAGTTTGTGGTTTTGACCTTTTTGCTGCATTAAGGTAGAACTGGAGGCATTGAGAAGCAGGGCTGAGATGGAATAAGGTGGAAAAGGCAAACTATTCAAACCCAACTTCAAAGCAGCACATCAGAGGATATATTTTCAGACCAGCTGGGTACAATTAGCATAAAAATGTAGAATTGAGCATCACATAATGCTCTGTTATCTGTATTTTACATGATATTAACCCTGACCTGAGCCATTGCATTGAAATGACAATCACAGTCGAGGCCTATCAGGAAATTTGATTTTCTTAGTCAAAGTAAGCATCCACATATAGCACTGCCCAATTCTTTTTGTCACAAATGCTTTTAGCATAGCCAGTGTGAACCGTGTTGCAATGTATATCAAGCCCAGTTCATGTTACAATGTGCCTCACTTTATGATCACACATCACAGAAATCAGCTGTTCCTACATCTGGTAACTTCAAGATAATTTGATGCTGTTTTTTTCTAAACAGCTTGAATAAAAGTATAGTTTTCGTCATTTTTGCGGAAACGAGAAAAAGGTCCTCTGCCTTCTCCTAGTGCTCCTAATTGTATTTCCAAGAAAGAGCCAAGTAGTCTTGAATGCAGCTGACAATCATGCCAATGACTGCTCTTGAACTGCTGGTCAAACTTGGCAGCGCTGATCGAACAGGAATGCATTGCCTCTTCCTCGCCTCAAATCTTTTACAGAATCTTAAGCTGTAAAATGAATTTTTTCAGTGACTGTTGGTGTGGATACTGTCCCATCAATGAAGTGTGTTAGGATCAAAGTTGGAACAGACTTTATACTTTTAAACAGATGCCATTAAACATATTTGAGTCCTTCACTGTAGGATTTCCGTTTTTTCCATTACTCAAACTAGCAACTCTCTTGAACTTGTAAGTATTTAGTACTTCCTTTAATAGTGTGTTGCAGTGTTATGCCCTTGGGTCTCCTGAAAATTGCTCTGTGCTTCTGATAACATAACTGAGAAAACAAACACATTTTTGTGGACTCTCTCCAGCTATTTGTTTTTGCTTCTTGAAAATCTACAACCCATTAACATTTGCTACAGTCTCTTACTAACAGCCCATCTGCTGTAGCACTCAGGTCAGTTTCTCTGGTCTTATCTCTATCTTTCTCTGTCTTGGCAATCTGTTTCGCCAATAAGTGTGTTACGTCTCCTAAGATCTTAGCCAAGTCCAATGTTTTTTTCGGCCCAGCCTGCCCTCTGCTCCTGTGAGTGCCTTGAAGGCATCTAACAAAATATGCTAAACAGCTTTCATAAATAAAGGGCTAAACCTGACTCTGTATTTAAGATGCATTGTGGCGAGTGGTTTACAGTGTGACCTGCTATAATATTTCAATGCAAAAATACAACAATAATGCAATGAAAACTTTACTGTAAGAATAATAATTCAGGATCACCAAGTCATCCATGCATTGCTTATCAGATTGTAAATCGTGTCAGTCTTATCCTTCAGCGGCCACATGTATCAATGACTGTACAGCTTTGATACTGAAACATGATGTACTTACAAAACTGAAAAAGTCGCTATGCAAAGCAACTCCACATCTGTGCAACTGTTCTTATGCCAGGTCCAACGCACCATTCCTTGATACATCCCAATCAACGTGAATTGTGCGCACATGCATGAACCCCCAAACCTGCCAGTGCTCCTCCCACATATGACTATGTAATGCAGATGACTTCAAATATGCCGGCTTGTCAGCTAGCGGTGGGAACGGCAGTTCTTTCCAGTGTACTGAATCACTAGAATCCCCTGAACCACTTGAAAACTAGCTTACTGAATCAAACTTACCTATGATTATTAATTAAATTTGATCCAAAACATACTTCAACACAAACCATACTTAAATATACAAGATTACCGTACTGTCAAAACTAACCTTATGCCTCTCTCTCTGCTACTAAAACTTAAAACACTGAACTCCTCCTCCGTTCTCTCTACTGCATCAGCTCACTTGAGTTACTTTTACGATCGTCAGGAAGCCTCTTTTTGTCCATTCACAATAAAATCGCCCGTTATCAAAACAGGAAATATGTAGTATAATATGTAAAATAAAAGCATCACAAATAACACTTGCAAGAGGCGATCTCTTCTTTACAGCTAAAGAAAATTGGGTTACTTACAACAATCATATTTTTGCAACACCTACTTATTAAATACAATAGTTGGCAGTACTTCCTACTTGGAGACATAAGGGAGGGAGACAGGGGGTGAGCTTGAATGGCGGCGACTCACACAGGGCTCCTGTTCACTGTACTGGTATGTGAACTGAAGGACTGATGCTGAGTACGTTCAGTGAACATATCATTGAGTGACTGAGGACTTACGGACTAGAGAGCGACACACTAGATGGGTTTACAAGTTCATCTGAAGTTGAGAAAAGTACGAAGCATTTCAGCAAGTGATTCAGTAGGGTTCATTCTCCTAAGTGCTTCGTTCTATCGAAATAATCATTCACCAACAAGACATCACTATTGTCAGCTCACTGTCCAAAGAAGACAAAGGCAAAGATGTGTGTTGCTCAGGACAGCCCAACATTATCCAGAGACTTTAGCATCTCACAATGAACCTTATGGTGATTGTCACCATGGCCCCTACTGAAATCCATCCATTATCTATACCTGCTTATCCTTTGCAGCTTAGACAACCATTTACAACCTCTGGGCAATGTAGAGTTGTTGAGGCCCTGCTTCGTGTGTGAAGTTAAAGAGAAATTAACTTGAGATGGCGTCTTAGACTTTGCTGTGCCTTAGTAAAAGTGATGGAGTACTTGTTGGGGGGTTGAATGATTAGAGTGGCATCTAACAAAAGAATTACACTGGCTTAACGTAGTTTTGTGTTATCTCTGGCTTTCCCCTCAAGTTATGTGTTGCGTAGCATCCAAATTATTTTTGTCCCCTTTGTGTCTCAACTCTACACAGAGGGCATGGCCAGGTCATGGCCACAAATAACTTGCTTTAAATTCTCTGACTTCAGATAGCTTAAAAGCTTCCAGGTCAATATAAGCTACTGTACTTGCCAACAAAGTGTTCATTGTTGCCTTAATCCATTTTCTTTGTGCAGTATTGCATAATATTGGAAAACTGACAAAGATAAGTATGAGTAACAGTACGATTTGAATTTTTGTGCAACTGTATGAAGTGTACTCTGTATATTGCTGGTATGTAGTGTATGATGAAGATGAAGACACACTGGAATCACAAAATGTATCACATTCAGCATGCTACAGTAGGTTCTTCACAGTAAAGACTTACTTAGGACCAGTGATTTAAAACACATTAGGCTATTATGTCAAAACATCTGTTGCAGATTATCACCATAAGAATGTATATACAGTATAGCTTTCTGGGAATTGTTTCTAGTAACTGATAGTTGTGAAAACCTGGAATGTTTGCAGAGGATCATGAACAATAGAAGCTTAAACAGCAATGGTGCAAAGAATGGACATTAAAGGCCTGAATGCTGTTGGCACAGCAGGCTAACAAAGCCACAGTCAGCCAGTATGAGAAGCCCTCAGTCAGCATTCAAAATAAACAAGGTTAGAAAGACTTTCCATACTTAAAGAGAAGAGCACATCATCTTAAAGTGTGTGTAGAAGAAATTCTTTATTATCATAGTGTGAATACTTCAGACTTCTTTATAGATAGTTGTCACTCACGTTCAACAGGACATTGGTATTGTACACAGTATTTTTGTAAACATAGTCCTGGAAAGCCAGGGTGTAATTGTTCACATTCATATGTGACAAAGTAGCCCAGGGTTACACTGAAGAATATTTTCTCTAAATACTTCCTCTTAGCTATACATCAAACACCATGTTATGACTGTGGACAGTTACGCTTAAAATACTTTACATTCACGTTTTGTTATAAACAATTTGATAAATACAAGATTATACATAACAAAAGAATATATTTATATACTTTTTATATCTTCTTATATATTCCACATATATTTTTTCTTTGTGGCTTTATTCCTTTCAGTAAGGGTCTATGATTCATGGTTAAAATTCAACTTCAATCCAATAAATAAAAAAATTAAACTGAATAAGATAATGAAAAACAGTTCTAAAAAACATATTGGCACTTCTATGGTCATCCCAAGATATGTTTCAAATAAAAATATAAGAGTTATAAGGTACTGAAAGTTACAGTACAGTGAAAGAGGCATTTGACAGTTTCACCCCTCCATGTACTGTACAAAAACGGCATACTCGATGGTTGGCAACAAAATCCCAATACTCTCTCTCTCTCTCTCTCTCTGTCTCTCTCTCACTCACTGTGTCCTCAGAGGAAAAGCCACATATATTCCTCAGAACCACTGAACACACATAGAATTATAAAGTAAAAGTCACAGAACAATAATACAAAACTGTAACAGTTACGCCATACGTTTTGCTGATTTTTTTTCCCCACCTCCAGTAAGCAGCCAGGCCCTGACCAGGTTCAGCCTTAAGGCCTTGTTGGGAATCTGGCCTTTCAAAGCATGAGAGGTGAATGGAGCCTGCCTTGGTTCTTTTAAAGCTTTGGAGTGATGCATGTAATATTCCCTTTTCTGTAACAGAATCAGACACAAAAGCATTATATCAGGCCTGATATAATATCTTTGCTAAGGAGCTTGACCTTGATGTCAGCTGTTTGACGTCAGTATCAAAGGACTGGGTCAAATCGAGAGATTTGCATCCACAAACTGTGGGTTGATTTGGTGGGTTCCTGAGTCAACACAGTTTCCTGTACTGAGTGTAAGAAACATGGAGTGTCTCCCCTGATAAGGCACTGACACAGATAAGCCACTCTGCCAACAGAATGACAAGAACAGAGACTTCCAATATTAATGCTATAATGAATAATCATAAGCCAGAAAAAAGTAAAGTAAAAAAACACAATTGAAATATTTGGGCCCCCTGTTTATTAATACACAGGGTAATGGGACTGATTTGGCTTTAATTGTAGTGTCTGTCCCTTCCAGGAAATAATAGTCACATCAAACTAAATCATAACTGAAGTTATGATTCATCAAACTGGTACTTAAAAAAACATCACGATGTCGATGGGCAGATAACAGTACATTGTCGTCATGGGGTGCCCCTCCCTTATGAGCTGAAGCTGTTTAATGTTTTCAAATGTTAGCAGGCATAACTTTGAAATCAATGTGCTTGAAGCTACTGTTGACATCAAAGGTCTGTCGTTTTAAATGTAAAGGGATAAGAGGCAGGTTGCTGAGAGAGGTTGGAGGCTGGTGCTCCCCTTGTCAGTCTGAACACTGGTGGCACGCAGGAACTCCAAACACCAGATGTGAGGAAGAATGGGGGAATTCTGGGTGATTGTCATCAGATGGCCAACCAATGCTTGAGCTGGAAAACAAAAGAAAGTCTTGGGTCGCATTTGTGACTTGATGTCCAATGTATTTTATTCAATTTCAATGGCTTTGGTTGACATCTATCTTCTTACTCTCTGATTCCTGCTTTTCTGCTTGCTAAGAGTGCTAATAGTGTAATTTGCACATGGCTGAACAACCAGGATTGAAGTAAAGAAGTAAAATGTCACATCAGGCCAGTAAGTCTAGCAAAAAATAATCAAACCCACAAAATGATGGGGGGGTAAAGACAACATTTATGATTGTAAGGACAAGCAAACATTTCCATTATCCTGGAACCTAAAGTTTAGTTGGGTAGCATTAGAAAACGTATTATGTATATTCCCCTCTTACAAAGGCCAAGGTTCAAACTGATACAACATTTTTTTTTGTAAATATTAATTTGATGCATTCTGTTTTTATTTACTTTTTTTTTACACAGTGTCCCAACTTCTTTGGAATCAGGGATGTGCTTGTAAGCTGAACCCTGTCACAGTATTTGTCATAACCATATATTATTTTTGTAAGCCACTCCTCTTCTTCCTACTTTTCAGACAAATCATTTCTATACATAAGCAATAGTCACTGCACAATACACAGACAATTAAGTGTGCTAAAATTAGAATAATTTCATCCATTTAGCCAACTCAAATTAACACCATTAGTGAAAAAAACAAGCATTTGCCCTTACTGTGAACTGCTGTATATTTCCCTCAGCCACCAAATGATGTTCATGTTCTGGAGTGATGCAATAGGCTATCCTCTGGAGAAAAAAAAAAAGCAAAGCAATTACAACACATTCTTTACAGTTCTCACAAAACAAGTGTGTCCTCTTTAAGGTCCATATGAAATACACTTGCTCTTTAATATAAATATATCTCAATATATATTTCTGTATTTCTTATGAATCTTACATTTTTGCCTTCTTTAAAGACTTTTCACATCCGCATATTCTTTGAGGAGCCAAAGCTCCCACGTAATACTTCTGATGTTAAGCGGGAATGCGGCCCAATCTAACATCAGACATTAGTAACAGTCATTATGGACTTTATCTCTGACAAAAAATCCCAATGCTTTTGGAACCTGTGACAAATCCTTATCAAGGACTTCAAGGAGCCTTATCAAGGAGCTGTTTATTCTGGTTATTATGGGGAGGACAGAGCCAAACTTGATAGGCAGTGACAGGAGCTATCAGGAAGAACGCGTGTCCTTATACCCTTAGAAGAATCCTAAACCCCTGAATACCAACGGGAAATGCCGATGTGATGTGAGAATTTTTACAGTAGAGTGAGGCTGACACTGGTTGACTGCTGAAGGATGAAAATAGCTCTCTGGTGCTTTGATGATTGTGATCACAAACTCTGAATGCTTTGAAGCGATCGTTTAATTTGAAAGTGTTCTCATGGTGCCAGTGTCATCGAGTTGAGAGAGGAAAGTTCACTCCTATTCTCAAGTAAGGTTTGAAAGAAGAACATACTGTTTACCCCTTAGCCACAATTGTAGTGTTTATTGGTACACCATGTTCAAAATCCTATTTTTTTTGCATTGGTAAAAAACGGTTCCTAGTGCTTGTATCATTCTTAATTTTTATCTTTTTTTTACCATGCTGCCTTCTCTTAAACAAATGTCTTGGTAATACTAACTAAACTAATCACATAAGAATGGGGTTTTCATTGTGTGCAAAAAACATGTTTTGATACTGACCTGTTTGAAAGTTCCTGGTACACTTAAGAATTTATATATGGCATAGCCGGGGACAAACATCATGGAGGACATGGCCACACCCCAGCCGACCACGTTAGACCAGTGAGGGAAGACATACTCATCATACTTCAGGCCTGACGATGTTACTGTGCTGGCGATTACAACAAACTGTGATAGAGAGAAGAGTAGGGAGAAAAAAGGAAAAACAGACACAAAAGCATTGTTAAATATATTTGAGTTGATATCGCTCGTAATGTTAGACATCTAAATAATCATAATTGTAGTGCACATCCATGGGTTCCACAAGGGTAAGGTATGGTGCTGTTTCTTTATTTTCTCAAGTGCATTACTCAGCTCATCATGATGAAATGCTTAACAAAGAGAAATGACGCATGTAATTGTTTCAGTCCATTAAGTTTTATGAAAGTTTCAATTGGGGCTTTTGCATTTGTCTTTTTTTCTCACAATGTGATATAATAAATGATCCTGCATTGTAGCCATTGTTACTACATACTTACGCCTTTGTCCAGGGGAAAGTGTAGACATGCATTTATATTGGAGGAAGCACATGATGGTCTACACCCTCCCCTGGACAGCAGGGGGACTCAGCCATGTGCTGTCTCTAATGCATGTGGAGTCACAAGCTCCTCATTTCACCTGCCAGGAAAGAAGTTGCCAAGAGGCACACTGAGGTTCAAACTGTCTCCCATGATCCCAAATTCCTTCTGGTACAGGCTAAGGCAGGCATTCAAGTATTAGTGAATTAAAGTCACTGGAAGGAAGCCCAACCATTACATTTTCAGCTTTTTATCTGCTGAATTTGTCTTTGATCTAGGATCAGACATTATCCCTGTTCTTGAAAAAGCAGTCTGATGTAACTACTTGGGAGTTTTATGTGGTCCTCTCACCAGCAGAAAAGCTGGGCTGACAAATTTCCAGCACAACCTCCAGTAAAGACCTGGCTTGAAGCCCATCATTCGCTCGATGTCTTCGCTGAAGCGGTCCACACCTGGAGTGAGCATGAAAAGTCACAGAGGTTAATCATTAATATAGGCTACAACAGGTTCCTTGCGCCAAATATGCAGTCTTGTTGGACAGTTGAAGGGAATGCAACACACAATGACTTGGGCTGACATAACACGTTACCCATTATCCATATGTTGTGGTTTGTCTTTTGCCCCTGTTGTTTCACAATTTGCCTCCCATGGAATCCTTTTTTTGTGTACTTTTTTAAGGGTTTACAGATGGTGAGTCGGGTAAGACTATACGGCCTACAAAAACAACCTTCTATAGTGCGTGGTCAAAAGTGCATGGAGCAAGCATAAATATAAAACACTAGATTTGACATTCCATAATTACTTACCATTCTGCATAATGCAGCCATCTTACACTGGTTCAGCTTTAAACTTGATGTAGCATTAACCTTTGGTGAAGGAGGCTTATGTTGTCTTTTTAATCCTTGTATTTTTCTACCAATGCACCTATACTACTTTATATTTATGCAATGAATGCTAAACAACCTTTTTTCTGTTTATGGTATTCTGAATGGCTAATATGCATTTAGCAATAATCTTTTATGTAGACATTTTATGTAGCTTGTAGGCATGCAATTACATTGAGACACAGAATGGAAAAACAACTAGAGGCTATTAATTAATCTCATAAATTGTTGTTTTTGCATTCCAACTGGAGAGGGATATATTCTGAAGATGAGAAATGGTTTATCAGGTGTAAATAAGCAGTGGGTTGTTTTTGTTGATAAAGCAAGTTTTGTTTGTAGAATTCTGGAAGGACTTGTCGCACTGTTCATTATTAGCACAAGGTAAAAAAAAAAAAAATTGCCCTTAAATGCTGTAGTACAAATCTCCTTTCTCCAACTAGATTACATTAACTGATCAAGACATGAATTTCTTTTTATTATAATTTTTTGCTTTATGTATGTATGTATATGGATGAGTAAGCTGATATTACTTAAGTGATGTTAATATATGATGACTGACTGCAGGATCTAAGAAAGCTAATTTGGTTAGCTAAATGTGGCGAATATCCACTGGCCTTGATAACAATATGTTAGCTGATTCCTTAGTTGGTTCATGATAAGTTTTGCTGTCAAGGATGTGGTTAACATTACAGTTGTATTGTAGATTGTAACGAATGTAGGCTGGCTTTCTGAAATTCTAGAGGTGTTATGAAAGTGATTGAGGAGAGAAGACATGCAGTTCTCATCAATGACGGAGTCTGCTGCTAAGCAGTCAAATCCTCTGGTAGTATTTTTTTTACTTTATTATAACTTGCTGTTTAGCTAACAAAGCTTACAACTCAGCTGGTCTGTTACTTGGTAGGTAATGGTAATGTTTCCTAGTTCACTAACTGTTTTAAGTTTAAATTATCATATGTAGAAATTCATATTCTGTAATGGCGGTGATATCAGCCTCCCTGGTCTCTTTGGTTCTGTTGGTAAAGTAATTAGTTACTCCACAGCCGATAGATGGCCATTGCAAACAATGCCAAGGTAAGATGGTGGACAGTTATCCTATCATTTAAGACATAATGTCACATCTAGTGTTCTATATCTATGGCTGCAAGTACAATTAGCATGTCCAACTTCAGTAGTCTTGGTAAATGGCAGGTAATGCAAAGTTCCATGAGGGTTGTATTTTGTCTCTTAAGTACTCATAGGTAAGTGGTAGGTGAAACAAAATTAAACGAATCAGACTATCTCTGTATCATCAACAACTCCATTTGACTGCATATGAGCAAATGCACTGATAACCTACTTAAACAAGGAGGAGGAGCGTTGTTGTATGTCCCTGTGTGTGTATTAGTGGTTTCCATCAGCTCTGAATCATGTGAATTCACATGTACACATGAATCATCTGCCCGCCACCCACCTTAATGAAATGTTTTCTCCCATTTAGAGACCCCCACCCACATTGACGCTTCCCTCCCCATCTATCAGTCCCTGTAGGCTATGGTGCTTCAAATTATGTATGACTGTTTTCTTTAATGATTTACTTTATTGATTAAACAGGCTTCTTTCAGGAATTGTAAATGTTTCCATGTGCATAGTGTCATGGAATGCAATAATGTCTCAGCAGAGAATATCTTAACAACATTTAGAAGCAAAACCAACAACAATCACTAGCAAAGATCAGTATGCTACGCTGTTTATCACTATGGCGATAAGTTAGATATGCCTGTGTGAGAATGGGTAAGTTATTTTTCCATTCATCTTGCTTATTTTATTGTAATTTCACAACATACAAAATGACTAATGTTGCTGATGTCATTTTGTAATAAAATAAGTCAACATAATACAAATGAAGTAATTGTAAACAACATATTTTAATGTCAATGTACTGTAGAATTCCATACCGTAAAACCATGACACTCCAATGGCCTCGATCAACACAGCAAACAGTATAGAAGTCCCTGCTGCATACTTATCTAACAGTGTCAGCACGTAGATCCCACCCTACAGAAAGGGACAGAGGAACAGAAAGTTAAGTGTGTGTGTGTGTGTGGAATATAAATCTTCACCTTTGAATATAACTGGACCCTTGTGTGCAGTCAATAAGCAATGGCCTCTCTTACATCATACTGGATATGCCTGTTTTGCTGTTTGAGGGGACCTAAACTGTCCTGAGTTGACATGTGAGCATAGACGAGTCTCACATGGACAAATTGGGGATTCTGGGTGTATCAGAGATGAATCTTTAGTTTGTACCCAGAGTGATACAATCTGTATCTTGTGCCACAGAACTACCATGAAAAGGCATCATTCACTGCACAATAATTTCACTGATTAGATAAAGGGAAGAAACCATGTGAATCACTAATATAATACCTTTCTGTCTCCAGACTCTGTATTTCCTTTGCTCATGCTGACGACATATGAATGAATAGGGACCTCAGAGGAAAGGGAACATGTTGTCATCAGAGTTGTGCAATCGCAGTTTTGTTTTTATCTTTGAAATAACTCTAAGTCTGTTGATGTAATAATACTTTACATCAACAGACTTACATACTTTTTACAGGCAGCAATCGTGTGGTTTTAAGCCCTCACATTATGTTTTGACACTGTGGGCCATCCCTTAGCTACACAAACAACTTGAAGTACTTTCAATCCACATCTCTGGCTGTGAGTCCATTTTAAAGTGCGAGTTGTTTTAAGTATCACACATGACTGAAAGAAATGCAAAGCTAGATTTTCAAAGAAGAAAGTGAAGCATTGCCAAGCTCTGACAAGAGCTTCACTCAGGTATTGAGTATAAATTGATGGCACTTTGATACTGACATTAGTAATGCAGAGGAGGGCGACGAGGAAGGTCCCAAAGGCGGTGGCGAAGGTGAAGATCTTCCTGTTTCTCTTGAGGAACTTAAAGTCATCTGTCAGGCCCGTGAGCACTGCCTCCATGCCACCCATCTGGTTGATATAAACAGAGAGACATGAGACCCACTGAAAGCGTTCTCTCATGCAAACTTTGTATAGACTGGTTTAGCCAGAAGAGATCCCACTAGAGCTTCAACGTGACAAAAATGTGTGTGATCATTTGTAATCGCTACACTTTTTTTTTTTAAGTATGCTGATACCGTATGAGTACAAAATGAAACATAATCAGTATATGTATATTGTGTTATGCAATTTCCAAAATAAGGAAATATAAGAAACAATAGTTTTGAACAACACTCATTCATGAGCAGTAAATGGGTTGAGTACCTTTTGAAATGCATCCAAAAAATGTTTATAAACAGTTTACAATTGTTTGGTCACCATCCATTCAGTGCTGTATGTGTGTCTTTGTTCTTTCCCTTAGCATGAAATTGAAAAATAGAACATGATACCAACACCTAGTTCAGTATAGTATAAAATCCTGACATGGTCTTCATCTGATTTACTTGATAAATGATTGAGATGATAAGTTAATTACTTGGGTCCTTTGCTGGCAGATAATTTCACTGTTTGTTTATTTAGTGACTAGTGAGTCATTGGGCAGAATAACTTCTAGCCTTTGAGAAGAATGATGTTTTTGTTGCTGCAGACCCTTTATAGTCACTTCCATGCTTCTAAACACACTGAAACATAGCTAACTCTGCATGACTTTACTCGTGTTAATTAAATACTTCAACTTGCACGCACCATTAGTTGTCAGGAGTCAAGTGGGTTTACACTTTTACACAGCACAGATGTGCTGGACACTTTAAAGCCCTGCTTATTGAACAGTTGGCAGTAGCCATGTAAATCACCCATTTTTATATTATTGTGTTGTTGGAAAACACAATAATAACATCAACTTGGATGTATATTCATCATTTACTATTGCCAGTTTGTTACATTAACAGTATATTTTCACAATCATAATGTTAACACTGCTACCAAGTAAGTACTGTACCTGGTAGGAGTGAGAGAAAGGAGAGGGGATTTGGAATGCATTACACTTGACATTTATTTGGTTGACTTGAGTTAGAAAACTAATTGTTCACATGATAAGTCATAGTAACCTAACATCATTCAAAGCAAATTTGTGCTTCTGGGGAAAACAAGCGGCGCAATTTCTCAGAGATGAACTTTCACAATGAGTATGCAATGGCCATTATCTTCCAATAAATGTCAGGTTTAATGGGCGGCTCAACTAAGAAGGTCTTCAAACGTTGTACATGGGTATCATTACTATCCCTAAGGGCATACTCAATGTGTCTGCTCTGTTCTGTACCAGCACTGTAACAGGAGCACAGTGTCAAACACAGAGGAAGCCATACCTCATTTATGATGATCAACTTTTCTCCAGATAAATTCTACCAACATCTGTACCTTTGTACAGGCTGAAGCACTATGTAAACAAACTGTACATCCAGCATTTTATATATAAATGTATTTCATCAGTTACATTACCACTCAACTATACACTTTTACACATGAACTACCTGCTAAATGTTTAAATGTTTAGTCCTTTGCCACTTGTGCATCTTGTTAGTCTATCTACTCATGTATGAAGTGTGGTCATCCTGCTGAAATTATTTATATACTTCTGGTCAGAAGAATATGATGAAATTCTAGCGGCCGCTTAGACTCACCGAGCTGTCAATGCCCAGAGTGAGCAACATGATGAAGAACACAATAGCCCAAAATGTTGAGCCAGGGAGTGTAGAAATTGCCTCAGGGTAGATGATGAACACCAATCCCGCCCCTGTACATACACACAAAAATGCACACAAAAGTTATGACTTTCATGAGCTTTTGCAAAGTTCAAATATGTATGCATGACCAAATATTGTATCACTGAATAGCCTTGCAAGGGGAAAAAGATACATGTGTTACAGGTTTGGGGCAGAATACCATATTTGGACCTGTCAGTGATGGTGTAGAGCTGGAATATGTTTTTTTTATTATTATTATTTGTATCTTGGACACCAGCCCTTACCCTCTGTTGCCACATCTTCTATTTTCACCCCGTGTTTGTAAGCCATGTATCCAAGCACAGAGAAGATGGCAAACCCTGAGAAGAAACTGGTGACGCAGTTCACAGTGCTGGTCAAGAGAGCATCCCTAAGGAGAAAAAAAGAACGCATCAAAAAACAATTTTAAAAGAAAGCTGGGTTTCTTTAACTGTTCGTGTTCCATTTCTAAACTCCATGACTATCCAATCCAATAACATGCTTCATGTTACCAATCATCTACTTTTTTGTTTTCAAGTGTAGCTTTATGTTTTCAGTTGTAGTTTGGAGAAGAAATCCAAAATTTTAATTTTACTGGGAAGAAATGTCTCTTGTTCAAAGAGACATTAAGCCAGTATTATTCTTTGGCCTTAACCAGAATTGTTTAAATAAGGCCATGTGTTACTTGATATCTTTCAAGCTTTCTATCGGTTGATCGTCTGCCAGCACAGTTTTAGAGGGGACATTTAGCTTAATGAAAAGCTTTTTTACTCAGCTCCTTTTGGTGCTTTAATGGGTTTATAGTGTGCTTTTCTGTGGCCACTAACCTGCAGTCATCTGACAAATTGAACAAGGTCAACTTGACTGTGGCCACTTCCTGAGCTCAGGGAGCAGAAATCTCTCAATGAAGCATTTCCTTCCCACTGACTTCCCCTCTGATGTGTGCAGCCTGTCATATGATTTTTTTTTTTAGTTTTTATCCAGTGTTACTCTTTGGTCTGGTCGATCCGGTCATTACACACTCACAAGCAGGTCCGACTTATCACAAGAGCCTGTACCTCAATTAAAATCATCTACATGACATACTTATATATGAATTAATCACAGACAAATATTTATGAGACAAAGTGGTAAAGTAAGAATTAATTTATGTCTATTTCACTGATACATTTGAATTGGAATTTAAAATGCAACCCCTTTAAGTACAAGGCTCTGTGGTCCTAGTCGCATTCCTTTTTTGCTTGATTGGTTCCATTGCTCTTTATTGTCAGACAAAAACTGAAAACAGTTGTATAAATGCTAAGATGAAAAAAATACAACATATCTTCTTTGTAGCATCCATGTGGTTTCCACATTGCAACTTAAAGATCATGAACTCATTAAAGTCGGAGGGTCCGCTTCCCACATCGTGAAATAGGCACATTTGAGGAGCGTATGAATGCACCATTGGTCTTTGAGTGCCATTCTGGTTTAAAGTATGATTTACAATCATTTTGAATTATAAGTTGGTATTTTTCCAGGCTTATTTCAATAGTTTGTAGTAGTTTTATAGTTTATGATATTTTAATTCAAAATAACTCTCTTTAGATCATTTCAGCTCCATTTGAAAAATATTGTAATGATAAACCAGATGGGGCTATTTGAATTTTGAGTCCGGCAGAACTCAGGACTTCTGAAAAAAGGCATTTCATATTAAAAAGCCAAAGAAATCGAATGGCAGCAGTGCTGCGTCTTCATATATTACTCCTCCGATTGCTCAGAGTGGTTTCTGTCATGTTTTCCTTACATATAGGTGTGATGGTGGATGTAGATGACTCACTCACTGCATCTGCTTCACACAGATTTCTTCAATTTTTATAGGTATTCAAACAAAAATCAGTGTTTATTTTTCAAACAGCACCGGCACTTCCAGTCTGCTGCCTTTCAATTGATAATGCAGTTCCCACCTGCCAGCAGTCCACACGCATTTCTATATGGGACATGAAAAGGGAGGAAGGCAGGAGGCCCTGTGTGGGGTTGGAGAAGGCAGGGGAAATGAGACAGAGCAGGAGAGGAGGGGTCCACATTGCTCTTGACTTACACTACAGCTCTCAGATATTTTGGAAGCGTCTGTGATGCCACTTTGCATTATATTTCGCTCATTGGGAGATGATATGTTTTCAATAAGAATCTTTTTTTTAGATAGCTGTTCTGAAGCAGTGAGAACATGTCAGCATTAACAGTTTTTGAGGATGACAGTAGAAATGTTTTGTCTGCTGGGTGTAGTAAATTTAAAGCATGGTACGGTAAGTGCTATTTTGCCGACAGTGCCTGCCTCTAACAGCACCACTGCAACCTATTAATGTGGAAAAAGATAAGCCATGCTCACAACCTCATGGCTGCTTTTTCTGAAGAAGAGCAGAACTATGACAAACCAGTGAACATTCAGCCTTTGGCTATTATTTGGCAAGCCTTCCTGGCCTGTACTTTATCTGTCCTGTTAACACCTGGCCATTGGGGTCAGCTGAACAGATTAGCATCACCTCTGCTGCTCAGTGATCCAGTTATATGCTGGAAAAGGCCACCTACTTAAAAACAGCAGGATGTTATGTTGCTGTTGGCTTGTTTTGGAATATAAAAAATCACAAAGTGCAAGCTCTTACCTGTAGCAGTTGTTGTCAAATTTGTTATAACTGGCAAAAGCAATGAGCACCCCAAATCCTGCTCCCAGTGAGTAGAATATCTGGGTGGCAGCATCAATCCACACCTGCGGCAAAAATGATGAACAAAAAAGCTTTGAAGTTGCCACACAGTCAGGAACCGACTGAATGCTGATTTTCTTTATGTAGACCATTATTTTCTTCATCCCATTACTTTGACTGACCTTTTTCTCAACTATTACATATTAATACTCATACTTACCATAACTCAGCTCGTGGAAGGTCGTATCTAAATGAGCCTGTATGTGCTAAGGGTACATTAATTTATGTTCATACATTCAGTATGGGAGTCACCAATGGGAATCTACCCTTTGACCCTTAGATTTTGAGTTACTCCACCCAATGAATTACAGTGACACAGAAAGAAGACTCTCTAAATTCCTCATAGACTCTGCTAAATGGAAAGATCTGAAAGGAGGATAACATAAAACCAGAAGTCAACAAATAACATGAAACTGAAAATCTGTCCACTATTGAAATCCTGTTTTTTTACTGACAGCGTATATCATATTTTTTTTTTTAAATAAATGGGTTGTAGTCTCTAACCTCAAGATTGTTGAGCCGCTTGAAGTCGATGTGAAGATAGGCCCTTATTCCATCCATGGACCCTGGTAGAGTTATGCCTCGGATCAGCAAAACGAAGAGGACCACATAGGGCATGGTAGCTGTGATGTACACCACCTGAATACACACACATTCAGGGAAAAGTGTGTGGGGGGGACACAAAGAAGACCCTTATTTCAATAAACCATTCTATCAATAAACAGATACAGACTGTGGCAGACAGTATATATTAACAAAAAAGGGGGGAAAAAACTCTCTTACTGTCTGGCTCTAAGAGATGTAAAGTTATGTGCTACACTAACACATCATGTAAAAATACCGTTTTTTAAAACATGTAGTGCAATACGAAGTGGGTATGATAACTCAGTCTATATTGACCTGCTTTACAAGAAGTCTGCAATCTGCAATGTCTGTTTTAAAAAAGCAAAAAGCAACAATTTTTACTGCTGTTTTAATTGTGCTGGCCAGTACCTTCCCAGAGGACTTGACACCTTTCCACAGGCTGAAGTAGAGAATGAAGACAACCACAACCAGACACAAGGACAGCTCCCAGCGGGGCGGTCCCAGGTCCTGGATACCCCTGCTCTCATAGAGATGCAGCACACCTCGTCTGCAGAAAAAGACACACACACAAACAGGAAAAAAACATTAGTGAGAAATTAGTAATTGCTTTGAATTAATAACAGATAGCACAATTGTGTTTCACGATTTGCATTACTACGATAAGCAGTTTATGATAACCATAACAACGTCCGCAGTGCATTTCCATGACAAATTGAACAAAAATGAGCATGTATAATTTGATGTCATCCTTCATTGATTTGTTATTTCTTTTGGCTACATCTCAACAGAGATTTCTTTGTCGAACAAGCCCACCCAGGCTTTATAGCTGCTGTAGTGTCAAAACAAAATAGCCCACACTTTAGGTGTGTGAGATGAAGATGGGAAATTAAGTATGGGACAGAGGCTCTCATTGGACATGCCTTGTAGAACTCCACCTTCAACAAGCATTACCAAAATGCTATCGCTAGTTCATAATTGACCAAAGTTTTCAGTTAAATGACTTCAAACAAATTAATGTTGGAAGAAAATGAATTAATGTAGATTATATATCTTTTATCTAATGTAAGGATATCAATCCTTGTGAAAGCTTTGTGTCGTTGGATTATACAGCCATCTGTTGACAGGCTTTTAAAGTGAATTAATCATGTTTCTCTTTCTCCAAACTACACACAAAATGCTTTGAATGCTTTGATATTGCTACGCTAATATCAGCCATTGTCCTCAAGCCAAGCACTTACTGTCAGATCAAGGTTCAAGAGTTTTATTGTGTCATAATGAAACAAAGGGAGAAAAATTGTGTCTTTTCAATCCCTATATAAATATTGTTTCCAGCTGCAAGCTCATTCTTTGAATGTCTGCTCAGAGTGGGAGGGAGGAAGTTCACAACTTGAGATTGTAATAATGGAGTAGAGGCAAAGTTCACGTCATACATTATTTGAAATTGTGTGGTCACTTTTTTCAAAAGCTGCATTCAGTATGTTGTCATACCATCAGATGACCATACGAGCCTACCTGCATTACTTATGTCTTGCATTGAAAATGTTTTACAGCTTAAACAAAGAGCTGACCACAACAGAAACAGACTTAATACATGAGAATATGTGTCTCTTTTAGAGACTGAGAAAAGATTAAAGTGCATCTCATGTTGGTGTATAAGGTACATAGCTTGCACGTCCAGCAGTGCTTTCTGGGAAAGAAAGTGGGCAATGTTGTTCCAATTGTTTAATGTCATAACCTTGCATTCAAGTGTGACTGTTCTGAACAACTATACACACTTTTCATTCTTTATGTGACTTACTGCCTTACTGCCACAGTGATGCTGTTAACCATATGAATGGAGATTAGGCTGTGGCCACAAAAACGCCAATGCAAGCTAGCAGAGAGGCATTATTGCCGTTGAATGTGGGCAGAGTAGGATGTGATACACAGACAGCCAGGTGGGGTTAACCACATACACACTTCTTTGTTACTGGTTGAGGCTGCAACTCTGCTGGTCAAAGAACTCCACGTGATGCAAAGATGTGGATTTGCTTTTCCGCTAGAAATTAATGTTTTATTCATCCCTTTGCTCGCATATAATGGAAGTGAACAGAAGGCGAAGATACGCCAATGCCACAACAACCTATGTTTGGCTGTGGTCGCCAGGCTCTATCCCAGTTTTAAATTGGTGTCATCGTTTGATCTCTCTGTTTTTTGTCATCATTGTTCATAAATACTGGGTAAGGCTTTTCCAGTGCAATTTAAATTATTTGGGAAACACATACCAACTCGTGACAGTTTTAGATGACAAAATATTGCCATGAAGAAAACAAATCATTTACACATTGTTGCCTGTGGTAGAACATTGTACAGTGTAAAACATAGTATTCATAAGGCCTTAGCAGATAGAACCATCTCTCCTTGCAGATTAGCTGAGGACTAATTATGGGCAACCAAGAAACACTGGGGGGCAGGGTCTGTGGACAGTAATTTCTTTATCATAGTCAGTCACCTGCACCTTCCAACAGAGGACATGAATGTCTCAATACAGAACACCAGTGTATAAGCAATATCTCCTACAATTAGAATCAACTTGGATTTTATTTGGATATCAATGCCGCGCTGTAGAGCATTTGCAAGCACTTTTGTTTACTTCACATTTGGCCAAAAACTTTCCTCAACAAAGATTCAATTAAGTCGGCATGTGATGTCATGGGGTGATAAACAGCGGAACTAGATCTGGATCTGATACTCAGGTTGCTTACACAACAACTGAGACAGAACACACTCAGGAACACGCAAACTCAAGTATGTTAAGACATACAATCCGAAGGGACCATAGGATCTGTGAAATTCCTTAAGCGTTTACTTATCTTTGGCTGATAATAAATCCAAAGCTATAACGTCTTTGGGGATGCAGATAGCGGCAGAGAGACATCAGTTTGTTTGAGGAGGGAAATTTAGAGTTGTATGCTCTGACCTACGGGCTTCGTGTTGGTGTTGTGTTGTAATGCCTCAAGGCCTCATTGTACATCTGATAGCATTGATAGTACACTGCCAGTAAAAGCACAGTGTAACATCAATCATGTCCCTTTGGCCCAGTTACTCTAAACACATTTATTCTTATCATCACTCAGCGAGCTGGTTACGCTGCTACCCTAACACTCAGTGTTGCCATTAGTTGGTGTCTGTATATTTTAGGCTGGTACACTATTACTTGCAGCTTTGTCTTAATGTTGATTACAGAACAGGTAATAGGGCATGAAAAAAATATATAAATGAAAAAGACTAGAGACCTGAGTATCAAAACACAGCTGTGGGGTTATTTCTCATTTCAACCATTAATTACAAATGTTCTATTATTATTTTATATTTAATTCATCCAGCAAATGTGTTAAATTGCATATGAGACTAAATTGAAAGCAATCTTCTCAAGTGTCTGTGTAATTAGACCCTCTCTTGTTTAAATGAGGGCTATTTATCAAGTCAAGTTACCCTTGACATGAAATCAGATGTTATTGCTTCAGGCGAGATACAAAGAGAAAGAATATCGGTGCATGCTAATGAAATGAGTTGGTGTTGTCGTCGTCATTAAAAACAAAGGAGTTGTTTTTTTTCTAATCCTGAACATATTTTGGAACTAGAACTGACAGAAACACACAAAGCCCAGTGTTTGTCCACATATGTAATGCTTCAGTTTGCATGGTTGGCCTTCATGAGCTCCACACTCAAAAAAGGCATCTTAAATATGCATTCAAACATGCAAATATTGATCACTTTTCCAATTAATGCACAATACATACTTAAAGCCCAGCTCGTACATATTATGACATTGAGACTTGCCAGCCTGAAATTTGGCTTTTGCTATCAACTTTCAGGGCCAGTTTAAGCTCATAAAGAACAAAGTACAATGTGTTCTCTGACCACATTGGAAGAAGAAAGTGTATATATAAATATAGCTGATTTAAGCGACCACATGTTGAGACTGTCCTCCCTTATAAGCAGCTTATTACAACCAATATTTATATTGGTTGTAAGGGGGTGAACTCTAGTAGCATAGTAATTTTGATGGGAGGAAAAGGAAGTAGTTAGGTGACAAGAGTATAAGGAGTTACAAAGTCTGCGCGGGGAGGAAGTTGGGGTGGATAGATGGGTCAAACAAACTCAGGACAGTTGTCTATGACCATGTGAAACCAAAAGTTTGTTACCTAAACCTAACCAAATTGTGACGTTTTCAGCATTAACCATGTGTTTAAAATGGTATATGTTAAGTTATGAAGATGTGATGATCCCCTACCTCTAGTTGGGGCGCAAATCTATGCGTCCAAAATGCACCCATGGGTAATATAAGAGAGTCGGAACAAATAACCAATATGGTTGTACAACTTGGAGGAGGCAGGGCCATTTCTATGACTTGACATTGGTGGCTTAGCATCCTCTCAATAAATTGTGTAGCTCAGAAATGATTAGTTTACAGATTGAATAAGAATTGTGATGTTAAAAGATACCAGTATGTGTTATAAGTAGTAAGTAGAAACATTAACTAGACCTGGACCAGTGCACTCTCACTTGCACACCCAGATCTATGAAGCCACTGTCTTGAATGTCGGATTGTTGGTTTTGGAAAGCTTCAAATATTATAGGATGCACTATCCACCGTCCACTATCATAAGAGTTTCCACAGCTGTTAGCCCATCTGACTCCCGATGGAGCATATTGGCAGCTGACAAAAGCCCATCCCAACATCTTCATGACTTGTATGCCTTTAAGTGGTTTGTGAGTTAGATTTTTGGAGGTTTCTTTGATCTCTTGAGGCACAAGGTATCGTATTAATCACAGAGATATGCCTAGAGGTCGTTTTTTGGCAGAAGCTATGTTTTTGGCTGTCCTCACATAGCCCCTTCCACTCCACATCTTCAAAACAAGCCTAGTCACATGATGATGGTAAAGTCACAGCTGCTTCTTCTCAGCTACAGTGATTTCAAATGGTTTCAGTGCAACATATAGCGTAACATAGTGTACCTGTAACTTGAATAAGATAACATGAATGGAATGAAATGAAGAATAAGGTGTTCCTCATACAGATGGCCAGTATTTATGTTGTTTAGTAATATGCTGGTTATACATGTTAATGAAGTTGATAGATATGTTGAAAGCTCATATTCTATTTGATGGACTATCCAATTTGGTTTGATGAAGTCTACTTATTTGGCATGTGACAGACTCTACAGTGAAACTCACTCACGCAATCAATCAACCCACATTGCTAAATTAAAATGTTTACTTTTGAAATGCACAATGAATGCCTTAAGTGCCATTGCAAACTTTCCTAGACGATTACTTTTGGCATTGTCCATCAGCCCCACCCTACAGGAACAGGGCAGTAGAGTGTGTGGTGGAGTTACAGAAAAGAAAAAAAAAACTACTGAACAAAAGTGGGGGGAATATGTATTGCTATGCCTCTATCTGAGATTGGCAGGCCACCATTGTAGCCATTTGTTAACCACAAGGTAGCCATGCCCTGACATGATGATTTACTAAATTTAAATTCTGCTGTATTGAGGACAACTTGAAAATTGTTATGGAGAACCTAAACTCATTTGGAAAACGTTTCCTGGTTGAAAGGATCAGTGTCTCATCAACTTTTATTCAATCAGACTTCTATTTGCAATGGGTGGAAGCTATGTGTACTTCTTTTATAAAATATATTGTTACATCTTTATCATGTGCCATGTTCCTTCACAATTATTCATTCCATTATCTGCAGTGACCGTAAATCAACTGAATTGCACATATTGCACACATGATTTATTGCCTAATACCAACACTATATAATGTATAAAGTCCTTCTGTTGGTGAGCAGTAACTCCTGAAGAGCTCTGGTGTAAACTAGGAAAGAATGTTCCATTTTAAATTTGTTTGTATTACTTGAGAGTTTTTCTACAAACTACACTCATGATAGCTGAAGACAGTCGGCTCAAGAGGATTTGTGTATGTAGAAGGGTGTGAGAGGTGAAGCAAGAGAATTGTTGACTCAGTTGGCTTCATGCTGTGCCTGGCTTTGCTCCTGTACTCAGGGCTAACTGTAAGCAGGAGGATTTATTGTCTCCTACAGAGCCTAACCCCATGCAAGATCTGTCTTCAAGTACCATTTGTTGTCAGTGTGTCAATGCAAATCTACTGACATTTTCCCATTAGCGAAGTGTACGCATCCTCATGGAAACTGAAACTTCTGATTTATGCATTTGTCTACATTTGAGGAATAATGCATCCCGTTTTGAACTTCTGTAGTAATTCACAAGACAGGAGCTTTCACACAAATGCTGACCTCCTCATATGAAACATATCAAGTTCAAGGGTTCCTGGAAGTTTAAAAGAATTACATGGATACTGATTAAATAAACACACTGTGCAAGACAGTGGCGCCCAGCAGAATGGGAGTTGAACTTTAACAAGCTCAATTATTTGGAGGGATGCATGCTCAATGTATTCTGTGCGTCACGCTTAGCATGTGTTCCATGTACCGTCCAAGTCACTTCACAGACTTCCTCTGGGCTGCACAGTCAGTCTTCACAGAAGCTGTGGAAGAACTGGCTGTCTTTGAAGTATAAACAGATGGAGCTTTTTTCGTGCACTTCAAAGTGTGCATTTGAACTTTCTATGTATACACCTTTTACAGTGCAAATATTTATGGCTCTTTAATTTTAGAGTACTCTACAAATGTTTCAGTGACTGGTCACCCTCTTGCTGTGGATAATGGGGCACTTGTGTCACGGGGATGTACAAACTGTGCTATTATTATTTAGGCTAGACTCCCAACTAACAAGAATGCATCACTTTACTACACTTATACACTTGGATTGGATTCAATGTTGTGAAAACAATGACTGCATTTATATTCAGGACTAAGCTTTGGTCATTATGCAATTGTGGATTTACTGTAATGAAAATATTAAATAATATCATCTTCTCATGTCACACTGATTATCATCACTTCTTTTTGAAATTTACTAAAAAGCTTAACTTTTGACTTTTGAAAATAATGGCAGAATAGAATTAGCCTTCATGTCTCAATTACAGCAATGCCAGAGATGCTTGCATGTAACAGAGGTATCATAGCAGTGTGCAAAATATGTTTTAAGATGATTGAATTGGGTCTGATTCTTGAATAGGTTGGATATAGAGGATACTATCTTCCTTTTAAAAATGTGAAAAAGTCAGGTTTCCATAAATTGTTTCTATTGCATTTTTCTCTAAAGGTGTGCAACATGTCAATCATGCAATGGCCTACACAAGACACTCCTGATAAATCAATTACTGTGAATTTCAGAAATCACTCACTCATAGTACTCCGCGGCCGGGGTGATCTTGTACTTGGCATAAGACGTTCCATTGCCGAGTACAGATGCGTTGAGGGATTTGGGGTCGGTGCAGTTAGGACTGTTCCAACTGTTGCCACATTTGAGCCATGGCAGCTCACTGGTCATGGAGGAGAACAAGTAGTGGAGGGACCAGGCAATGATGACGTTGTAGTAGAAGCCAACATACAGGGCTATGAGGATCACAGTGTAGCCCACACCTGACAAACACAGAGTTATTAGTGAGGAAGAACAAAATTATGATTTACACTCACACTGTAACCCAGTACAAATTCACTAAATACACAATCTTTTGACCACATTTGACCTGTTATTCATACAGGTTTCATAGTATGATTGTATAGTATAGTTGTTTCCAAATAATTTGTATTTGTACATGCTGAATTTAATTTTTTACTTTTTATGTTTTATGCCATTTCTCTATTTGAAATGAAACAGTTTTTTTTCTGAAGGGGGGGGGTCTCTTTTCTCTCTTTGCTCTAAAAATAATGTTGGGCTGGATTGGAAAGTTGGAAGAGTGTTAATTGCTTAATTATGTGTTATAACATCGAAGAGATAACTTTAGAGTGGTAGATCCGCACCACCCATATTCTGGATGGAAAAATGACTGTTTGTGTTAGCGTCTGGTGGCATTGACGAGAACATAGAGCAGCTTCAGTTCCCCTCATGTAAACTAAAACAGGGCTGTCTGATGGCAAGATAAAGTGGTTAAAATGTAGTGTATAGTGTGGCTATTATACATTTTGCTGCTATCCACGCCCTCAGTGGTACATTGCTTAGATTCAGTGCTGATACTCCTGCCAGCTTCTCCACACTGGAGCATGCTGACCTCAATATACTGTAGGAAATAGATTGACAATAGGTATCTCAGATAAGCCCACTTAGATAAATATGAATGATCTCTTTTATATCACATCAAAAGATGCCTAATTTCTATGTATTTGATAAATAGTTGTTATTTTTGCCTTATATCTCATATCTAAGGCCTTGAACACCTCACAAGATATTTTCAGTATTTTTCATCATGATGGGTACTTTCACATCATAATCTGTCATAACTAGGGCTGACACACGTGCACTTAGCTGCTGGCGCCAACTTTTTGCTCTTTTTTTCTTTAGTAATTTGTGATGAGTTGTTTTGCCTGGAAACTGGAATGTGATATCCTTACTTGAAAACAGAAAAGCCATAAATCCATCACTAACCCATTCTCATCAGGAAAAAAAAAAACTATCCTCACTGCTGAAGCCAACAAAAGCAACAACTGGTGCTGATTCAGTGGTACCAACGGGGGTACTTATCTGACAATAGTTGGGCTGATGTAAAGCTGTAGTTTTCCAGTTGTGGATTTTTTAGGGTTGGCTTAATAGTGATGTTCATATCACAAGATAAAAAAGACCATATCAGTAACGACCAGTTGCTATACCAGACTCCATGCTAGTTTCAGAATAAAGTTCACACGTCTTGCTGATATTCAGGAGTAGGATGTGAATGAATTAAAGCAGGGTGCTCCAAACAAAGCCCTGGGGTGCTGGGATCTGGGTCTGCTCATCAGGAATTCAAGGATCCACATGCACAGTGAGGTGTTTAATCACAGGTACTTGAGCTTTGTGGAGGAAACTAAGGTGCTTAACACTGAAATGAAGTAAAAAAAACAGTATATAATGTTACACTTTCTTTCTTGTCCAGGAGAGATAAGTTGAAGTGATCAGTGTGTGCTATGGCATCTTCTGTGGTCAATATAGAATGTTAGAAAAATTATAGTGGATCCAATGTGTTGGGTAGTGAGGTGCAGATATAATCCGTGACCACCCAGCACTACAGAGGTGCGTGCCACAGGGCGGTCGTCATTCAGGCATACCAGCCAGGTTTTCTTAAGCACAGGAATGCTAGTGGATGTCTTGATGTACATGGGTAGGACAGACTGAGACAGGGACAGGTTGAATATCACTGTAAAAACTGGTGCTATAGTCAGCACATTGTATGAGGACTTGCCCATTTATATTGTGTGGTGCTGCTACTTTCCTGGTATTCATATGTTTGAAAGCCTCCTAATGGCATGCTAAGAAAGGGTGTGAAAGGTGCACCCACCCATCCACCAACATCTGCTTCAGCTGTTTTTGATTGTTGGCTGCTGATAGCCCTAAAGCTTTATGTCTCCTTTACTTTCCAAACCCTTCTCTGTAACAACAGTACAGAATAGATACTTAATTAGATATTTTTGGTTGTGTCTCTGATTAATTTAATTGATTGAGCTGCAATACCATTGACCCAAACTGTGTTCCTCAGCATGCCATGATTTGGTTTTGCTTCACTCATTTGAAATTGACATTTGAAAAAGATAAACTGGGGCATAAGGTTAGAAGTACCATCAGAGAGAGATCAAAAGGTGAAGCAGAGAAAGAGGCGATGTGACAGAGATTAGTTACCAGTGACACTTATGAACCTATGAGGGTTAAAGGACAAGAACAAAGGGATAAATGAAAGGGCAACTCACTGGAGAGTAGCAGAAAGGAAGATTACTGAGCTGTATGTACAATCTAAAGGAGAAAGGCTGGAGTTGATTGACATGCGGGTACACATGTGTGTCCATAATGCATGTGTTAAAGCTTACCTTTAAAGATGGGGCAAATTTTCCAAACTGTAGCTGCCCCTTCCCTGTTGTACTGGCCCAAGGCAAGCTCCATGTAGAACAATGGCATCCCCGCAATGACCAAGAAAAGAATGTATGGGATCAAAAAGGCACCTGGAAAGAGAAATAATCACATTTCATGCGTCACATTTCAAAGTATTTTTCAGCGAATTCCCTGCTAGCGTGACAAAATACAAGAAAAGGAAAGGAAAAAAGAAGTAGTGCTTCAGGGGTCTTGACATTGTTTGACAAAACAACACACCATAACATGCAAGCAGGAAGGGTCACAGCTATTTTCACGCTGCGCCTCAGTTGCACATCCACCAACGAGGAAATGATCTCCCATAATTGAATTGTTCTTGACACTGTCCATCACAAATGACACATTATCTACAGTAATGAATACATTTTGCTGAGGGCCAATGTGATTGACAGAGCAGCGGTGGAGTTGACCCTTTGGGGCACTGAGCACAACATGTTGATTTTCGCCACGTGAATGGACACACAGGCAAACAGAGGACAGGGCATACATTCTAGTGAGCACTCTGTTGATGAGTAGAGTGTAACACAGCACTGTGTTTAAAACATCCTTTGTTGATTCACACACTGTACTTTTTCTCTCTCAGTACTGAGCAGCTTCAGTGTCCAGTAGTTTAGCATACAGTAAAAGCTGGCAATCCGTAACTCTTGTAGTCACACATGCTGAGTAAACCTGCGCTCAGGTAATTATTTTTGAATTTTCCATTAGATGTGTCAAAAAATGAACCTTTTAAGTATATTTTAAACTTAATAAATCAGATATTCACATCATTAACAAGTAGATGATAAAACTTTCAGCCATCTGTCAAATGAAATGCTACGGACTGGATTTCGAGCTGAAATGACTTTACAAATGTTCACGCCTTTATAAAAACTGACGTTTTCTTCATCTTCATTCAACCAAAAAAGGCTAATGATTAAACCAATTTTAAAATCCAACCATCCATTTTAAGCAGCTGCTTATCCTTTACTTGGGAATGGGAGCCAACCCCAGTTTAAAATTGGCACTTTTAGATAACAATGTCATTACTTTATTAAGACAGTCTTTGCCAAAAAATAAATAAAGGACAGCAGCAGCATATAAAGATAAAACCCAGTCAATAACAACCAGCTGTTAGTGATTCAGTACAGGCTTCTCTCCCCCCCTGGCTCACTACAGTCCACCTTTAGTTTCCATTAGTTTTAAGAGTGGTAATGACTCACTGAGTAACCAGGAGCCCAGACATTTTTATTACTTGTGTATATTATTTGCCTGTATTTGTGGGGT
>CAFUXE010001691.1:404900-429639 GCA_903364295.1 Serranus cabrilla | reverse complement strand
TTTTTTTTTTTTTTTGCAGCTGTAAAAAAACAATCATGACGGCAGTGCTGAGACATTATGGCTTTCTAGGAACTATCTCTCAGTCTCACACAATACAAATTACATATTTTTCTTTGCGCTTGACATGATGAAATGAGATATTTTCTTCACCATGTTAGCTACAGTAAATGCACTTCCCCAATAATACAAGTTGGGCAATTAAAAAGTTAATTAAATGAGATTAAAGGAATTACAATGAGAGCAACAGCATGGAAAAATAACTGATCTTGAAAAAATAAATAGGCTGCAGCATTGGCTTTGTTAGGTAGCGTCAAGACGTTCACATTTTTGAAAGATCTTAAAGCAAAAATAAACGCTTTGGACCTGACCATGACGCAAAACATCAGTTAAGAAAAAACTGCAGTGATTTACCTGTTTGGAGTTATTATATCTTGCATCGTGTCTGGTCGGTACATTAACGCCTTATGTTATTTATTCTTGTGTTACTACAATGATTAAGTACCTGAATCTGGCGGCGCGCCACGGTAACTTTTATGACCTCTTCTAAATGTTTAAGCACCTGTGCACGCGCTGTAATCTATCAGAAATACATAGTTTACTCACCTCCACCATTTTTGTAGCACAAGTAGGGAAATCTCCAGACATTGGCCAGGTCCACAGCGAAGCCAATAACCGACAGCAGAAAGTCTATTTTCTTTCCCCAAGTTTCTCGCTCTTCGTCGGTGGATCCGGGAGGACCTGCGTGGTGCCCAGGGGTGGGAATGATGGAGGAACTGGTGTACTGGACGCCATTCTGGTCCTTCACCAGTATCAGTTCTACCTCTTTTTTCTCCACATTGCACTGTTTCAGCGGGGCCACCGACGAGAGCTTGTGTTCTGGCAGAACCTGGATATTCATCTTCTCTGCGGTGCTGGCCCGGTGCTCTCACGGCCCCCTGCGGGTTCTGGCGGGGCTGATGGTTCTGAGTCGGTGCGCCTATGGACTGCGATCCCGCTGACAAAAAACGGCTAAACGAGCCTTCTCCTCCGAAACTTCAGCTGACACCTTCGCGGACATGAGCTGGAGAGGAGGGAAGAGAAAGTAAAAGAGTTTGGAGAGGTTTGATGTTTGTGCGTAAAGTTTCAGCACATCGAGACATACAGGTTAGGACTGTCAGCGGGTGGGATAGGTGACATTATTCCTCCTACAGCAGTCAGACTAATACGACAACAGGATCAACAGAAAACATTACAACTGTAGTTTTGATGTCCAGTAATAACAGGTGAAAGATACTTCAAAGCCAATTCCTCTCCACGTCACCGCGCGCACAGCGTATTGTGCGCTAAACAGTCACCTCAATCAAACAATTACCTAAAAATATCCTTCATAAGGATCATTGGAAAGAAATAGTTATTTGTATCACCGTTACTAAAGCAAGTGAAAGGTGTGTAGCTGCAAGGCGTTCCTCCGTACTTGGTAGAGCTAGGGACACTTCTCCATCACCCGATGCTGCTGTTGTCCAGATGCATCTGAGGGAAGACTGCCCATTCTGAAGCAACTATATGACTCGCCTTCTCCAGCAGAGACGATATAAAATGCGAGCTTTTAAATCGCTTTCCTCTCTCTCTTCCACGTGATATTTTATAATTGAACACTTTCTCTCCAGTTTGATGTGCACTTGGCAGTATCGCTTTTTTTTTGTCTGAGCCCAAGTTCCCATAAACTTGTGCATCTGCTTCTGACTGGTCAGTTTAACAATCACGTAACGAGCGGTGGTTTAAAGATTAATCCGGTAGTGGAAGTGGAACAATGTGACTCCCCACCTTTGTTATTAAATCAAATATCTTGATTAGAAACCTTGAAGTGAACTTTCTATGCTATAGACGTGTTTTTTTTTTATATATGAAGGGAAGTTTTCCGTGAATAAAAAAAGATCTTTGATTGGCTCTCAGATTTAACATTTTTAACTGACCTAAGACCTCTTTACCTTCAGCTACGTATTAGTGCTTGGATTTCACATGCAACAAAACTTTTTTAATGTTTTAATTCTGACTTTATCTGTTTCTTCTCTGTACTAAACAGATTGAATTACAGTTTTCTAAGAAGCCATGAAAGCATTGTGTTCCATGTGTAATTCAATTCCACAGCAGCTTTAGCCAGGGGCAATGATTTTTATTAGATATGGTTGATCAGTTCATCCCATTAAAGTCAATGAATGTCCTCTTTGCTCTCCAGTGCTTGTTTCATAAAACCCTAATAGGGCTGGTTTTGGGCGTTTTGTTTGTGAAGATTGAATAACTGCAGTGATGGTAAAGCAAAGGACCAGGTAACAAGGAAGGATAATGTGTTATTACTGTTGTTCTCTCCTGGATTACTTCTATTCTTTTACACTTTGTTTTGTATTGTCAGGTATCTCTAGCAAGGATTACTAAACGTTTTTGAGAAGTCGCGATCGGGTTTTACGGGGAATGATTTCTAAATATGTTCCAGTGTGATGGACGTTCAGCTACCGGATTTCTTAAAGTTTCAAGTCACAATTTATGTGCAGTAGCATAGGTTTGATGGAAACCGTCTCAGAAATTAGGTCGAGATGTAAAGCAGGTGCACATTGAGAACAGAAATAATCAAGTAGCACCCATAGATGTTTATAGGATCGCTAAAGAATCATTATTCACTTGTCATTTTGCTTATCCAGCTTCTTGCTGAGTACAATTCTTGAGACTTTCCTTCTGTTTCTCAAGGTTCAGGCTCTCCCGTATTGACCTTAGGATGAGAAGCTAATGAAACAAGACGTGGCCTCTTAGCAGTCACATTATGACCCTCTGGATATAACCTGTGTATTTGCTTAGGGTCACAGCTTGGTTATGGTCTATTTCTCTTCCTTTCTGTCCCTTTGCTCCTGCACTTACTTGGTCAAACATGCACTGCTCCTCTTTTACCTTACCTAATAAACTTAACCCCCTCCCACACACACACACACAAACAAACACTCACCATCACAACCTTTCACCCACCTTCTCTGAGTATTTAGATGACCCTGCAGTTTCAGTCTCTGTAGTGTCCACTTACTCTGCCTTTAATGTCAGTTAATACCAATAAAAATGACTTAGAACTATTAATTGTTTTATAAAACAACAAAAGAGAATTTTCAGATTTACTCATCAGACATTTTGACTTGTCACAGCAGGAAAAGCACAGGTGTAAATAATGGAATATATGACAGCTGGATTTTCTTTCGCTGTTTTGATTTCAGTGCACCCCAGACTCTTATATCTTTAGTTTTGTATAAGATATATTCAGACCCAAGGCCCATTAGGGATGTAACGAAACACTAATCTGCATCAATATATCGACTGAATGATAGACCATCACATATCAAGTATGCAAAGTGAAAATATTGATCCTTATTTTAAAGATACACCTTTATTTTGGAATTCCCACTTATTTTTTCATTTAGATGCCTTGAAGAGCTCAGTAATAAAATTGTAAAATCATATTTTCATTGCTTTGTTTGAGTTGATTAATATGATACCGTCTCATATACATTTCAGTTTGCTGAAGTGAATCAAATCAACATCATCTTGCCAGACTTCGTCATATTAGCAAATATTGTGTTGCTGTCCAAATAATCGAAATAATATCATATCGGAATAAAACCCCTGTTCTATGATTGTGCACCAGCTACTGAGCCTTTTGGCAAGTGCCAACCAGATTGATTGAATAATATGACACACTATGGCTCCATGACTTCTCCTTTATTTAGCCTCTTTGGTATCGTGCATGCTTGCTCACTGTCTCTCTGACTGGGAATGTTGTATAGAGCAAGCCGTCGTTTGTGTTATTAGTAAGACCTGTGCTTTTTCTTACTATGACAAGTAAAAATGTCGGCTTTGAAAAGGGCCGACTGCGCTGTGTAAAACGGGATTCTAAAATCTGGAAAGTGCTCGTCGAAACTTTGCTTAAAACATTCTGACATCGAGGGCCCTTTTCTCCACAAATAAAGTGCATTTATGGTTTTGTCATTCCATAGACTTAAGGTCATTACCACATGGTAATCAGGTCATGGTCTTAGCATTGAGTGCCGTTTGTTTTGTTCTGCACCCCATTAAAACTCCCTGGTTTAAATCTCTACTGGCCTCACAAAAGGAGGAGTGTCATTTAGTTTCTCTCTCTGGGATTTACGAGAATCACAAAGATTTAAGCACTTCAGCAATGTTAAGTCCTGTTCCCTACATGCTATACATTCAGTGAGAAGAAAAGGCAGTGTGAGTCAGATGTTTAGCAACAGAGAAAAGCACATCTGGGAAATGTGGTGTATCGTTACCAGCAAAAGGGTGCAGGCTGGTAAAGCGAATTCCTCAGCAGCCCCTCATCTCACTCTTCGGCCAAAGTATACATTCCTAAATAAATGTGTGAGAATGTGTTGCCATTGTCCTCAAAGTGCTTGAAATAATAAGCAGGTTTTCTTTGGCAGTCGCCTTCATCTATATATCAAAGAGTTTGATCTCTCAGTAGGTCGCAGTCCTTCAATCTTTAAGCGAATGGTGAATGAAGAAGACAATAGGGGGCACTCACAAGTTCAGCTTGAATGGTGGGTTGTAATTAGGGGCCACAAAAAGAGGGGCTTGAAAGCAGCAGAAGGATTGGCATTGTTGCTGTTTGAACTGTGAGAGTGCTTAAAAAAAGGAAAAGCTCTGATTGATTGACAAGTCTCACAGTAAGACATCTTCTATAAGAGACACATTTTATCTTTCCATACTGGCATTTCTAATGTTCTTTTATGCAATTGTTGCGTAGGACATACAGTATTGTGGCACTGTCATAAACACTATAACACATCATAGTTTATGTCAGTGGGAAATATAAAGACAATCACTGGGTAACAGTGGTTGAACATGTTTTTTCTTTATCTCACATTGAAGAAGGGTGAGTTTAAGTTTGTGTGGAACATGTAAACACTTCTACACCTTATTTGGCAAGTAAGAGACAAACATCTTCCACAACCTTACGCTGACCCATCGTCAGATATAACACAGGAGAAGTTGTTGCCTGTTGCACAAAAAATCCTGGAAACCTGGAAAAGAATCAAACACAGAGATGTGAAACACCCAAACCTTGAGCAAGAAAACAAACATGGGCTGCAGATATCGCTGCGGATGCTGGCGTGAGACCACTGAGGCTTCATACGGTTCCCCAAACCTTGCCCTCACCCGGACCTTCACTGTTCCTATAAACCATCACACAGGAAATGAGGAACAATCAGTTTCCTGAGAGAATAATAGGAGAGAGAAAGTCAACAAGGTGTCATCTGGTGTGATAAGGAAACGTAACAATGAGGTTTGGAGGAACTCCCAGAAGGGCTGAAGGAGACGCACGAGTCCAGGGTGATGTCAGATGCGTGTGTTGTTTGGGTGTGTTTGTAAGTGCATGACTAACATCAGAAAATGTGCAGATATTCACACCATGCCAGCATCTATAGAGGCTAACACCCATCAGAGTTAATGAACTATTTTTACTTCAGTATAGTTGGAGAAAAAACATGCATGAGCAGACAAAGCAGTGGGTCTGTCTTTACAAAATCATGCCATGCTGCCAAGTATTCTTCAAATACACAGAATCTGTTGTAAATTACACTGGATATCGCAAAGTTTGCCAAAACACCCAGTACCAGTTTGAATTCAAGAAAATGTGTGGAAGATTAATATTTGTTATGTTTCCATTGTATGATTGATGCATCTTGTGTTTGAATCTCAGTGCAAGCATCAGAGGCTCAGATTGCTCAGTTATTTGAAATATAGTTATAGTTTAAATTGGCAGTTTTCTGAATACAGTTACTGTCTATAAAAAAAAGAAAACTAGAAGGAATTACGTGTTTTCAGTTTGTCAGCCGGAATACGGAAAAACTACTGACTATATCTACAAAACTTGATCTACGAAACTTTGTAGAAGTTTGGAGAGGTTGATTTATAAAACTCTGTAAATTCATGACTAAAAATGTGTGTATGCACAAAGGTAGATTTCTAAACCCACACGTATGCCAGATTGTGTTTTAGAAATATCTAGCTCTAACTCTAAACCTCATTTTCAAACCCCTGTTTCTGTAGTCATAAACGGATATTGAAACATTTTAGAAATACCAGTTGCATAGCAGAAGTTGTGGCCTGTGCACCCTTCATTAGACCTGTCCATGAGAAATACAGATACTGATTCATCATACCTCTGCAAACCATCATCTCAGTTCAATCTAAATCATCAATATCAAACATCAGAATGATGATCAACAATTAATTCATAGCACCCATGTTGAAACAGTTCAAATAAAACAATGATTAGCAGAGAGATGGTAGTTAAGTTAGAAATGATGGCTCAAGTGTAAATAAAAAGAATTCTAGATTTATTCTTATGGCTTTAATTGACATTTTACCAAATGCTGTGCAGCCTGGAAAAATAATGACACAATCAGGGAATTTGATAAACAACCTGAACCACTGTCTCCACTAAAACACTGTGCATGTCTGGCCTGAAGAATGAACAAACATTGTTTTTAAATACCAGTTTATGTATGGGAAAAGGCGTGTGCATGGTTTCTGTGCATACACATAGTTTATGGGATCTGGCCCCAGGAAGGCCAAAGAAGTGCAACAATTTATATGCACACAGTGCACCTGCCACTCAACAATGGAGACACACAACCAGGACACTGTCAGAATGTGTTGTTTTAAACCCAGAGAAAGGAGATGACAAATGAATATTTTAGCTCTAGCCACCAACTAACCTCTAACCTGCAGTTGACTGTTAATACACACTGTGCTGATGTTTGAAGCCTTGCATCCATGTTCGTCATGCAGGACAAAGGAGGGGTCACAGGAGTGTACGTACACACCCAGGTATCCTGTTGTGATAAGCAGGAAGGTCTATTCCACAGGAACATAAAGCCAAAATAACTTTGATTTCTCCCTCTTAACTATTTCAAAATATCCTTGCACTATCTAGACTTTTCAATCCTTTTTTTTTTTTATTGTCAGTTGAACTTTTCAGTTACAGAACAGTCTGCATGGAGCACTGTTCGAGTGTGAAAAAGTGCCCCTCTGGAGCTTTTTAGTTTAGGGATCCTATTAGTTTAGAATTGTTGTATCTCATGGCCATTTAGTAGCAGCATAGTAGCAGATGAAAACATGTCTATGCGTTTCAGCCATTATGGCCTTCATCAAGGCAAGTAGAAAACATTGTCTTTGGGCTTGGCACATAGTCTAATGATCATTAGTCACATGATTAATGTAAACAGGTAAAGTAACATGTCAGACAATGTTCAGCAGAGGAAACCACACTTAAAAACTCTCAATTTTAGGGCTTACCAGCAATAAACAATATATATGCAAAACATCTCAAAATCTCGTGATATTAAAGTTTCAGTACAAACAGGCAAAATGACACATGATGTTTTCAAAACACCGGGATGCCAGGAAGAGAAAGTTACAGAAATGGAGGGAAGTCAAGTTCTTTTCAAATCATCGTACTAGCTCTCAGTGTATATATCCAAACACTTCTGCTCATAAGAGCTTTTCAATTGTCTCCACCCACTATTTATTTTTTAAAATAGTCTATATTTGATATCTATATCGATTTGCAACTGCCTTGATTCACTTCTTTATATTGAAAAGCCATAGCTTTATGTGGGGTTGCCAGTTCGAGGAGCATGTTTTTGTTGGCCAGTCAGTTCACACTTTGTTATCCTAATATATGTACATTAGCTCAAAGGTCCTTGCACTAACAAGCTCAATCACTTTCAAGTTTTACACAAACGTGACTTTGGATAAACTGGTGAAGTGATGACATTTTATATTCAAAAGGCCAAAGGTCAATTTCAATGTGACATTATAATATTCTGGGAAAAAAACTCCTCTGGACATTATTCAACTCCATAATACAGGAACAGAAAGGGAGTCATTTGGTCAGATAGTGAAGTGGTGACACTAATCTTGGGAGCCCAACTGAAAACTGCAGTGACTTGTAGATCTTCTGAGCCACATGATTTGTTTGAAGGGTCCACCTTTTAGAATTTGTCAACATCTGAGTTATTGTCTGCAGCCGTGGCTATATATCTGAGTCTGGACAGACGGATGTAAACTAAACTTTACTGGTTTGCGGAGGCATAAAACTGCGAGGTGGTAATTCTAGTTTTGAATTGACTGTTGATGTATTTCTCTGCCGATAGATTTTTCTGTTGTATCTTAGTGCTGGTATGATATGCATTTTAGGTCAAGTCTGCATATTCTGTATCTATGGAGATGAGATGTAATAATGTGTTGTCTTTATCTCAGTGAATGAGATCTTTACTTTAGGTCAGATTTTATTACCTCGTTACAATATATATACTATTTGCCCTCTATAAGTCACATCCATCAACCCTACCAATCCCCTCAAAGTTTAAAAAAAAAAATAACAACATGTGTCCGAACTTGTGGAGTAGCCAGGATTCATCCTCATTTGGCCTGAGAAAGCTGGGCTACCTGGTTCAATCGAGGCACACCGCAGTGTCACATCTATTAAACAGCGAGGCCTGTCGGTTCTGACCTTTCCTTCCAGCCTGGCACAGTGAGTCCCCCATCCGTACGAGGCCTGTGTCCAGCTTGTGTCCACAAACAGAGGCTGCTCACTCACTCAGGTCCTGAGGAGACCAAATCGCATTACCAACACATATCTCCCACAATCTACTGCGACAGGATCACCCCCGAGGCAGGGCTGAAATGGATACAGCAATATACAACAGCCATGCAGAGGAAAGAGGGAGGATGGAGGGGTGTGGGGGCCAAAGAGGAGAGAGAGGGAGCCGTGGGTAGGGAAGCAGTCACACTGTTGTAAGCGCAGCAACAATGTCACTTAATTGATTCCATGCCATCTCATCAATTTTGATTAAAATGAAATGAGCCTCTGTACGTTTGAAAAGGTTAAAACAAATTGAAGTTGGAAATCACAGCTGGTAATCACAGTTTGTCTAACAGCGGGCTTTTAATGAAGCGACCCGCTCTCCATCATTCATTTCAGCCTCCTCTGTGCATACGGAGCAAGACTGCTTTTTGTGTGTGTGCGTGTGTGTGTCTGTGTGAGCACATTCACAGTTGTTATAGTAAGAATAGCATATATTAGGTTTGTATTCGTCTCCTGGCCTCCTTACTGACGAACGACTCTCCTGACAGCACTTGGAATATGCAGTTGTGCCAAAATTCACGGTCTCACCAAAAAGTCATGATATACGAATAAGCACATGGATAACTCATTTACAACAAAAGAAAGGGACCATCTGATGAAAATGTTTATTTTTTGTACACTTATTTACATGTGATTTACACAAGTTCTCTGTTTGAAAAACTCTATTGACAAAATAGACAAGCACATATGGCATATAACAAAAAGAAACCTTAACCAAAACAGCACATTGTTCTCCAAGTCTAACAGGCCCCTCCATAGTGTTTCTTTAATAATAAAATGTTCCATTAGCACAATACTGCATCTGATCCGGATTCAGTCTTCTTCCCACCTAACAATAAAAACAGATTGGATCACAGAAAGGCCAAATGAAGAAAAGTAATACAGAGAAATTAAGCAAATATATCGCACAACTCACAACAACACAATTGTTTTATTCAAGATATTGCTATTTTTTGTGTTGAACAAAGAAAGATAAAGGTCAGGATTAAAGATTCTCTTATATTTTCTATTGGTATGAAAGTATAAAGGTGATAACAGAACTCATTCCTATCATGCCTTATATTCTGTTTCCGTGCCATGATTAAATGTAACATTTACACACATGCACACAGACTTGTGCATGCTCGTACCATTGCCACACCATGAATCTGATTGTGTTGTCTAGCTCTACCATTAATTTAAAGGACAGGCCACAAAAGGTGTAAAACTCAAAGTGGTACTATTAAGCAGAACAACAATATACACACACAATTGAATTGTTATAGGTAACTACTGGCACCTGGTGGTGGTTTGGAGAACCAGAGCTACAGCTGTGGCCCCTTCGATGCACCGATGCCTCATTAAAAACAAAGTCTACCAAAGTCATTACAAGTTCCCTCACTAGTAAATATAAAAACACAGGCAATATTACAATTGTATTCTTGTTTTATTTTAAAAAGCAAACTTTGCAGTGTTAACAAAAAGAAAAAAAAATCTCATAATTGCAATGCACCTTGCTAAATAAATAACAGTGGTGCTAGTTAATCTGAAAGCATACCCCGCTGGGATATGCTGTTGTGAAGAAGCACTGTTGCCTTTTTGCTCACAAATTGCCCTATTTTCAGTGGTTGATTTGCTTTAGTAAACTTAAAGCTGCGTAGACGTGCTGCTGTCTCAGCAACAACAGTCTTCAGTAGAAATGCAAATAGATACACATGCAAAGCAAACCTCTGGCTAATTATACAGCCGTCTTACAAGGTCTGTGTCCCTGAGCACTGGAAAAAAGTGTAATGCACAGCATGTATGCTCTTCGAAGACATAGATTTAATACAGAACATCTGCGGGTTGCCAGATTCGAAAGATCTTAATAAAGCTTACTGTACACTAATTATACTGCAACACAGAAGCATGAGGACTCTTTGCTTATATTTAAAAGGTGTTGGTTTGGCAATTTTTTTTACTCATTTACAAAGGACCACAAAGACAAAGAGAAAGTACACAAAGCTATGTTCATCTAAGTCCAAGCAAGTGTAAGGTCAGGCTACGGAGAATGATGCATCCAAGTCATAAACATGGTGAGGCAGTTTAGGTATACCATAAAACACTGTCAACACTAACAATAAAACTCTAAAGATTGCAGGGTTTAGAAAGTTAAAACACTGATGTGCCCATATAAGTTCTGACATATTTTTACCCTAAGACTAGCTTTTCGTTCTTTTTTTTTCTGATGAACACATAACCAAAGCACACACAAAACTTTAGGGATGAAAAAGTCTGCAATAAACCAGTTGTTGTGCAGTAACTTGGATATGTGGTTCTTTGAATCTCTATAAGGCACTAAAATTGAAAATAGAAGCACTCTAAAAACCATCTATAAAAAGGCAAGCACATCCCCTATAATATGGCTCTGCTGTGGCAAATGACTTGAATCTGCTAAAAGTCAGAGGACATACGACACTTTTGCTTTTCCTTTCTCAGTGCAGTGGATACAGTGTTCTGTCTCTCAGTGCAGTCAAAGAGAGTTCACGGTCATGCTCTGTCTCAGTCGTCTTTCTTGTCAGAGGTGCTGTCTTCCTGTTTTTCCCCTGAACTGGTCGGGCAGGTCAATTCCAGATCACCTGGACACGCCTCCTGGATTGCTTGGTATCTCTGAAGCTCCAGATAGGTAGTGAAAAGCTTGGCGTACTCTGGGTGGCTCATGGCAAAGGCTTGAAATTCAGCTGAAGAATCACAGGCACACAGTGTGTTAGGATAGAGATAAGGGAAGAAGGATAATAACGCTAAAATACTGTGTATATATTTTCTACACATATTCCCTTTCCATAATATGTAAAGGGAGGTTAGAGGAGTGAAATGTAGCTTGGCGTTGGAGTCTACTCACTGAAGGTGATGAAACCAGAACCGTCGGCATCAATCTCTTTGAAGAGCTTGGCCATGTTTAGATCAGACACACCCAGAGCTGAGCGCAGCAGAGCAGTAAACTCCTCTCGAGTGATCTTCTCATCCTCGTCTGTATCAAACAGCTGCATGAGAGAAGATAGAAACAGAAAAAGAAAAATTCACATTAACATGGTTGCATATTCAGGAAAAAGGAGGGTTTGAAAATAGACAGGCAGGTTAAAAAAAAACTTGCATAAAATTGGGTAAATCAATTATTGCTAAATTAGTTGAATAAAGTAACTTAACTTTGCATTACATAATCGCCAGAACTGTTTGTCCAAAACCACATTTGACCTTATGGCCAGCAAAATGACTCCATGCTCTCCACAACAGACACACATTGTTAACTTGACATTATCCAAGCCTCTCTGAATGCTGCCTCTGTTCTTCCTGCAGCACTGTCTGCTGGGCTCTAATGTCAACTAAAGGCAGGGCTTGCTGATGTGGCTTCCATTTACGACTTTATTTTTTGCATTCTGCTTTTTTTTTATTGATATTTTAATATTGACTTTAAATGTAATTTCAATATTATATTTGGTGCATTTAATGGCATTACACATTTAAGATAGTTATCAAGTCATTTATTTACAGCATTTCAGAACCGTCTGCTTTGCATGATACTGCAACCCAAGTTTCCTGAGGATGGAGTCAGAAAATCTAGTAAAAAATATCAGCAGGAAATGTATGATGCAATCAAATCAGCATGAATAATACAGAACATTTCTGATACAGTGTTGATAACACTCCTTGAAGAAGCTGTTTTCAAATTTCAGATGGGGGGTGATTGGGTGAACCAATGAAGTGGATACTGTAATAGGCAAGTCTGTGTACTTTTTTTTAGTGTACATTAAATACAGCACTGCTAATTCTTCAGGTCCTAGTAGGAGGACAGCAAAGTCAGGATATTTCTGTTGTACCTTGAAAGCCATGTGCAGCACATCTTCTGTGTTAGCTGGTCGACACAAGATGGTCACGCCGATGACATACTCTCTGAAGTCTATGGTGCCATCTCCATTCTAGACAGGGTCAAAGAGACAGCAATACAAAATACACGGGTGGATTAATGCATATTTCATTATAATGTATTGTACTTTACTACGGTCTACAAATATAGACTTTTGTCTCACATTTACAGTTTCGAATGTTAAGGGGGGTGTTGGAAATGTAAAGGGTAGTAATAATGGCATGAGTGTTTTCTATAAATTGCAAATATCTTTTACTGTAAAGTTATAAGGCATACATTTCCTGAGGAAAAATGAACTGAACTGAATGTTAGAGGCTGTTTTTATTCTTCTCACTCTAACCTCAGGTGGACATACCAGAGGAGAAGGCCAAACTTATTTGATCATAGTTTCCAGGCTGTATAAATCCTGAACCCACACCTCCCAGTTTTATTTTCAGTACACATGATATGCAGTGATCTAACATTGAAGCAATTCTGTAAATAGATTTTTAAGATTGTTGCATATTATGTTGTCAACCATTATATTTATGGTGTGTTACCTTACTGAATTGTGTGTGGAAAAAAAGGAGCTCTTCGGTATTTAAACGTCATTCTAATGGTATTATTTAGTTGTCCAAGTTGCTCTGGTTACAAAAAAACTACATGTCTCTCACCCTGTCAAACAGTGCAAACAGCTCCTCGAGGGCTGCGTTGACAGGCAGCTTCAGAAATTTGGCAAACTCCTCGATCGTGATCCGTCCTCCTTTACAAGAACTTGCCATGGCTGCAAAGCCCTCCAGCTCCTTCTTCACATTGTCCCACTTTAGACTGAGGGAGAAGGACATATGGAGGATTTTTACAAAGTTACATAAGCCAAGCACTTGCAGATGTGTGATAGTTTAGAATTCTGCAATAACAAAAAATCATTTCAAGCCATATTTGTCAGTGTGAATGTGTATGTTTGGCAATGCTTTCTTTGAACCTAAGTGAGATGCTCTTACTTGAGTTTACGGCTGATTTTGGTGAACTCAACCAGGCCGGCCTCCATGGGCAGCGTTAGCTCACCAGCTGAGATCATCAGGCGGCAGTCTTCATATGTATGGTCGGTCACTGGAACTCCCAAAGCCCTGAAAGCAGACAGTTCGTACAGTGGTTAGCTCAAATGCTTGTGATGCTTGTAAAGAGCTGGATGCAGCAGGTCAGGGGGATATGTAAAGGTTAGACAGATAAGAGGAACGTCACAACCAAACTCATTGTGCACTAATGCAGTTCAAGTGTCAGATATGTTGCAGAATTATTGGTTGAAGTTCCATCACATTAAACAGCATACTCTCCACTCCACTCAACACTTATTTAATTCTCTCATCAAATTACATGTACTGAATTTGTGTTTACATTGTATTTAATACTTGTATAAGCAGTATTATACTTTAGCTTTTCTATTGCACTTTGCTGTATTGTGTGCTTGAGCAATACACCGTGGAATGTGCATTTCAGACCAATTAACACTTACTGAGCCATTTTTTCCCGCACTCTGTTGGCAAACAGAGCAGGGCTTTTTTTCTCCTCCTCCGTGGGGATATGCGTCTGCAAGAACTGAAAAACAGAAAACAGACCGAAAAGGTCTCAAAGAAGGTCGAGCACAATGGAAACTACTAAACCCTTTCATGAAAACCAAATCCCCTAATGCAGAGAACACATTTCGGACTGATGTAGCATTTTTGAGTACAGCATAAAAAAATTATATTCAAGCAAATTCATACAGTGTTTTTTTTTTTAATTCAATAGCACAAATGGTACTGATACTACCAGTACAGCTAAAAGTAGAGCTAAATTTGCATTTTGATGAAAAATCATCAATGATGACAAATACGCATAAAGCAAAAATGCTTCTAATTTTAAATATCTTCAAATCCAAAATGTCTTTGTATCTAAAGAACAAAACAGTTTGTAGTATTTACACATTATATTAGGATGCACATGTGGTAAATGCCCGTTACCTCTATCTCTACTGTGGTGTACAGCTGGCACAGAGTTAGAAGCAGCAGCGTCCTCCTGCACATAAAAAGCAAGACAGTCTGTTACATATATTGACTTAACAGTTGTTGCAATAAAAGGCAATACTGTTGCCTTTACTGTGTTATAATCTTGTTTATTGTCTAAGAAAAAGTAGCAGCAGATAGCAGCTTTAGCTAACATGCATACTAAAGTTGAAATAGACTGGAGAAAGCACACTTACGAGCTGAAACCCTGCCAAGTCCAAGACACCGTATCCTGGAGGGAGACATAGAGAGAATGCATAAAGCTTAATAAAACATTAAAACTGGGATAAAACCATATGGACTCTGTTGTGTGATATAGCCAAGCTAATACCGTGGCTATCAGTCTCTCATTAGAACTGAGTGCATTCATTTGCAGCCGGCCAAATTCATAAAAACTGAAATGGCAAACAACATGAGAGGATTTCAGCAATGTCACCTAAATATGTGTAGATTCAGTTTACTGAAATACTGATGTACTTTAGCATGGATGGATACAAACTAATTATTAATGCTGTAAGTGTGTGTACTATACCTCAACAGGATGCATCTTTGGCTCTGCCTCTATATAATTATTTTCTGTGCAAACTAGTACACTGTGGCCTCTATTAATATGGCTCTTCAGATGTGAGGTGAAATATATTAAAGCTGAATTACAATCACAACCGCTCACCAGTTTGTTGGGATATCTCATAATAACAGGCTGCACAGGGACCCCTGGGATAAAGGCACCTATAGATGGAGATCACACAATGTGAAAAAAAAAAAAACATAGAGACTTTTTGAATTGATGTCCCAATGCCAGCTCTGTGGGTATCAGTTGACAGCAAATCAATGCAAAAACCACATTATGTAATGAATGAGTGGAGTTAAGTATCAAGTGTAGCCTTCATCCACAGTGTATGCACAAAATTATACACAATTTTACTCTAAGTTAAAATGCTACAAGCTATAAGCAAGAGAGATTTTTTTTTAAATTTTTGCATTGTATTATAGGGGTTTGGTTAGAAATTAAAATCCTTTTACATTAAAATACATTTCTATATTATATCATACCTTGTTTGAAAGTGATAAGACAGGAGCGATTTGTACATGTTCCCTCTGGAAATATCAGAACCTGTGAAACACAACAATAGCTTTATTTAGTATCCAATGTTAAGCTACAGCCACTAACAGCAAGCAAGTATGCTTCTTTAGAATAATACTACATGTATTTGAAATAACACTGTATGACTGATTCTCTGAAACCAAAAAATGTTTATCCAACATTATACTGACAAAAGAAAACTGTGGCAATTAAACCAACATCCTGGCTCTTAAGCTGACATGCTTCATGTTTCTCTACCCAGCTGCAATTAATGCTAATACCAGGTTAATATTAAGGGAAGTTGTGCTCTGAGGTGTTTGTGTATTGGGAGAGACCTGTGGCCAGTGGCCTCCAGACTTGGCTCTGCTTTCAATCTCCTGGATGGTATTCTTCCTGGAGTCTGGGTCCTTTCTGGACACCAGCACTGGCTGAAGACAGCGCACTAACCCTGCAGAGAGAGAAACACACATGAGCATATGAAAATAGAAGAGGAAGATGATAATTGGATGATCATTTTTCATTGATTACTTAATGTCCAGGCTTTTGTTAATTGCATGCTTTTATTAGCATTACATTGGGTATGGTTATTTTATTAAATGGAAACTTCCTAAGGAATATCACTATTATGTGAATATATCTAATATGCAGTTAAAGATATGAACTTTGCATTACATTTGTTAAAAACCCCTGTAATTAAGACCAATATACATAGGAGGGAAATGGTGCAGCCTGATGATGATAGAGAAATTACTCACATTTCACACTTCTGTACACACGCACACACACACTCACTGGAGGTTGAGGAAATCAGAAAACCCCCACAGACACATACTGCCTTTCCTGTTGTAACAGCAAAGCAAATGATAAAAATCTCACTGCCAAAGATGGGTGTAGCCAGGTTCTCGACACGGGAGACAGTGGAGGGAAGCCCTGCAACAATGCACACAATCCCGTCATAAAAGGTGGAGTGTGGGGCAACTGCCAGGATTGGGGCCTCATTGCTGTTGACCTGCTTGCCCTTGACCACCACTCTGAAGCCGAGGCAGAAGTAGTAAGTTCTCCCCAAGGCAGCCATCACTCTCCGACACATGAACCTGGAGATGACCAGAATAGTTTAGATTATGGAATTTAAGGATTTACAGAAAATTTGTTCATTGGAAAAGCTCAAAATGCTTAACTTTCACATTGTTAAAATGTTAATCATTATCACCTTCAGGGTTGACAAGGGACATTTTCAAAGTGTTTTAGCAACAGGAAGAGTTGCAACATTTTGTAAGAATATTGCCATGACCAGTTACTTCCTCATAATCTAGAAGAGAGGAGGAAGTCAAGACAAAATGATAAATGGTGAAGTAGAATTCTTAAAACGTTTGTCCAGACATAGGACTATTCAGAGCTGCATTAGGCTTTCTGCTCAAAGGGGCAGGAAGCTAAGTGCAATGTAACACAGTTTGAAAGCATCAGCAACACTTCAATATACTATCAGCTGATCAAGTTATTATGAATACTATGTCTACTAAAATATGTAGGAGGCCCGGAGCAACAAAGAGCGATCCAGACTTCCAGTTTAATTTTTTTCTTTTCACCAATGATGACAAACCAAAAAGGAGTTGAAACTGTGTGGATCTACAAAGTCAGGTATCAGTAATACAAAGCATCAGGAAACAACAGGAAATGATTTGATTTTATGGTAACATTAATAACAGCAAGTATTTGAGCTTTAAGTTGCCAGTTTTAATGAATAAATATGATTATAAATTATATAATTTGACTATTGCCCTTGGTAAAGCTTCAGTGCAATAACCACTCCAAGAATTTCTGAACCTTCCAGCAGAGTTTAGAGTGAAGCAATAAGTAGGTGACTAAGATAAGCTCCCCTCCTATTTACATTCACCTGCACCATATATGGTCATGATCACATAAAAAGCTGTGGTCTAAGCCTGAGGTTACAAGAGTTTTTGTGCTTACTTAAGAACTGCACACTGTGTATACAGCTTCTACTATCTGCACAACTCAACAGTTTACAATGCCACACCCTGTTTAGCACTCAGGGGTAAAAAAAAAAACGCTATCCAACCTATAGATATTTCACATTCATGTCAATAATGTTAATCTTTATATGCTAAGTACCTTGAAACATATACTGTATTCATATTGTGCGGATATATACTTTACAATGGGATGAACCATTTAATACATGTTCATTATAGTAACCATTAGTTTCCATTTATAAAGAGATAAATCGCTATTTCTGTTCCTCTTAAAAAGCTCAACTATTGCCACTGACTCTTTCCTTTCTGAGAAGTGAGCTTAAGTAATGCTTATGGTGAAGATATGATCTAGAGAAACATGATTCAGCAGTAATGCAAGCTGCTGCACATTCTTCAAATCATGTCAGGAACTATTATTTTGAGAATATGCTGCCGTCGCTGTGCTTTCCTGTCCAGTTTATGAACCCAGGAAGCACACTGCTTCTGCTACTTCTCGCTTTAGTTAAATGCACTATATTAGTAGAGTGAGACTGAATACATTTTGTTCAACCTCATGTGTTCTTTCACCGACAGCTTTGTTTACATGCACTGAATAAGGCGGCTACCCTTCAGTTTGAATACAGTGACAAAAAAAATGTCAGTGTTTGCATTTGCAGTTGCTTTGCAAATAAATATTTGCATAGCACTACAATGGTAGAAGCAAGTACAAACACATTGTTCAAGTGTGTTTCTAACACTATAGCCTGTGTAACTATGCATGCTTTGGTTAAAGTTTTTCCATGTGGAAAAAAATCAAATATTATGTACATGGAAACAAAACTGATGCCAGAATTTAGGTAACTTGTGTTCCATAAGTGATTAAGTGAGTCTGATATTCACAAGGCCACGGCTTGGATGCCAGCCTGGTGCATCGGAGGTATTTGGTGCCAGTAAGGTGTGGGGTTGCATCACGGTGAGCCATGTTGCAGTGGGATGGTGTTTTTATCCTAGTTACCGTCTCCAGCCTGTCATTGGCTCCACGGCTCCTTTCAGAGGATGGTTGAAGGTTATTATGACAGCCACTGGCCATGTCACCATAAGAACCAGGGACAGAAGGATGGCGCGAATAGGGACCAAGAAGATTCCCAGGAGGACACACTGCATGAAGAGGGACACACACATAGACACACACACATCATAAATTACAGGCCTGTGTCATACATGAGAAGCCTGCTGCCATGGTTAACTACCCCCAGACTGTTGACATTTTTCAGAGCAGACATATGCACGAGTCTGGAAATCCACATCACTGGACAGCTTTCTAGAATGCACACAACGGCTCTCATTGTTAGTGCTTTGCAAGCCGATTGTCAAAGCCTCGTTGGAGGAGATTATAGGCCCTGGTTACACAGCAGCCCGTGTATGTGTGTGTGTGTAATCTCACACATCAGATGTGTATGTGAGCCGTGTCGCCAATAGCCATGACTATATTCAACAAAAGCCTGCCTTTACACGACCATTGATGTGAAACGCCATACTCACTTTTATTATAGTAGCTTTGGTGAGTTTGGTGTCTTGAACAAACGGGTTGATGACCGCAGGCAGCAGCAGAGATTGTTGCCTCGGCAGGGCGAATACTCGCTGTGGCGGCATTGCAGTCCGGTGATCGAAGAAACAGGCAATTGCGTTTAGTCGAGGCGCCGTTATGTTATCATTTCACTTCCTCAACAGGGGACCTGCGCTCTCATTTCTCCACTTATCAGACGATCATACGGGCGAACGCGACCACAGACCAGCCGAGAGCGGAACCACACAAGCGATTCAAGCTCCGCCTCCAACGTGGTCGCAGCGGGGTCCCAGTCTGATCCCTGTGGTTGTGCAAACCTGCAGGCGGATTTGCACCCATTTCTACGATGTGGAGACATTCACTATGAATGTTTGCAGGATACGTATTCTGATAAAAAAAATATATAATTCAGATGAAAGCGAAAAGCCAAAATGGGCAGTCTGTCATCGTGGGATCATGCCTGTTTTTTGTGCAAATACTGATTGAAAAGCAGAGATTGTTTCAATCTATGCATGACATGTATGCAATAATATCCGAAGTAATGCAGAAGCATCAAAGAAACAGTTTTTTAGAGGAAAATGTGACGTATTACAGATTTGTTTACAAGCTCTCATAAATATCCACGAGATGGCGCAGTTTCATAAAAATGCCTTTTGGTCCTGCCCTAAAAAATAAAGTCCCTTCAAAAATATATTGCAGTGGTGGAAAGTAAGTACTGCGGTTAGGTACTTGTTTTTCTAAAGTATTTTTATTTTATGCTACTCATACTTCTCTGTCACAACTACAGTATGCTGATAAGTCTTGTGTGCTTCTACTTAAAGCAAAACCAAGGAGTTTTTAACTGGCAATGAAACAGTCTGGTGCATTTTAGTGGTCTACATAAGCAAACAACACCATCAACAAGACGATTGGCTGTTTCTATATAAATAATCTAAATGCCCCATCCCCAGGTGGCCAAAATGTTTACTTAGTTTCCACATTATACTACCTAACCTTTCAAAGCCACTAATGGATACCTAATTTTAATGCATCCTGCAAACAGCTGCTTAAAAAATGTTTAGTTCTGTCTTTCTTTCACTCACTTCTGAAACTAACAACATGAGGTGGTTGTGCCCATGGGAGCTACCACTTTTGTCCATGTTGTTGCTCTTTTGTGAGTACTTTTAATTAGGCACTTTTAATTGTAAGAGTATTTTTTAACATTATCTTATTGCTCTGCTCATCATCTGCAAACCTCGTCCACTTTTATTTGGTATTTTGGTGATTTCACAGCTTAATGGTGAAGGCCCATAAATGCATCAATCAACTTCTCGATTTCTTTTCCAAGTATATGGAGTCGTTCCTCTGTTTATCACTAATCCACATTATATTGACAATCTTTATTGATGACAGTAACAAAGTGCACAAGCATTAAAAACAACACAAAACACAATGACTGTATTGTTAAATCACAAGAGAGAAAAGATGATATAAAAAAGATTAGTAAACAATACTACTGCGGTACTTTTGTCATGATTCCATCATGCAGCAAACCCATACAGCCTCTAGAGGCAACCTGTGCCTTTAATCTTCCTGTACCATTAGTGAAGGGAATTAAAACACAGAGTTCCCATGAAAATAATTTTGCCTCCATGTTGAGTAGTTCCCTTATATAGTTCTATACAAAGTGCTAACCAAATGAAAAATAATGTGTGCCTGTGAATACTACTTCCCAACATCCAGAGGATACTAAGTAGTCACACATAGTTACACAGAATATAAAATGTATATATATGTAGGACTATAGGCAAAAAGCAATCTCTAAAGCACCATTGTCGGTCAAACACATTGTGCAAATTCATTCTGTCAAATGTATTGCACAACAATGAGAAAATGAATTAAAGTGATACATTTATAAAACTGCACTAAGTACACTGGACGCAGAAGAAATTCCAAGCCAACATGAATTCCTCATATGGTGTAAAACAAACTTTCAAAATTAAATTTGCATAAAACGGCAATATCTCACAGCACAGTATCGCACTGCGTTCAATGCAGTGTTGACATACCTGATGTCCGAGTTTTTAAAAAAAAACATGATAAAACTATAAAAGAATAAAACGGGGTACATATTGAAATAAATCTGCATCAGCATAACACATTAAATGTCAACATCACACAGTAATATAGCAAATATCCAGTTGCCTAAGTACAGCTTGTTTAGAAGGTCCCAAGGTGCCTGTCTACAAAGCTGGAGGCCGGTTATACAGGCTGGAAGGGACATGTCTCCCACGGAAGCGTGCAGAGTTGCCACGATAAAAACTTACAACAGTGTGCACTGTGGCGACCTCAAGTTGTATGCGATACTATGGCAATGTCCTCATGAGGCCAGATATCATTACAGGAATTAGCCAGACGTTTCAGAAATACTCAACAGCCGAGCCAGTCCTTTGTGATTTCACCCAACTTGACAATCTTCAAGCTGCTGTCTTCCAGTTTGAAATAGTGGTCGCCTTTGAAAAAGTAGCTGTAATCTGGTAAAGACAAGCACAATGCAAAATTATTTGCTGATTTCCAATTCATGGCTCGTTTAATGAAGGAAAACTACCGTGTAATAATAGTCATAATTAAGCTATGGTAAAAGCACAAAGACAAACAGAATAATCACTTTCAATCAGAGTGGAGAGGATTAAAACATCATATCTGTTGAAGCCAATGTTCAGCCACTCTCTGAATCATGCTAATCAGGAAGCATACAGAGGCATCTCTGTAGAGGGGCACAGACTGGCTTTATATAAATAAGTTTGTCCACTGTGTGGGGAAGGGGCTTACAGTAATGTGTGTATGTTAGGTGAGCAGTAATGGAAAAATCCCTGGTTGCTTGCCATAGACAAAACCTGCATACCATCTCTAACCTCAGGGATGCATGGCTGACTGGCCATTGAGGAGGTTTACCAGTGAAATACAATTCCCCACCATATACTCTTTATACTAAAGTTTAAAGCCCTAAAGCTAACATAAACCATCATGAGGTATTTATCCAAAATCAAATGAAAGCATGGGAGACATTAAACAACTGCTCTCCCTCCCTCTGACTGTCTTCTATCAACATCAGGCCACAGATGACTCCCTAACATCACAGCTACTCCCTTTGGCCCGTTTTACTTCCTCATTTTCAGTCAGTTCCTCGAAACTGATCATTTCTGGCTAGATGGCGTCATTGCTTGCTGGGTTGTGGTATATGAGGGGTTTTATTGACTGAGGCATGGTGCCAGACCTGCTGATAGAGCTGACTGGATTTGCCTGTGTTCTAAACAGAAGGAATGCCAGACTGAAATGTATTAGCACAGAGAGAACCAGCTCTAATCGCAGCACCACAACCACCACAAAGTTATTTTTCCCCCGAGGTCTTCTTAATGACTTAAACAAAGTTGGACAACAAGGATGCCTTATCCTATTTTGTCTCTGTTCTTTGAGTTAAAACTAATAGAGTGATCATTGCTGGTTTAGGCCTTCAGTTTTCTTCAGTGTCATGTTGTAAAAGATTAGATTAATAGGATTTAAGATGAATGACTTTGACCATCCTCTCATCCCATCATTGGATGGATTGCCATGAAATTTGGCACAGATGTTTACGGTGTCCAGAGGATGAACTCCAATAACTTCAATTATCCTCTGACTCTTCATCTAGTGCCACCAAAATGTTGACATCTGTGGTTTTGAGTTTGACATTTGATACAGGGATTAATTTCCTCTTGAGGGTTAACGGTAACTTCCTTGTTTCTCTAATGTCCAAAACGCTGTGTTTTTTTTTTTTTTTTAAAGATAATGGTTAACCTCATACCTGCTATATGACCAGGCGATGCTTAAGTTTGTAAGCTGTTTAAAAGATGTAACTGAAAATCTAATTGAGACTTGTGACATATTAAGTAGGCTATAAGTGTTATTTTATGGTATGTATTATTTGTTAAAAGGCAGGGTTCTAACAGGGTTAGTTCATCCATTCATATCTGGTTCATAACTGGTGCTGCTGGCTTCTTGTCAAATGCCCCTTCTTCAAAGCAAACAGACCCTTAAAAATGACAACATTTTGTAAAAAGATATATTATTTACCAATGCCATTAAGACTGAAGGAAGCATCTACGCCATCAGGGATGCCATTCCAGGAATCAGCAATGAGTTTGGGGAAGCCAGGGTCCATTTTCTTCTGACTTTCATCATATCTGTACACATAAGAAAAATGCAATTTGTACAATATAATAATTTAGTGAGCAACTAACAATTCCTAACAAACTCCACACACCACTCAAAGTTAGCCCATAAAACAGTTATCAACAACACAAACTCCCATATTGTGCAAGTGCTAACAGAGCTGTTGTGGTTCACAGTGCAGCTCAGGTCATACCAAACTAGATCCAGACGCAGCCCAGTATTGCAACAAGAGGTGATGACACCAACAGCACAAACTAGGGAGTGTCAGACAAGGTTTGAAAGCTCACAAATGGTTGCACAAGCTTTGCTCCTCCTCACCTCCAGAATTTGTCTCCAGAAAACAAGTAAGTCTTTCTGTTCTTCCTAAAGTTGAAGGCAGCGTCGATTTGCTGCAGGTCAGTGGGTAGTTCAAGGCTGGAGAGCCTCTTGGGGTAGCCTTTCTCCAGCGCATCTGCTTTGTAGATCCACATCTCGTTGCCTGCGAGGGAAGAGTTAGTAAGTAAAAAAAGTAGAACCAAGGATTAAATACCATTGAAGTCATATGTTTTGCTGATGCAAGGTAATCACTTTAACACAGAATTGTCTGATTAAGTTATTGTCCCATATTCACACAAACCTATTCACAACATATATCATATCATCAGTATGACGTCATCGGTTAACCACTCAGGGCAGTAAGTCTGCCCCATAGCAAAAACAGCCCTGCTGTTATTGTCTTCAGAGCTGATGGATATATTATGTAACTTTCATCAGTATTCAGGAAGGTTGTCATATTAGTAAAATGCAAAGAATGTACCCATAAACCACTAATAACTATGGTGGAATATCTCAAGTGTCTCAAGAGTGCACACTGCTCACAACAGCGCTCAGCCAACATTCCTGCTTCTCCTAATGTTTCAGTTCGTAGAACCACCACTGTTAAGGCAATTCAAAAGGTGAATGAGTGAAGACCTCTTTATTACTCATGGAAGTGGAACTGCCTGTTTCTCTGATCACCACAGAGGTACTGGGACGATATGAACATCGTGAACAGTTCATGTAATATGACAGAAAAGCCTTAATCTGCTGTTGCTCAAAAGTTAAAAAAAAAAAAATCCAGCATACCTGCGAAGAACACTGTTTTTTCTTCCAATGGGTTTTCATAGGCAGCGTCTATCTTGGCAGGCAGGTCTGGCCAGTAGGTGGCCACCAGCATAGGGCCAGTGGGCTTGCTTCTGAAGTTTACTGACCTGAACAGGAACCTGGCAGAAAGAGAAGGAGTGGGTGAGCGGTCGTAAGGTAGATGAGCTGGGGGATAAAATGAGCGAGAGTGAAAGAAGGGCAGAGGGGGATGA
>CAFUXE010001691.1:373252-386716 GCA_903364295.1 Serranus cabrilla | reverse complement strand
AAAAAAAACCTCTGATGTAGCTTTTTCCACTGTTAAAAATGTATTTTAGGTTCATGCACTTTTTGAAGAGACACTATATATAAACATTACTTCCACATAGCAAACAATAGCCATCACACATTTGCAAAGGTTACCTCCATACAAATAAAATGGGTTTTGCATTACTGATATTTAACCATGAGCCCAGTGTCTAGACCATGCTGCATGAAAACAGCTTTGTTGTGTGATGCAGCAGCAGAGGTGTGCCAATGTATGAGCCAGTGTTCTGGCCCTGGAAGCCATGCCTCCTCTTATTGCTACTACCTGTGATCTGAGTCTTGTCGGGCCGTGTCTGCAGCCCAAAGCCCCCCGCGTCTTTAAGTACCGGATAGCATGCACGTCGCCGCCGTCCATGTTTGCAGGATATTGAAAAAGACCTTTGTCAGGAAGCTGAGGCCCACTGGCCATTGGGGAGCAGTGATCGTGCTGCTCCAAATTACCATATCACCTTTCTCTATTCATCCTAATAAACAACAAAGTCAGACTGATGGGTGACAGTCATGCAATGGCCCCTTTTGCTTTAAAAGAAGTAGCAAAACAAGAGTAATCTCCTGGTTCTCCGTTTGATTTTGCAGCAGAGTGTATTTATTGCTGTATAAAATAATATATAGCTAACACATGGCAGGCAGTAACATATCTTCCTGAGTGCATTGTGTTTGCAGCATTGAAATGTGACTAGAAATGAATCAGAGCACAAGGTAGCGCTGTTGCTATTACTATGCAAACCAGATAGATGGTTTACATTTAATTTATATAATATTCCCTGTAGAATCATTTTTATTACGGGGGATCTTGGTGGGAATATTTGGCCTATAAAGAAATTAACTTTGTCTCTTTGCTAAGTACACCAATGCATCAAGCCATTATCTCCGTGATAGATGAATCATATTTGATATTACGCAAGACAAATGTATTCATATTGCATATTTTTCTAATTTTTTCCTGTCCGACCATCTGTGTGTGTTACGTCTTACCAAGATTAATCCGTTGATCCTATTGGGATAGAGGGCAGGTGTTTTTTTCCCCCCCAACACAGTAGTAAGTAAGAGCTGATATCAAAGCATAATCCACCATATTATATTTTAGAACTTTGTAATGTATCAGGGACAGTGATTTTCCACAACTGGGCCATACTGAGATCTGATTTATCCTGTATTATCATTTCATGTGTGTGTGTGTGTGTGTGTGTGTTAAGACTACACTAAAGGGGGGCAGGTAGAGCATCATGAATATCACCAACATATGAAATAATACTTTGTGTCCTTGGATCAGTGTGCTAAATCATTTAAGCAGAATGACCCTTGACTGGATAAGAGGATGGAGGGTGAATCAGGGGGAGAGACAAAAGGCAAAGGTCGCCCTCCGACATCGTCACTGTTGACCCAAATTCCATCTATCCTCAGCTACAAAGATGGGATGATTATTTTTCCAGGAAAGTGCAGCATTTGATCTCACATACACCTCTTTCTTTCCTTAAGTGGCTCTAAGTTAGGTGTGATTGAAGCCAGACAATGATTTACAGAGACAACGCTCACCTAGCACGCTGCTCGGCCTGTTCCAGCCACTGTCTTACATGTGCCCTCCTAAATTCACTTATGTAGAACACTTGTGTTTCCCAAGGCGTTAGACAGGATGAGTGGATGCACAGACAGATTGCAAACTAGTGTTAATGATCGGCTTGTCAGGCAGAATCTGTATTACTTAATCTCCCGGTCCTGCTGTACATGATCAAAGCGATGCAAATGCAATGGGGTATTGATTTCTACAGCATCCCCGCTCCTGCTCTTATTTTACTCCTTTTTCTGCTACTCACTGTTTCAAACCACATCTCTAACCCCAATGTCCTTCAAAAACATGGAGCAATAAAGTTTTTTTTATGTTTTAGTTAAAGATGTATGATGTTTTAGCAAAAATACAAGTGCTGATATCTTATTTGATGTTATTCTGTAAGCACAGTGAGATAGCAATATCTATTGTTTGGAACGTTGTTGCAAAATCAAGTATTAAATCGTTAAATCTCATTGTGGATATGAAACTTGTCAATTGAAGATCAGGGGATTAAGGAGGATACAGAGCTGAAACAGATGGTTTGCTTTGATGTGTCCTAAATGCTAATCCTGTCAACCTTTCACACAGACAGCTGTGATTGATACAGTATGACATATTGTAAAAGTCATATTCTGTGTGATGCTGATTGTCACCTCTGTAGTCTCCTGTCTTCACAAATGATAGTCTGTCCCTAAAACACAGGACATTGTAGGAAGGAAGTGTAACTGATGCTGTTTTGATCAAGAAGTCTGTCTGAATTTGGTTTAAATTCTTGTTACAACTCGTGAAGAATGTGACCGGACAGCAGCGAAACCCCATTTAAAGTCCCATTCTTGAAATGTGAGCAGCCACAGTGAACTCTCTGTCACAATGAAACATGGTGATTAAGACAGCCAGTGGGAGATGAAAATGAATTCCCTCGGCTCTGAGGAGGTGTTGTATGGAATTGTCACAGGTCACCCTCCAGGCGCCTGGCGCTTGCAAAGTAATTCATCCAATGCATTATCCCAATAATGATAAATTTCAAGCATTATGAATTGGGATGTTTCCTCACACAAGACTTTAAATGATATTTAGGTAAAAGGTCTAAGGATCATTAGCCTTTTGTTAAATTCCTCACATGCTGCGGTTGCAGACTTCAGATTCGCCAAAGGCAATTTGTGACATAGAGAGACGGAGGGAATCCTTTGTATTTTTAATTATTCCATAGTAAAACAGTTGTTATGTTTATTTTCTTATTTTTTGCGTGAATGAAATGAAATTCAAATATGCCAGACAAGCTACTAAAACTGATTGGTTATTTTTTGGGCCACTTGAGGGCAGCAGAATCAAACTGTGAACAAACTGACACATTATTACAACCTTTCAAGTTGTTATCGCAAATTTGTTGCACAGTTGCTTATTTAGAAAGTCAAATACCAAGTCCTCAGTAGGGATGTGAGTTGATAAGACTTTATTGATACCAATGTCATTGATTCTGCTTAGCGGTCTGATTCTTCATTGATTCCCTTATTGATTCCTGATCCATTTTCCATGTGGAAAAAAAGGAGGCCCACACAGATTCAAGCCCTGCGACAAGTGGTTTGGAGATCAGACAATTTGGGGCAGTTCTCAACTGAAACCTCTACTGTCCTCTCTACTTCTGAAGGAAATATGTTATTGGCTGCTAAATGCTCCACTGTATTTAAGAGCTAGTTGCTAAATGTGTCTGTCTGCTGTTTCGTGCTGGGCAGTTAGTGTATAATAGGGCTGCTGTGACCAAAACTGATGCTGAAGTGAGTGACGATACTCTGCGTTTTCGTCAATATTAGGAACTCCTGCAAAAGTATTAATTATAGTCATCCCAGGCCTTTAAAACGAATGTTATCATGATACCATATGCTGTGTAAATGCACGACAATGTACTGTACATTGTATTTTAAAGTATGACAGTACATTTTTCAGACTCAGTCCTCACTATAACACTTTGACTGTTACAGAGAAAGCCAATCACTGGCTTGGAAACTCCAAATTCTTTAGCACTTCTTTAACTTTATATTATTCCCTTTTTCCACCTTTTCATCCCACTTTGATTGGGTTATCCGCTTTGAACAGGTGTAATCACTTTGATGATGCATGGCTTCAGCCTCTTCTCTGTCTTTATATGTAGTATGCCTGGAATATAATCTCCTTTGAAGCCTGTTATCTTCCTTTATATCAGATTCTACAACAGAGCATTTGTGAAAGTAATGTGCTGTGTGTCGAGAATGACTACATTTGAGGAAAAAGAACGCAGAATACTCTAGAATGATTTATCTAAACTACTTATCGAAACTGCCTTTTGTTGTAGTGTACTGCAGATTTATATTACTTTACAAGTAAAGTAAGTTCAAACAAAAACAGCAAAGAAAGTTGCAGACTAAAAGTGCATATCATGTAACATTACTGTTTATTGGCCCCGTATGATTGTAGGCCTTTTCAGCATTGCTGTCTGCTCAACTCGCACAAAATAATGGCTGTGCTTGTGTGTGGATGGCACCCTTCAGTTTTCTAATTGATGACTACTGGGTGCTGTCCGACGGAAGCAGTCTGCTGGCAAACACACGAGAGGAAACCACTGCCAAGACAGCTTATCTATCAGATTGCTCTTTGAACTTCAGGCTTATGAGCTGCTGACAAACTCAGACTCTGCATGGCGGCGTGCTGCAGTGCCCCTTGCCTTCCTTCCTCTGCTCAATCCCTGAGACCTTGTGGAATCTACAAAGTCAACATTTGAGTCAAAAGAAGGGAAATATCCTGCTGTTTTCCCCTCACAAATGTGTGCAATCTTTGGCGCACTGTGATTCCGACTTAACTCTAAATGGAAACAGTGTTGTTTCTTTTCTTTCACGCCACCACCTAGCAGCAGAACAGCGTGTCAGACCACTTTCCTCTGGATAATTTCAGACATGAGAGGCCCGTTTCAGCCCTCCCTATAGCCCCCCTTTGCCCGCACGGCCTGGCCTTGATTAGGCTGACTTATTGGTTGCACATGGCCAAAGTGGACTCTGTGTTATCCTCACGCAAAAGGTGCTGAGGAAATTGCTGAGTCTTCTGTCATAAGACAAGTTCTGAGGGCGATTTCCTTGGCTTGCTTTGCACGCGTGGCCTGGCGTCAGCCCGGTGGCAAGAGGAATAATGAGGCTTAGAGTGAGCAGGGCCTTAAACCTGGCAGGTCCTCATGGCTCACAGAAAACTGATACCTACAGTGGGCCGGACATGGAGCCCTGAGGGATCTCTGATGCCGTCCTATGGGAGATTAGCTTTGCTACCCTTCGCCTGGTATGCTTCCTTTCTTAATTCACTAAACTAATAGTGTACTCACACATCAGGGAGAGAAACAGATTAAATAATCACACAAAGTGGCTGCTGGTAAAATTGGATATAGTGGATGAATTCATATGATTCATTTTGTGAGCAAAAAAGAAAAAAAAAGAATTACAGGCCTGGTGATGAAATTCATCAAAGGGTTGGCCCAGTGTAATGCAGTCCATCTAATGTGTTCATTATTATGTGCATCCTTGTAGGAATGATAAGGTTAGATTTTTTTTAAATTATTATTTTGAAATGATACATAAATGATAAAAAGATGAGTCAGAGGTTGCATTTATACAGTCCTCTCTCCTCCTAAAAAACCTTAGATTGTGTCTCGAAATAAGCATATAAGCATTTCTCTCAGGTTATGTACTTGATATATCACACTATCTAATCAAAGTCCACGGTCGGTGCATGGAGGAATGTCAACACTTAGTTATTTAGGTAACAAATGTGCTTATTTGAACCTAAACCATGATATTTTACTGAACCTTAACATGTAGTTTAAGGTTTGAACAAACCTAACCAAACTGCAACTGTGTCACACTGTTGACCACATGTTTAAAGTGTAGCTTTGTTTCATATCACATTGTTAACCAGGTGTTTAAAACTGTGACTGTAATCTGGGAGAATTTTTCTGAGACAGGGTTGGTTTATATATAATGTAGTACCTGTCTACAGAAATGCATTTCCTGTTTGAAACATAATGTGGCACAGATTTAAGCAGGCATGCACTCACGTACACATGCTCTGTTATTGTGTGTTTATATGTCTTTCTATGTGTGTGCTCTTGTGCCCTGGGTGAAGATGAAAAGTTTTTTGGACTTGTAACCCCTCTTCCCCTGCCGGTAATCACCCCAGAGCCCTGTAATCCCTGGCGCATGCAGATGCCGCCGGGGGAATATTACTGTTCATAATATTAATCTGCTCTCAAATTCCTTTCTGTTACCAAGATGAGGGCCCTCGTGCACCATGTTCTTATGGGTATTAAGTGTGCTACAAGAGATTCATCGAGAGGTAGATTCTGACTCGTCAGGGATCAAGCCCAGCCCGAGGTCGTATCGCTGCTTTAAGGAACACCCGCGAGCACGCAAAACCCATCTCCATATTCTCATAAACAGCCTGACATGAAAGACGCTGTGCCACAGCGGGGACTCAAATCCACACCCAGCCCACATGAATCATGTCAGCCTGATCCAGAGGAGGGTTAAAGCCTCTTTAAGGTGCTCGGTCCCCGGCTGTGATACCTGACTTAGCAGCAGGTAAACCCCCGTGCCACAGGGCTGAGGAGAGCACCATTGTCTCCATCAGCTGATCAAAGGCACGACAGCACACCTCCACTGCACACTTCTTCTACAACCACAGAAACAGAAATGAATAAGAACCCGCCAGATGGATTGGAACCCTTTTCCCATTCAGCTGCTCTTCATCATCCTGTACCTGGATTTTGGCATTGTAACATTTGTCGTACATAGCTTAGCGCCAGTTTGGATTTGTGGCTTTTCAAAGGTCCTCAGCACAACAGTGTAATCATCCTAAGCCTTTGGGAATTTATTATTAAAAAATGCAAGGCTAATGACCACAATTACTTTAATCATAGAGTCGCTGTCTTTGAGGTGTGGAGACACAGAGTATTTAGCTAATATGAGCTATTAGGCACTCTGATGACCCTTTTCCCAAATGACACATTTCTCAGCTTTGCTCATTTTTATGCTGATGATGTACTCCAGTGATTTTTTTTAACAAGAACCTCTTGAGTTCAGGAGTTGAGAAGCCAGTCTTGCAGATAAAAGCCTCACCCTGTCCTAAACTTACGCTCTGTATTTATTAGTTAATGTTTTTTCTCCCCCCCCCTCTCCCTCATGACTTGTGCATGTACTTGCCTGAGATGTCTGAGCGGGTGTGGAATTGGATGCAGTCCACTGTGTCACTGGGAGTATTTCTGCAATCAGGAAGCGAGCAGGCAGAGGTGCAGTGGTGCCAGTGGCGTGTGAAATCTGCTGGCAGGATTGACACTTGGATGACGGATACCTGTAAAATACATTCACGTCTCTGAGAAGGAAGGATTATTTGTCTAGTGTTACACAAAACACTCAGCGACACTACTGAGGGATTCCATCCCCCCATCCCCACCCCCTGTGGTAAAAGAAGAAACCCTGTCTGAAGTTAGGCTGAGGTAAAATAAAGAGAGAGGCCTCCGCTGCAACATTCAGATCATTTTGATGTCTGGGAAATGCACATTCAATTATAAAGGCAGCGCTGCATGTAAAGCTGTTTGTTCAGTTCCCTGAGCAACAGCCAAGCTGAGAACTTGTAATGGAAAGTCGTTCTCTTGAAACACTGAGCATTTACATGCCAGGTGTTTGTGTTCTGCCTTCGTGGGAGATTGGATGGAAATCTACATTATTTCTACATTATATGTCTCCATGTCTGATCTTGTAGAGAGGAACAAAGAAAGATGGAGGAATTTGTAATGCAGCATATTGATCGGTGTTAGCTGGTGTCTCTGTATCGTTCTCCTGTAAGTGGTGTGGCGTGTTATGACCCTTAGCTTCCCTCTACAGGGGTATTAGTCACCATTAGCTGTTCTAAGGTCACCTTGCAATGAGCCGAGCGTCCCTGTGGAGGTGACACTGTCAGAATGTCACTTGGCATATGTAGACTTGTATCTTAACCTTGACCAAAGAAAATGTGTTTTCCAGTAGTTAAAGATTTCCAATGGGGCCCAAGGCTATAAAGCCTCAGGGATTTTACTGTCCAACCCCCTCTGCTTATCCTGCTGCCTACCCTGTTAGCTATCAGTATAAATGCAGACCACCAGTCATGCATTAAGTGCATAATTATTCCATTTCCAAGATAAATCTGGTGTATAGTGTCATATCCATCATGGCTGTCACCTCCTACATGGAGAGTAGGGCACTAAATGAAAGCCTTTTTGCTCATATGCACTTCTATATAGTCATCAATTTTGAGCAGTCTATTCATTGTTTGGTTTGACAGACGTGAGCTAATAATGAATGATCAAGCAATGCCCCTCAAACAAGAACAGCCAGCATAAGCATACACAGGCACTAAGGAAGAGGAGGAGAAGGGAGGGAGGTGGTGTCATTCCACAACACAGAAAGAGCTACAGTAGACAGGCAATCCTCTTCTGCATTAGCCCCTTATTTTTTCAAGGTTGCTGTTCTGGCAATGGGGACAATGTCAAAAAATTTGTAGCGATCAATATTTGTGAGTATGTCTGATCAAGAGGAGGACCAATGTACAAGTGTTAACAAAGGGCCTAGGCCATACCAACGTGGGTTTACAGCTTGTATACACTGGGATATGATGCGAAAACAGTGGTTCAGTCCTCAGATGGTGCCGAAAGAGGAGCTCTGATCCTTGTCCCCGCCTTGTTTTACAATAAATAACATTGCTTGTCCACTCAGGATGGACATGGAAAAGAGAATTAGGCCTTGACCAAGAGATGATGTTTATTTTTTTTCCCTTTTATTATGTGTTATTCCGTTTAACATGGGATTAGGCATGTTACTGCTGAAATAAGGCTTCTGGGCTGATTGAAAGTAAAGCAGGTTATGTCATGTACATAACGAGAATATTTGGGCAATATTGGGGTTATTTTGAAAGGCTTAGTTGACGACAGCAATCCAAAAACCATTGCTTTCACATTGGGTTTCACTTTGGTTGGCAGGCATGCTACAATGTGCCATTCATTTAGTATAAAAAATACAGCCTTCAAAGTAAGCTATGTAAGTTTTACAAACTGCACTGGCATTATCTTTTTTCGTATTAAATTGGAAAACATTTTGAACAACAGCTGAATACATCACCATGTGGCCGTATGTTATTTTGTATCTGATATAAGAAATCTGGCGCTCTTTGTCACATAATATTAACCTTTCACAAAAGATCCATTAGAAATGTATCCAGCATCGTTGAGGGGATGTATGTGCCATGTATTATGGGTATTAGTTTAGAATAATGTTGGCTACCCTACAGAATCTCACAATAGATAGTCCAAATGCGGCTTTAGGCTCCCCAAACTGCAATGTGTAGATATGTCGTGTGTTACATGCTTGACTGCCCGTGTTGCATTTACAGTAATTGATTCTTTTCAATGATTTTAAAATGCTGAGGCCCCTGCTGGCATTGCATGTTTAAAAGGAGTGCAGGCATGTCACGCATGGCTGACTTCCGCAGATACGCTGCTTTCTTGTAATTCAATCCGTCCTTTCTGCACCTAACCAAGGTGATTAACTCCCAGGGACACAAGTGCTGCTGGACTTCCTACCCTGGATTATGCCCTTTGACTATCACATTCTCCATGTAATCTCATGATTACTGACACACATTCACAGACTCTCATTATTTATGTGGATTGGCTTTGAAAATGTGGATGTTATCATGGCTTTTTTTTTCTCTTTGTGGTTAACTGACAGAAAAATTTCGTACCGTGGCACGATATTCAGTTGAGAGTCTGCAGTTTTTACATTTTTAGCTATTTCGTTGAAAATATTTTGTGAATTGAATCATTTCTGTGAGCTTTAAAAATGTGCTGAACAAACAAAACTGTCTTAAAATAACAAGCCAAAATGCAGGTACTGAACTTAGGCCTATTGCATTTTGACATTGTATTGGTGGTAACCACCATCTGGTGTGATTATTTCTGCGCTATATAATAAAGGTCATAACCCACTGTAGCATGTATGCTATTGCAAGCTGCCACAGCATAACAGCCAATAAAATGTATAAAGCAAGAGAGCTATATAAAGTGATAGCAAGCTGGTAGCCACGGCTAGCCTTAAAAACAAATTTACTTAGATTACTGATGTTTCCCTTGCTGCTATCTTTAATAAAAAAAAATGTTGTTACTCAATTTTGGTTGAGTGACATCTTGGTAATTTATTGATAACAGTATATCATAGCATATAGAATACCATTGATTAAAAAATATGGCAGTTATTTAATCTAGTAATGATGGAGGTAAAAATAGGAACTAGGTTAACTGCTATATAGCAATGAGTAACAGTGTAGCAGTAGCCTTACTGCTCTTACAGCTTTTAACTTTTAAATGTATTTGATATGATTTTGTAAAATAGCTTCTGTATGTGACTACATCATGTTCTATGGTGAGTAGGCTGCATCATGTAGCTGCATAGGTTTTTTCCAAACTAAATCAAGTAGCTTTGGTGCCTAAATCTAATGAAGTATGTCCCAACATTAAGCATGTGTTTAAAGCACTGTTTTAAAGCAACAGCCATCTGTTTCACAACGTTAAATAGAATGTGATATGCATATTTTGTAAGAAAATACATGAGCCGCTATGCATATGTTTTGTAAGAAGTAATGGAGACTGTAATAAACATAAATGTTATTTCTTACTATAAACTACTAATGGACAAGACAGATTTTGTTCCTACAAACTACTTTTCTTCTTCCATTCTTGAAGTATATCCAAGGTGACAGTGTGTGTATTTTAGATTTTTATGGCATTCATTTAAAAAAACTAAATAGGCATAGAAATGTAAGCATTACAACCTTTCTATCTGTTAAGCGCAAAAGACAAACAAAGTTGAGGTTTTATGCTTATTTCTTTTCATGTATTTTATTTTTTGTATCTGCTATATTGCTGTCAAAAGGAACTCACCCAAATCATATTGTATTTTAAAAAGCAGCCTATGAATTTTTGATGAACACATTGTAGACCAACCAGTGAAATAATGCACACACAATGCGAAAAAAAGGACGCATCAATCGCGCTACAGCTCTGCTGTACACAGCCTTTATCTGTATTGTGCTGGTAAACAACAGAGAAGTTATTTTAGAAATGAAGCAATTAAGCAGATCCAAAATGAACACAACCCCCTTGTAAACCAGCACATGGCGATGTCATTTGCATGCCTTTGAATAACTAATCTCTGAGGGGAGTTCCTTCAGATGGAATTCTCAATGCCATGCGCTCTTTGTTTTAAATACAGCAAACAAACAAACAAAAGCGTCCTGGGTCCAGAGTTACTTGAGCTGCCCCCCTGCTCCCCATCCAGCCCCTCTCTGTCTCTCTCTCTGCTGTCAGATGACCTACGGCTGACTGACAGTGGCTGCAAAGGCCGACGCTCAGCACCAGCAGGAAAAAAAAACATGGGGGGTACCCTCTTATTAGATAAACAGAGAGAGGAAAAAAAGGGAAATAGCATCTCAACTTGAGCGCAGATTTTTTTTTTTGGTCTTAATTAGAATCACCATTCATCATGGTCACAGCATTTCTATTCATCCAGCTGATTGGGGACATGACAAATGAATGTGGGAATAAACGGAGTGTCAGGCTGCGGAGGGAGATGGATGTTCTCTCAGCGGGGAGGAGCGGGAGAAGTACAGTTAGCGCTGGCAAGTGGCCAGAGCTTCTGGGCTCCGTGTCTCTGCACACATCACCACACATCACCCCAGGGGCCACAAGCAGGAGCACTTCCCCTCTTCTGGACCCCCCTGTCACCTTTCCCATCCCTATTTATTAGTAAATGAACAACATGTCACACTGATACTCATTCAACCCCCCTGCCACCTGCCTCAAATCTCTAAACTCACCTCCATGACCTGAAGTGTCTGGATGTCAATCAAAGAAAAATGTGAATCTGTGCAGCCTAAGCCAGTTCTCTTTACAGCTTCCATGGTGCGATGTAAAACGAATGTCTGACGAATGTTAAGAGTTGTACTAGTTGTTGCCAGGATGTAATTATAAAACAGAAACACTGAACATTAGCCGAGCCCTAACAGTGAATAGATTAAAGACAGTTTAGCACAATGCTGTGTTTTATTCTGCCCCACTGTGTTCTCGGCAGGAGCTGGAGGGCCACTGTGCCCATTGATGTGTAAAGCAGAGCGAGCAGTGCAAAGGGTTGCCGAGTTCAGACTGAATTAGACACCATTAGAAAGTGTTTGACTGACACAGTGTAAGCCCCCTTCTTCTTCAGACATTATTAGCAAACTCACTTTGATCCTATTATACAGCAGACAATTGTTATTCTAGAAATGAAGAAAAATAATAATGTTATAAAGATTAATGCGCCCCTACACCTCATTCTTCCATCCGCCCACTTTTGCATAGACCCGGCTCTCATATAAATTTGAATTGGTTTTTCAATTATTAGAGTGCCTCAGCTCTCTCTGGCTAAACAAAGAATTTCCATTGGATCCATTGAGATGAAGTTAGATTATGCATTACCGCAATATCCAATTTAATAACTCAGATTTTCCTTTATTGTTTTTTCTGTTTGCATTGTATTCCTTTAAACGACTTAACCAGGCAGGATGGCGGGCTGGCAAAGACAGGAGTTCTGCAGCTTCGCCTGACAAAGACATACACAGGGCTCACATCAATGACTGAGAGCATGAATAAATACAGGCCCTCTTCTGTGAGGATGACAAAAAAGTTGAAGTCGTGGTTCAACTGACTTAGCGGAGCAGAGGAAATGTGATTAAATTAATTACAGAGTGAATCAATATCTGTCTCAACTCAAATGGCTTCAAAAATAACATTGATCATTGTCAGTTTGTCAGTTTAATTTCTACAAATCATTTTTTAATCACATTTCCTCTAAGAGCTTCCACCTATTGTTCTGTCACTCTATTGCCTTTATATTTCAGTTTTTGAAACATCAAATAGTTCATCTAAAGTATATATCTATAAGTGTTTGGTAATATACACTGCATGTGTGTGTTTCCTAAGTGGCCAATCTTTGCACAAGATGATCTCACAGCTCCACTTTTCTAAAAGCGAGCACGTCAACGGTGTCATTTCAAATTTGAAGAATTATAGTGATTGAGCTGCATAAACAACCTGCAGAGGAAGTCAGATTCACTGTCACATCCAGACGCTTTAGTTTGAAAACAAAGAGAGTGGAAAAAGGGATTGTGATCGCAGCTCCGTGGCATATTGGAACAAAAGCCCAACCTGAATGATTTATCTTTTCCCCCTCTTTGAAGCAGAGAAACGCTGTCTCCCCACTGCCTCTGTTTGAGCTGCGCTGGTGGAGTACCTGGGGAGGGCAGCACCATGCAAGACAGTAGGCTGTGAAGCTCTTGTCCCCATATTTAGTCTATGCAGAGAGACAGTGCACACAAAAGGGAAAGGGAGTACAGCAGTTCTGGCCTGAGGCTATCTTGTGTAGGGCTCTCTGAGCCTGAACAAAGTGCGTGAGACATTTTCGAAACACAGATGCATTTTGTTACAGAAGAAAAGAATAGATGAGAGGTAATGGTAACTCATGAAAATTAAAAACAGAAAAGCTCTGATGCATACCATGTTTCAGCAAGATCCCCGGGTGATTACATGCTATTGAAATATCCAACAAGATGCTTGCTATGGCTTGCCAGAATTAAAGCCGAGAGGCAGTGTTAAATAAGGCCATTTGATACAAATGTGTCACTTGACACCCCCTCTGGTGCCGTACAAAGCATGATGTAAGCACAGAGCTCTTGAACTCTTAGGTGCCACCCCTGTAAGCCTGGTGTGCAGGTCTAAAGTTTATTCATTTATTTATTATG
>CAFUXE010001691.1:356768-373210 GCA_903364295.1 Serranus cabrilla | reverse complement strand
TTTTTTTTAAATCTGATTTCCCTTATTTATACCAAAGATATTCTGAAGACATCTGTTATGTTATTAATTTCACATAAATCTTAAGCTCCTCTACGCTTGAAATGGGGCTTCATTCAAGCTGAATTAATGAAACATGATTGTAAGTCCCTCACGTGGAAGAGGCTGTCATACAATATTGAGTTGCTTATAATCACTGTGTAATCTCACTGTCTGCCAGGGGAGGGCGGCGCAAAAGCCCCCCGTAAAACAATGTTTTGAGGAGATCAGAAGCCTTTGCCTGTATCTGGCAGGATAAAGAGGCAGGGAGTCTGCAGCGAGGGAGGAAAAATGACTCATTGGTCGTCAGCGGAGGAAAAAACTGCAGATTTATGCTGTGTACCCAACCGCTGTGATATGTGCTAATTGTCGAGATCAGAGTGCTGCATGTTTGCTTGAACTTAGGTAGTTGTGCGTGCGAGTGCCTGGCAGTGCACAGAGAGACACTTTGAGGCCTCGCATGTGAAACAGAGTTGAGGACGCCCACTGCCATGACTGACAGCATCGCTAACTCTCAAGCTGGCAGGTGAGAGGCCCATGGGTGCAAGCCACAAACGGGACTCACCATGAGAGAAAGCTGTGGTAGGTCCTTGCTGACATGAGTAATAAAATGTAGGAGTAAGAACAGAAAGGTGTGTAATGTGTGTGTGTCTTCATCAGTCATTTTTCCAGCTTTAACAGTGTTATTTGGCCCATGCTGTGTTTTCTCTGGCATGCACACACACCGCTGGGGCTGAATGCTTCACGTTGAAGGTCTCAGGTGTTTTGATGTGTTTAATGTCAGCACCATGAACAGCAACAGCCACAGCACTTTATCAGACAGACAGCCTCCTGTTGCCAGGGGTCACCAGTCACGGCACCCAGTACGGCTGGGCTCACGCTAGGCCATTCTTGTCACATCGTGTAGCGCTTGTCACACCTCTGCTACAGTGTCATTGCATCACTTGGCAAAGCTTGTTACACACCTGCCCTGCGACGGACGAGTCTCTGAAATAGAGTCATTTTGTAAATCGTTTGCGGTGCCAAAACGGCACATGGCATTCAATCTGTGTTAATACCCAGTGACGCACAATGCACTTCATCACCTGCATCAGTCGAGGGAACACCGGGCTTTATCTACCATCTCCATCCACCACTGCTGCTACCAACCTAATTATTTTTTATGCAAAGCAACACAAGAAGAGCGAGTGACACAAAAACACAGTTGAAATTGGGATAGACCTCATCATTGTTTGGCTGCGCCCACGACTTAATTAAAATTCGCAAGGAGCCTGGCTCCTTTGTTCCCGCTGTATTGCAGCATTGTTCATCAGAAGTGAGCAGGAGTACAAATAATCGAGTGCAAACACTTCCTCCGGTGAAGCTAGCCCTTTCTCTAGAGGTTTACCCTACTTTACTTTTCAAACTGACAGAAATGGGTTGTCTCAAATCTGCCATGGCATCACTTCATTAAAGAAGTAGCCTGCTTTAAAACAAACAAACAATACACCCACCCACCCCAGTCCTGCCACCTCCCCCGAGCAGGCACATGCACACTTGCCACCTATCCCATCCAAAATGTGTCACATCCCCAGCAATCTGTAATTTTGGACTCGAGGGGTTAATTGCCTGCCACAGCATCAAAGGAGAGTTTTGATGTGCTTTTTGAGGGCTGTCTTTAGCCAAGTTCGGGAGTAGAAGGGAGAGAGGAGTGAAAGAAAGGGGGAGGGATGTGGTGAGAGCAGACGGAGAGGAGGGCACATGAGATTTCACTCGCGGCATAGCAGCGCAGGCGTCTCCTCAGGTAATCCTGCCTCTCAAAGGCATTATTGAATTTTCTTGTTTTTCTTCTTCTCTTTGTCAAGGCAGGGAGGAGAGAGTGTGTGCAGAGGGAGAATTGGGGAGGGGGGGTTAAACAGAGTGAGCCTGACTTCTGAAGGGTCTGCAGCGGGTGCTTGATTCTCATTCACCTCTGCAGATCCACGTCAAAACACAGCCAGACCTTTTAAGGCGCCTGGCTTTGAAGTGAGAGGAGAGCCTCAAATCCAAGCTCTCCGCCACATATACCCAGTCTGAAAAATTAGCAGCCATGTGCGTCTCCCTGCCCCTTTGAAGTTCCCCTTCTCTCCATGTTCTAACAGAGAAATCAGAAGGTATGCAGCCTGACTCCCAGATTAAGGATAGTGATCGGGCCGTATTGGTAACGCAGGCAAAGTGCCTCGTCTCTGGCTTTTGTTCAGTCAGACCATGAAAACCTCTACCTTGTTAACACTGTTTACCTAACTCTTCAGAAAAGCTCTGCAGAGTTGAAACAACTAGTAAAACAGTCAGTTGTGACAAAACCCCTCTGTGATCTGCCTGACGTGGATCTAAAGAGGTGCGTGTGAATCAAACCAGCAGCCACACTTATCGAAGACATTGACTGATTTTCGAACAGCACGATCTTTGTTGTTTATGAACAGCGAGAATTAGTTTTGACTAACCTGCTTGGTGTATGGTAACTTCAAATTTAATCACATGTGCAACACAAGGGCAGCATTAAAGGGCAGAGCGATTGCCTTGAGGCAGAAAAAAAGAGCAAATGTGTGAAGAGAGTGGGGAAAGCTCCTTGAAAAAAAGTGGGCACAAAAGTCCCAATAACAACCTTTCCAGATGCTGCTTTATCACGTTTGGCTAACATACTTTATTAGAAGCAGTAATGAAAATAATTTGCATTCTCTTGACATAATGCAGCCCTCCTCTGGTTGCTGGGACGGGGCACTTTGGGGAACCCATCGAGAAGGAGTATTAACCACACAATGTGCCGAAGCTGCTTATCCCATTGTAATCTGACCTGATTGGAAGGGTTTGATTAAAAGCGAAGGGGGCCACACGCCTCCTAATCCCCGCTGAGCAACGCTCCATGACCCCATCTAACCTCCTCAAATGCCACACGGCCCCCCTCCTGTCAAGACGGCTCAATGCACAGCACCAGACGGTGGAGTGTGCTGTGCAGGAGTTTAGGGCCTCTAATCCCCAAGCTTGTCTTGTCCCTTTCTCCTCTTATCCTCATCAATGAGACTTTCTCTCCTCACAAGAAGATTTGGGAGATGACTGCTATTTTGGTGCTGGCAAGTGAAATAGCCCCGAGGGGCTGTGTAAACATTGTGGCTTAGCGCTAACCGTCATAAGAGAGGCTCCGAGACTAGTCTCCGTACTTCTGAGGCAGGCAAATCCGCATCTTGTTATGAGGGAATCGTCTGCGCTAAAGCCTTGCTTAGTGACACATCTTGTTGTCAGAGGGTTTGTCTAAACAGGTATCACAGCTGTAAGCTGTCGTATCACTGAGCATCATCTGCATCCTCTGAACCTACTGTCATCACATCATCCACCCAGTTCATGAGGAAGCACCAGTATCAGGGGTTTCGGTGAGAAACATCATTTTAGTGTCGGGAACGCAGGAAAAACATCTGGGTGTGAGTGCACCTGTGTGTGTTCAAACAAACTTGCATTTAGGCAAACCCCCCTCCCTCATCCTCAAGAGCATCTTTAAGGTGCCTCGTTTGCAGGAAGTCATCTCTAAAGCTCCTCAACTCCCCTCTGTTTGGTGTCTGACTACAATGAGAGAAATTGTCAGGTGTGAGAGTTTGGGAGAGATGAGGGGAAGGGATCAGCTCACTGTCAGTGTCAGTCTCAGATGGTTTCCTGTTAGTGCGCTGGGAAAAAGTGTATGTTTGTGTGTCAGTGCATATGGTGTTTTTTACCTGCTATGGGAGAGTGTTCATACATGTGTTTGGAGGTAGTATATTGGTGCTGCTTCTCCGCAGGCGGCCTGCCGCGTGGCTCTGATCAGATCCAGAGAGGAGCCTGCTGGGAGAGTCTGGTTCAGGTGTCAGAAAAGAGAAGGGAAGAAAGATTAATGGCCTTTCTGAATTGGAGGCCTTCCTCCAGTTACCCCGCGCTGCCTATCAAGGTTGGGGTCCGCTAACTGATCGAGGATCGCCTGGGACAGGTATAGGGTGATTTTTTTAAAGAGGCCTCTCTGCTTATTGGTTTGGCGTGTCCTGTGGAGGGGTCACTGAGTGATGGAGTGGCGAGGAGACAGCGAACTGACTTTGGTTGGCCTCTTCGAACAGCTCCCTCATTCATAGCCCCTGTCTCTACTGAGTCTCAGGAGGCGAGCTGCAGATGAAAAGGCCTCTAGTAGGTTGTCAATGGGTCTCAGCAGCTCACTTTATCTAATGAGGATATGAAAAAAAAGAGATTGAATGGAACCAAACCTCAAGTTCTTGTTCTGCTGTTAACATGTTGACACACAAGACATGACAGCGTTTACATCTTTACAACATTCAGTCCGGGCTTGTATTCTTAAATCCAAGAATTAATCCTGAATAATGATCTCTAATTGTCTTTTAACTACCATACCATGTTAGGACAGATCCAGGCCAAGAGAGGAATAGAAAGGTAGTCTTTTTGCCTGTGCTTCTGCTGTGACAGGCTTATAGTACTCAAGATTATGAAGATTTTTAAACATAAATATGTTCATTGTTTTTTTTTCTTTTTAAATGCTGTAGGGATGAAGTGATACAGATCCTTTCTTTAATTGAAAACTAATTTTAATCTGCTCCAACGTATTTATTTGCAAGCTAAGAAAATGTTTTCCTCTCTATCAGTCTCAATAGATTGCTCATTTGCAGGCAGGTAGAACATGCCGTTTTCCTCGTGCTTTTTAAGCAAATAAATGAAGTAATAAATAATGCAATTTAAGACTAAATTAATATGTTATTATGTGCCTGCCCATACCTCTGGGGTCTATAAGGAGGTTGAAAAACTGTGAGCGTTGCCAGATTTGTGAGCCGCTTCTCATGAATTGCATATTCAGTGTGTTTTAGTTGGATTTAATTAGGGAAGTCAGAGAGCTTTGTTTTTATCAGTAGTGATGGCAGGCAGAGACAGAGGCCTTTGGCGGGAATATGTAAGAGTCTCTTGTATTGTAGCACTCAGAAGCTCCAGTCATCTCACCTTACACGTCCTAACTGGATCCACCACTGAGTCTTTTGTGCTCTTCAATCCAAGAACTATTAGCTAGTCCCCATTAGGGCTATTCCTGTTATGTCAGAACAGGGTATTTTCCTCTCCCTGATGGGCTCAGACACTTTTTCTTTTGGCTGTCGTCACCGTAGTTATAGACCTTTATTGCATAAACATGTTGACAAATGGTCCTTTGTAAACTTTGTTGCTGGCGACATTTATTCAGCAACAAAGCAGTCACTTGAGCTGGCTCCCTGGGCTTGCTTTCCATTCAGGCTAGTGATCAGTTGTCTGCACGCCAGTGGCCCCTGGGCTGCTAGCCCACCCATGACGGGGGGCTCCATGAAGGAACTTATTTATTATTGCAATTGAGGAAAGGTTTCCTAAAAGCATTTTTCGCTTTAATGAAGTTTACTGGCACCGGTAAGCTGGTATGTCGCCAAAAGGTTTTAGTATTCTTTAGTAACATGTTAATATGATTTGTCTTGGCAACAAGCAAAAAAGTGAAATTGGCACAGAGAGTAGCCATGAGCTGGAATCCCAATGCCAAATTTGTCATCCATGTTTTTACTTTGAGGTGGGGTTGTAGGAAAAAAATGTAATTAAGGCCATTGTTGCAGTTCTCTGTGGGGGAGCATTTGCTTTGGCTAAGCCTTGTAATTATGAATGATATCCTCTTTGGTCTGCTTTACTTTCTGTCCCCGCTGCAAAAATTGGATTTGTTCCACACACCCCTGCAATACACAAGATAATCTTTGACCTGAATTGTCGTCACCTGCATTCACTGCTCGGAGCGATGCTTTTCCCATTCATTTAGCACATTCACTTAAAAGCTTGCCATCTCATAAGTGAACGCACTAACACGATGATCAAAAAAAATGACCGCCCTGCCTGCAGAGGGGCTGAGTGATCCCATCAGCGTTGGGTTACCTGGCTGCCCCCCTGCTCACTGTACCTGTTGAGAAAGACATTTGTGCGGCGGTATGCTAAGGCTGGAGGGTGGATTGACCCCTGAGGGTTTGGTTGACGGTGTGAAGGCTCCTCCAGGCCTGAGTGCTCTCTCTCACTGGGTGTCTCGCCTGACCTGGCCAGTAAGGCCCAGCACAAACCGGGCTTTCATTCCACCCAGCCCTGCGGCTTCAGCTCCTAATAAAGCTACCATTTGATCCCCTTGAATTTCTAAATCGTTCTCCTTTTGATTCCCTCTTAACTCGGCCTGCGTTTTTCCACTTTGTTCTGAATGGAGGCTCAGGTTTCCACTCTCAGTGATGGAGTGTTTGGTGAACTGTGTATAGCTGTGTGCATGTGGTCAGTAGCTTGTTGACAAGAATTATGGCTCATTGATGGGACGATGAGATGCCATTTAAAGTAAGTTATTGATGTTGAAAATATCACGGCTCATATTCTTAGTCATTCATTTTGACATCAATATTCTTTTAGGTTGGGCTGACCCATGCCTTTATGAATTGCCTGTCATTTGATGAGAGCCTTGTTAGGGCTGTGTGTTTGTATGAGAGATACAAAACCAGAGGCAATGGTAAATGGATAGATGGATAACCTTTATTAGCTCATCACCAATCCTGGAATCCATTGGCTACCGAGTATGAGTTAGCCTTTGGGGGCAATGGCCAATATTTCTTGTTTTCTTGTGTAGCCAGTGTATAACCAGATCATCATGAAAGTCCTGGGGTTGTTTGACCCATCCACCACCCCTCCTACCCATCTGAAGTGCAACATTTCTGCTTTATACTTTGCCTTTGCATCCTTCATACTTACTATGGGCACTAGAGGGTACATAGGGGAAGGATTGGTGTATGCATGCAAAACTGGATTTTGGCGTATGCATTGCACATCATTTGAAGGTTTAAAGTCATGTTATTTGTCTGCAGATTAAAGAGCTTGGGTTGGGATACTGGATAACAGATATCTGGACCAAGACTTCCTCAGTTATTCTCTGGTCATTTTTTCATGAAATTCACAATTCAGAGTTTCGATTTCTGAACACAAAAGTGAGAACACTGCTTATAACACTACTAAAAATATTATAAAGTAAAACTTATGCAATCTATAAATGCAAATGTACAAATGTGGAGTGACAAATTGATTGAATTATTATTATTTCAAAGGAAGCAAAGCATACAAACAACAACAACAACATATCATTTACACTTGCTACGTACACCAGGAGGTGAAATAAATAAGAAAAAGGTCATAGCTCACATACAGAGAGGTACGCTTGCTTGAAATCTACAGTAGGGTGTGCAGGGAAATGATGAGGATAGATCTGTGGACTTCAGAGACCAAGAAAATGATAGGTTTGTTTTAAAAGGCTGATTATTCTCTGGTGTAATGAGTAAAGTACACCCATAAATTTGCTCGGCTGCCTCAAGGCAGGGCCCAGTGTGTGAGGACTGCATGGTGTTTTCTCTTTAACACCCTCCTTTAACTGCTGAGGATGGTGTTTAGGGAAATTACAGCCCAGGTAGCAGGCACTCCCAGGCTTCGTTAATTGAATGCCCTTTTTATCGCTGTTGTCCAACGGGTTCCCACTGTGAGCTTTGTTTTCATAATTATGGCTTTAAATACACAAATTAAAACACAATTATTGTATGCTGTCTGTAATCAGAGAGGCTGAAAGAAACGGTGTCTGACCCTAGTCTTATCCTCTCCTTTGAAATATAGTGTTTAGCCTCAGGTGGAAGACGCAGGCTTCTTTAGTCTAAGGAAAATCGTTAGTGTGTGTTCATTCATAATTTTGGCAGTTTAATGACTCATTGCTTTAAACTGAAGTGGTGTAAAATGTCTTTGCTGCAATTTAACATTAAGGAACCTGTTATTGATGTGTGCAACAGAAGAGTGTTTAAGTGTGTTTAGATGAGTATGCATATATAACTTGGATGCTATTCTTTAAGTCCCTTCACACATGCACTGCAACTATGAACTTGTCAAGTCATTACCCTGAGGAGCTGTGCGTGAGAACGCCAATGTCTGAATCAGTTGGAGCAGATTTTAGCAGAGATTGCCCACCAGCTCTCTGTTACAAACTCAAGATAATGTCTGATTGAGCCATTTGTGAATAGAGCAGGTCAACTGACCAGAGAATTCATTGTGATCAAGTGGGATTGTTGATTTAAAAGTGATTGGTACAAAACAAGAAGAATATCTGAGGGTGAAGAATGGTGCATTAAACGTTGTGTGTTCTGTTTTGCTTCCTGCACACCGTAGTCAGCCGCCACCCCTCGTCTATAACAAATGTCATTTATCTGCCCAAGCCGAACAAAAATCATAACTATGAAACTTGTCACATATTAAACCATTTTTTAAACAATGATTTGTAATGTCCTGCAGAAAGGGGGCTTCAGAACATAAAGCACTTATATATTTTGTTGTTGACTACTTGTCCGTGTGTGCATGATGGCTGCCTTGCACATCTGGCGCTTGTTTGGAGCGTTGGTTGTACACATCACCGGAAATGAATGCTACGCATACATGATACATCACAATTTGCTTAATTTAAGGGCCTTACAATATAGTAACATCCTGGAGTGTTGCCATGTTTGTTATTTACATTCTGAAAATCTGGGAGCTACAGTATATATGGTCTGACGCTTTCGTGCCCTCTGGTGGAATCCTCCATATGTAGTTAACTATTACTTTCATAATGCATCAGGTTGTGTATGCAAACACATGATTAAACACAAAGTATATCTCTGGCCTAACACGCAACAAGTAATCTGCAGCTCTGAACTTACTGACACTTTCACACAAGCGATCATTTCACACGTGGCCGATTATTTGTGAAAATCTTGATATTAAGGTGCTGGAGATCTCAAAGCTCACATGGACACCGAAAAACACAAAAAGCTTTGCGAGGTGAGAGTTCTTCTGCAAAATTGACACAGTTCTTTGTGAGACTGTTTTATTATTTATGTTATTACATTGAAAAGTTAAGAGATATTTTTTTGAAGCTGGATTTTCTAACACAGAAGCGGTCATATTTAGAATAATATTTACGAATTGTATTTATTTATTTGAAAAGAGAGCTATTGTTACAGTTTGTTACAGATTTTATATTATTGTATTACAGAAGTAATTTTTGTACCATTCAGGCATAATAAAGCATGCCCGTTCCTCTGAGAAGCCTGTCTGAATTTGTGTCTTGAGGCAGAGTCGAGTGTCCTCTTTTTTGGAAATCAAAATATGGTCACCGTATGCTAGCATAACGTTAGCTTTCTGGCTAACAGCTGGGCCAAAGAGTTTCGCGGACTATGAATATTTGTCCTTGTATTCAATTTGTACCTAACGTCCCCCTATTTACTGGAGTAGTGAACATTGTTTCCATTGCATAAGAACCTTATGGGGTGATAATGATTATTACAGGTATTAATCAAACAGGCAAATGGGATCTGGAATTGTGAAAAGCTTTAGATTTTGATTGCTAAACACATGAAAATATGAATTAATGGTCCTAGTTTTTTCTTTGGCAGGTGATCATGATGGTATAATGATGCCCTTTGAGTCCATAATCAGGAATTAATGGACTCAGCACCATCCATGATTTCCTGATCATGGACACCTCATCGGGCATTAGACTTTATGTATCCTGTTGTGTTGTGTAATATCATATCATGCAATGTCATATTGTATTGTGCCAGGCTATATCAGGCTAATGTGTGTCAGTTTCTGATGTAAACCGAGTAAATTTAGTGTCCTCCCTCTGAAATTTCTGTATGATCCTTTTCTCTTTTGCATTCTCTACAGCTCCAAATACCAGGGGAGGATTAGCTCGGGCCCCGCTCACTCAGATCACAGAGAAAGTATTTCCTGACATGTGTTGGTGCCCTTGCCTGTACCCGTGCCCGGCTCTGTGTGTGTGCCCGTGGCACTCAGCAGAACAGGGGGAAATGAAAGAGCTCTTATGCTGGTGCCAGTCACAGATGCCCAGCACCACCACCCGCCCACGTCACCGCCTGCTCTGTCTGCATTCCCCTCTGACACTGTCCGGACGGGGCCCTGCACAGACCTGCAGGTGGCCCCATTAGCAGGGAAAGTATGTCAGTGGAGCTGCCCAGGGAGTGTGAATGGAGCAGGCTGTTCCTGAATTCTGGCTCCTCAGGAACCAAATAGATGGGAAGTAGGGCTCTGCAGTTAATTGCAAAAACAAGGAAATACTGCTGTTTCTTAATTATTTTAGCAAAAATTTGGCTGTGTTATACTTTATGTTTGAATTTATTAAAACTGAGCAAGTTTTAGCATAAAGAGGAAAACACAAGGCAAGCATCAAAATTAAAATCATTTAAAATGATTGTGTATTGCAGTACAGGTTTTTGGTCATATCTGGGGTCCTAGGTGGGAGGAAGGGGAGAGAAGGGCCAGTGGGAACGGGGCTACTGTGTATGTGTGCACCGTACAGCGTAGCATCCTCCAGCCTAGCCAGATCCAGGCCCAGCCTCACAGCTATCTGTTCCACAAGCTGAGATCAAAGTGGCAGTGCTGGCAAATCCGCCCGGGCTCCGGCACAGCCTTGCTCCAGCAGCTGCTGAGCAGGAACAGCCCCAGCATGCCTTGTTGAGGTTGGGGAAAGGAGCTGAAAGATTCATGGGCTGGATGTGTCATTAACTCGCTGCATGATTGATGTCCCACATGACTAATAATGTCACAACTCAAAAGGAGACAAGAAAAAGGCAAATATTTTCAAACACATCATTTCGTGTTCGTTTTCACTCTGCCAGAGACGGACTGGAAGAGTGCTTTCTTTCTGTCTATCTTTCGCAACTCCTCATACTCTTGTCTTGTGAGCTCTCCAGGACTTGTTTGGCACTTGGGAAGGGAGAGCGATGAAATCATCGATAAGATTTTTTGGATCACGAAGTGGCTCTCTGGGTGGCCTGGCAGCTACTGTAGACTCATGCTGCCATCCTGCCACTCTCCGAGAGTTTCTTTTTAGTCATATAATCATACAAACATTTGAAATGGAATTTAATAATTGTTGTTGGATTTCTTGACATACCCTTGTTCTATTCAGGGTTGTATGTAGACTGCAGCCTCATGTAAGCGTGCAGAAAAAAGAGGCACAAAACACTTTGGCGAAGTCTTCAGTCCGTTACACAAAGACAAAGAGACAAACTTGCACATGTGGGTGATGTGGATTTGTCTTTGGCATGTAGAAGGAACGCAAATAACTTGGCAGAAACCCAAGTGCACATGAATGCATGCAACACACAACAAGGCCGCGCTGTTTCACCATGATGTCAGAGTTATACCCTGTGAATAATTCGCATTTAGGATCATATTTAAGGATTAAACCATTCTGGAGTAAACACTTAAACCTTGTACCTTTTTAGATGAAATAAAATGAAAAATTCTTGCACAGTTTTTGATCATCACAAAATATTGCCTATCAGTAACTTCAGTCTGAAAGCATTTAATCGCCTGTCAAAACCTCATATTGGTCAGAAATCTGTGTGTGACATCTCATGCTGTTGGTTGGTACATTCTGTCCAGTTGATCTAATTTATTTCCCTTTTCAATAAAGGGCCTCCTGAGGCCACACGGAGCACAGAGACAGACATGTGAGCCTTTGGCCGTCTGTGAGTGTCTGCTCATTAATTAGGCCAGGGAATTCCACCGGCCCACGTTCTGAGGGGGAGCAAAGGTACCAGATGGACTCTGGGAGGGGTGTTAAGATAGGAAAAACATGGACAGAAAAAGGAGAGAGACAGACAGGCCTGAAGAAGAGACAAAACACATACACACCCACACACAAACAATTACAACATTGTCAAAATTGTCATGAAAGATCAGCCAACCCCAACACCCCCTGCTGCCGTATACACCAATCCTGACTATATGACCTAATAAGAATCAGAATTAAATGCCGTAAAATGTTATCAAACCGCTATCAAACTGAATTTGTGTTCTCTCCTGGAAAAAAAGGGCATAATCTGCCATAAAGCCAGCTAGGCTGTGTTTGACCCATAAATACCCTGTTTGCATTCTGCCACAGTAAATCCTCCACCCTCTCCGAGTAAATGCCAAGTCAAAGAAGCTTAAGAAAAGATAGAGCAATGAATTTGTCGCTCATGAATACAGTTAATGTTGTTTTTTCACGTTTCATATGTTACTTGATTTGATTTTCTGTTATTGTTATTTCAGCTCTTAATCTTCTGGGATTTGAACTCTCCGGGGTGAGTGTATCTTAGCCAAGCTGATAGACAATGAAATTACCACCAGACTTGGCACTTCAAGCAAACACTAAGATGTTTACTATATTCCTCTATGAGATTTTAACCAGAATAGTTGTTTTTGAAAACCTATCAATCTGCCACAAGCAACAGAATTCACAACGTAGGGATAATATTTTGAAATAACAGCACCCTGTCAGTGATTGGCTGAATCTTAATACGGGCCTCTAGCTTATACAGAATCTGGCAAGTGCACTTGTTTTGTTCACCCTTGTTTTTATTTCAGAACAATGTTGAGGAAAAGAGGGAGATAACGTTCAATAATTTTGATGTGTGTGTATTAAAAAACGATTTCCATTTCCATTTTGGTCAAAGAAAAGTGATAAAGAAGGATAGATTGAACAGTTGATGAATTATGAACAGGAGGAGAAATGTGCATGTGCTGAAAGATTCAGATAAAAAATGGAAAAACTGAGGATGACAGAGTGAGAGTGAATGGGCCAAGAGATTGAGAGAGCCAGGGTGAAAAAAAAAAAAAAAAGCTGGAGATAGATAAGAGTCAGTGAGAGCATGGCGGAGAGTTGTGATAGATAGATAAAGAGGGAGAGTGAGCGAGGGAAAGAGCTTCTTGATTGCCGGTCTCAGGCAGTTTGACTGGTCGGTGACAGCATGCTCCTGCTCCGACCATACGGCCTGTCTCCTTAGCTAACAGCCCAGCTGCACGGGGAATGTCCCCGGGCCTGACATTTTGACACGGGCGCCACGTTGACAAATAGCTGGAGTTTTCACCTCCTGCTACACTGTCTGCTTCCTGCTAAACCAGCCCTCGCTGACTGTATGAAGCGAGGGGGCGGGGGGGCTGACAGATCTGCTGTCAGGCCGGGGGCTGCTGATCGAGGTCTCTGTGGGTGGCAGACTCCTACGGAGAGGGAGGGGCGCGGTGGCGCTGGCCATTGACAGAACACTTGAGCCAGTTTTTTGGGCTCCTTGCACACTGGTGACTGCAGTTATCTCGCACCCTGTCCACACACACACTCTCTAACCCGTCCTCAGTATGCTCCCAGCTGAGAGGGCTTGTCAGTTTGGTGTTGGCGAGGCAGCAGTGTAATCACAACACAGCACGGCATTACAGAGTGTACGCCCAGCTCTCAGGTGTGAGAGGTGTGTTCATGAGACGGAGGTGTTTGTTTTATGTGAACAGGTCTGTGCATCAATGTGGAACAATCCAATATGTTTACTGTAATTATTCACATGCACCCCTTTCCCACCAACATGGAACGGGTTTTGTTCCACTTCCTGCACCTAATTTTGAACCATTCCAAGTGCTTTGGCCAAAAAAAAAATTTGAACCCAAAAAGTTGGTTCTGGCTGGAACCAAAAAAATATCAGGTTTTCCTTTAACTAAAGTGCAAACTGAAGTGTGCATACCATGTTCTTCATTTTGCGAATACTGTTTACTTCCACTGTGCATTGTGCAACACCCTCTGATAGTGACACATCTTTAATTACAGCGGTTCCACTCAAGATTGGTGGCTTGTTGTTAGATAGCACCAAGGTTCCAAGAATCCACAATGGAAGCTGTTCAAGAACCAGAGTTAATTTGGTGGAAAAGATGGCAGTGTCGATTTCTGTGCTTGAAACTGCCCCACCCTTGAGAAAGGAATGCCGGACTGAGACAAACTATTATTTTTATTATGTCTAAACATGGTTCACTCCCAGTTATGACAACCACAAAGTGAAGGCATAAAGGTAATACTTGCAATTATCACCAGTCAGTTCGGTTTACTTTTGTTTTCACAACATGTTCTGATCCCTTCCTGACAAAAGTCAGGAAATGAATGTATTTGTATTGACTGTGTTCCTCCTTTTTGCCTGAGGTGTCTACATGTTCCTGAATGTGCATTGTGCTCGACAGCGAGCTCTGACGACAGAACGTCTTTCACACACAGCCCTGAATGGGAGGCACACAGGTGTGTGTGCACGCTTCTGCCTCCGTGTATCTGTGAGCGAGTGTATCTGAGAGTTGGCCGGTGGTGAGTGTGTTGTGCCTTGGTACCGCTGGGGCTTTAAGTGCTGGCTGTTGGCTGTTATTGTGGGGCTGTATTGATTAATCCCCTCGCCTGTATAACCTCCAGCTCACTTTGAGGTGTCCCCAGTGTGCCTGAGCTCTCAGCAGAGCACACGCTGTGATTAATGCCCATCTCCTGAGTCTACCCGCTACAGAGCACCGTGTCAGGCCAGATTTGTCAGCTCACAACTATAGATTAGTCTACGTCTCCTCCTCAACTTTGGAGCCACCAGTGCCCTGTAGTGTGAATCTGTCCCCTCTCTCCCCTCTCACTCGGCACCCGTCCCTTGGGTGAGGAGATGGCAGATGCATTAAACAATTCACTTAATAGATAAGCTACAATATGCTTGACTTTCTTTTCTCATGCCCTCCCCTCTTTTCCCCCTCACGTCCTTCCTCCCTCTCTTCCCTCGTATCTCCCGCTGCCGAAATGGAATTGGATCAAAGACGGAAAGAAGGGGGTTGGGGTAGAGGGAGGGGTCCTCATTGGGTTTTGTTGAAATATTTATAGGTCAGGGTTGACTGGTTAAATTGAATATCTATGCTGATCTCACTTGCCTGTTTAACTTGCGCCTAGGCAAATATGTTTCCTAGGTGATAACCTTTTATGTACCAGTCTGACTTCATTGAAATGCATAGAGATAAAAATGTGTCACACTTCACAGCCAAGCCAGGCAGCCAGTGATGCTCGATTATTCAAATGATAATTGACCCCCACCTGTAGCTTGCTTATATTCAGTAGTCAATCACTCCATCCGCTGTTAAGATATGGAGAAAATAGGTTCTGTCATTTACATTACAAACCACTGGTGAATGTCAAGTACCCCAGGCGAGCCATTTGTGTGGAGAAGAATGGGAAAAATATATGGCCAATTATGATTTCCAATCTTTTTAATAATTTAAATGCTGGTGATATGTGAATTACTGGCAGCATAGCTCTCAGTCCTGTGCTCTGTTTATTTCCTAGCAGTATTATTTTCTCCCTAACAAATGACTTGATGTTAATCTTCATATATAATTTTCATTTGTCTGATATAATGGCTTCTAGCGGCTTGCTGTCAAAGGCTGATAAATTGACAAGCAGTATCATTGCACTAGAATCAACAATGCAGAAATGTTTGTTGGCCAAGACAGGAGCTTTTTTTCTACCACAGGGCACTCATGGTAATGAATGAATGCATATTCATGTATGCACAAACACACATGCACACATGTATGTGAGCACATTCAATCATCTGATACTGCAGTGCCAGCTTTGATCTTCATTGTCAGAATATCGTACCTGTTCAGGGCATTTCCTCCAAACCACCGATGGGTTGTTGGGTTCTCCCCGGCATTGCTCTCAGAATTACTGTCGGATCTTCATGAGCGCGAGCAATGTGTCTTAATGTTGTCAGTTTCATCTAAGAAAACACACAATACGGGTACAATTTGCATAAATTTCCAAATGGAAGGCGAGAAAGCATGCTCGGCAACTGTGCCTGTTTGTTTAAAGTCAGCCAAAGCTCTATAATTAGCAGTGTTTAATTATGGAAATGGCTGCCGAGGAGAATTTCAAACACACTTCTTCCCTGGATCATTAGTCACAGGGGCAAAAAAATGAAATGCTTTCAGCAATGAAGGGTTCATATTTCAAGCTTATAGCTGCTAAAAGGGTGTACTCAGAAAATCAATTTTATGAAAGTCCGTTCAGCACTAAAGGGAGTTCCATGCAACTAAGCAATTTTGAAATAATGTCGGTGGGGGCCTGATTCATGGACGGTAACAGGACTTTGCTCTCCTTGCCTGGGACATTATCCTCTAAGCCCAGGTCAGAGGTCAACCTCTGGTTTAAATCAACCTCTGTTTAGCATAACTCGATTCTTAAAGCACTGCTGGCAAACCCCACGCTGAATAGATAAGTAGTCCTCAGCAGGCTGAGAGCACGCAGTGTACCAGATCAAAGCTCATGAAAGCTGTCTAAAGACCAGAGTGGGAGGGGAGAAAGTTCAGGTAAACTATGGGAGGAAACCTAACCTTGACCTCATGAAGTGTTATTTACCCTACACCACAACAATGATGTCTTAACCTTGGCCACAACCTCACACACTGACAGTAAACACACCAGTTCTGCATGCCTCCCATCACACAGGCGCCCTCCACGCTATAAATCCAGGCTTTGATAC
>CAFUXE010001691.1:334987-350051 GCA_903364295.1 Serranus cabrilla | reverse complement strand
TGCAGTTACATTGGTGGCATAGAAGGAGACGCAGGCATGTCTTTGTATGGGATTTAGTTTACAAGTTAGCTTAAAATACTGCAATTACACTGCAGTATTATTCGTAGCAGTGACTAAAAATTGTGAATATGAACCACCACAGCGTTAATGAGGATAGGTTAAGCAACTAAAACAATGGGCTTGCAGTGAGCTTAATACATGGATTAACATTTTTATACCAAAGAGCAGATAAAACATCACAACAAGTTGTCAAAACAAAACCACTCCCATATCCCCTATCACTAATTCAGACCTGTCTCCTAAAAAGTATGTCCCTATACAATTAAAATACATTGTCAATTATAGTTTGAAAGAAACATTTTAATATTGCATTTTGTTACATTATGTACTTTTAGCTCAGTTTTGGTCTTCACCAAAAAAAAAATATCTGGGCCTTTTGTTGATAATTGTTCCACTGTGTTCACCAGCAGGTTGCCAACTCTGATTATTTATATAGTTCTGGGCAGTGGCTTTATGAATTATATTAAAATTTAAAAAAAATTAGGCAAACTAAATGTATGTGATCCTGTGCTGGAAGGTGAATTAACAGGCCCATCCACCACTTTAGCCAGAACACGCCTACTTTTCATGTTATCTTCGTATCAATACCCTGCCTCTGTCTGTCACATAAGCCCTGACTCTTCTTTCATGGGCTTCATAGAATTGCATATGAGTTTATTTTCATAACTAAAACTTGTGTTGACTTAAGCAAAAGCAACACGGCTTGTAGAGACTGTCGAATTTGGGTTTTATGCCTTTTTTTGTGGTCGGGCTATGACATGATGACACCCTGTTTAAAAGTCAAATGGAGACTCAACAGCATGCTCTAAAGGCCAACAGATGCCCAACATGAAGATGTAGAAAAACAGAAGGAGCGATCGAGATTAAAAATGAGATGCAGGGGATTATTAAAGGGCATTAAAAAGACACAAGAGATTATTCTGATGGTGGTGACGCCAACCTAAGGTCAGCAACAGAAAACTGCCAGTCCAGCAGACAAACATAAAAGAACAAACAAGATAACAAGCACAAGAGCGCACACAGTTCAGCACTCCATGGATACAATGTGGGGATTCAGGCCGCACATGAAAGCTCTGCCCGTGCTGGCATTCAGTAAGAATTTATTTCATTGTGTCTCCTTGCGGGTTAGCCTTTTAGTGTGTGATTGGGGCTTTTTGACCTCAAAGTAAACATGCCAGTTTTTGCTCACATAATCCCCTCGAGTACCATTTGCCATCCTTGCATTAGTTACATATGGTAGTAGAGAGAGATTGACCTTGCCCTTTGGTTTAGCAGTGGAACTGACACCAAGGGAGAATTATTGGGCAAGCAGAAGGAGCCATGAAAGCAAAGATTGAAGGCTTTGTTACAGGGTGATTCTTACATTCACACTGTAGTATCATTTGAGCCACAACACTCACAATTAGTCAGTAACAGACTGTTGGTGAACTGAGATGGGAGGCAAAGGGGAACTCAGAATTTGGTTACAAGTCTTTATTCCCACACTTAATAGGCAAGGGAAGACTCTTAAGACCTAACTCTAAATGGAATGAGGTCTGTAAAAGAAACAAGGCCCTGGGAAATGGCAGCACTAGCATCACTCTGTGCCATGCTCCAGCCCGGTTCACTGGGGTCCAGTTGGGGACAAACTTGAAAAGGGCAAAGGTGGTGGAGCAGATCTGCCTCGAGTACAGCACTGGTGATGGAACGGAGGCCCGGATTCTTTTGGACACGAACAGCGCAGGTCAAACACGGGGTATAGAAAGAAGCAGGGGTCGTAATGCAACATCTACCCAAACTGCACAAAGCCAGCTTTTCATCCCCTCTCTGGCCATTCCACCAAGTCCATAATTGTCTTTGACAAAACTCATTAGCAGGGACCTTGTAGCAACATCGGCAATCAGAAATTCCATGGAGGGAGACATGCACAGAAACAATGTCCCACACACATTTCATTGCGCCTTTTGACAAAATGTAATGAAGTGTGTATATTGTCCCCCTCATCTGAACTCTGAGCCACCGGTACAAAGACTTTGTTTTATGAGCCTTAGCTGCCCAGCGTGGGACACATCAAATGGCACCTCCATGCTGCCTCTTTTGTCAGACTACAGGGCAAATTATTGTTTGAGATGTTGTTGTTGTTGTTGTTATTATGGCTCCCATTTATATGAAGAGGCCCTTGCTATCGTGTCAGAATAATTCATATTATTTTACGTCGCAGGCACATGCTCATTAAGTGGGGGCCTAAATGTAAAGTGCACATGTGATGGATGTTTCTGACAGTGCTTTGTCAGAGGTTAACCCCTCATTAACCTTTAGTATTATATCGTACAACATACCACAGTAACAGTCATTGTTAAACTGGGCTCAGCCTGGTTAAGAGCAAAAGTAATAAAAATAATAAATGCTTAAAACGGGACATGTGATGCTTGAATCCTTTACTCACATGTCACTCAACTTGTACAGGCTTACCTCTGACTCATATTAGGGATGGCATTTCTTTATCTCATTATGACTACATGTGCAGAATGTTTTACATTTTAACTAACATATAGGCATTAAGCTGACCCCAGTCTTACAAGATGTGCAGTAGCAGAGTTAAAGGAAAACAATTAAACAGGTGGATCTCAAAATGACTGCTCTGCATCAGTTGCTCCCAGACATTTCAGATAATGAAAGTTTTATTCGTGTGGATGATTTAAGAGTTTTCCAGGAACTCTGAATTTTTCAACTTCACACAAAGTTTTCTGAATTCCAGAGAAATTGATCTACAAAAGTCTACTTCATTATTAAGGAAACATTTTTATCTGATATTCTAAGAAGTGAAGATTCCATGCTTAAATCTTAAAATATAACTGACAAAAACTATTGAAAGTCACATTTTAGTTATGATAAACTAATTTGACACTTCCATTGGCAAATATTTGTGTTTTTATTAGACCTGAAGGCAGGTGCAGGTATTTTTTCCACTCACTGTTTTATTTAATAACATTTAAAGTGCACAGCAAAAAAAAAAAAAAAATCAAGTGTTATGGTGACTGTTAAAGTAAAAATTAAAAAAAGAACTATGCAAATCTCAAGAATATAACATTAGTTGATTTGCTTCAAATGATGCACTTGTGAGTGTGTACTGTGAAGTGTTACACAGTATTTAGCCTGTGTTTGAAAGTGGGGATGCCGGGGGCAACATGTTCATAATTATAGTTCCATTACTTTTGTATATTTAAGTGTTCCCAAACAGTTATTTTAACATGTTGATGATGGTGTACTGACTTGAAAAGAGCATATAGGGTGCAGACAGCAAGTTGGCCCAGAAAAGATCAATGATGCATTGCAGAACAGGAAGGGTGGGGGTCACTTATGGAAGTGTTTGATAACAACACACACCCTCTGATTTAATACAAAGGATGCTCACAGATTAATAACGTCAAACCTATTCAAGTGTTTACTGTAGGTTGTTTTTCTTTTGCTTTCTTTTTTTTTGCGCCTCATTCACAGATTATCTAAAATCTGTTTTGGATTATGCAAACATGCTCTCATAGGCACCTTCTATCCCCCCCTCCCTAATGAAAAATGTAGAGCAAAGCATGTATTAGGGAGATTCAGTTGTGCATATATAGGCTACCTAAGGAACTTATTATTCTGTAACATTGTAGTTGGCCACAGATTTCATGTCTCTCCTCAGATTAAAGATGTCAAACAAACATGGATTGTGTTCGTCCCCTCCCCCTGTGTCCACCACCACCAATAACATGAGAGTCTTTCACTTCAGGTTAGGTTTGTTTTTTCTCACAATACTATATGTGCTTTCTTCCATTTACATGTGTCTGATGTGATTGCGCAGCTGCTGTAGCCATATGTAAAACACCATATATAGGAGGAACTAATTGACCTGTTAGCTGCTCGAGGCATACGCTGCTATATGAGCCCATCATGGCCATTATCTATGCTTTCCCCCAGGTACGTCGCCATGGTGGTAATCCCATTGAGCATGCATCATTACCTTCAATTGCATAAGGCAGCTTTTCTTTACAGCCTCCAATTTAATTAAATTTGGTTGTAAATATTTGATACACACCTACCCTACATTTTGGCGTAAAGAGCACTGCATCAGGCGTCATGACTGATTAGTGCTGAGGAGGAGGAGGAGGAGGAGGAGGAGGATGGAGGCTCCCTGTTAGCAGCCTGTCATTACCAGACGGACTGTTACAGTATGGGCCTACTGACTGACTCATGATGGCTGAAAGCTGTCATTCCGCCTCATATCAGGACAGGTGGAGTGGACCGCTTTCTGTTTTCCTCCACATATTCTGCTGAACATTCTGTTCCTATCTTTTTTTCCCTTTTTTTTTGGTTTGTTAATTCATTTGACCTTCAGTTGAAAAAATATCACCAACTGTAGATTTTGTCTTTTTATTTCTTAGAACAGAAATCAGTCGTGGCAGATTCAGATATTTGAGATAGATTTATTTCTGTTTATTATAGGCTATGTTAAACTATAGATTTGCTTTTGTCTAAGCCTAACGCAGATCATTTATTAGGTCTCAGATTAGCAGAGAAGAGGAAAATTGAAATAGGAAAAAAATCTAAATAGGCCTAAGTTATTATTGCTGACCTTCCTCATCCTCTTCATCATGTAGATTTCCCTGGATTTAGCAGGCACCGTGCTTTCCTGACAGCTCCGCCATTGGCCAAGGACGCACAGGATGACCACAGCGCCTCTGAACTCAGCCTCAATGGCCCTAATACGGAAAAGACTTTTATTACAAGCATAATCGCACAAATACCACCCCAAATGACGTTATTTCTTTTCTTTCTTTCTTTCTTTTTTTTTTCGAGGCTGTGGGACCAATTTACAGATATTGTTTCTGGAATCAAATTCAATCATAAAATCAAAATCTTTGCCAGCTGATGTAAAAAAAAAAAATCACTTCAGGAATAGAATAAGAATGAATACATAAATATTGATTTAAAAATATTTTAAAGAATAAATGCAAACTAAATCACGAGCAGCTTCCCTCTCTTAGCTGGAGGAAGTTATTTTGCATAATTTAAAGTAAAACAAGTTTCACAGGCTTGTCAAACTGGATATTTGCGCAATATAATAATGCGTCAAAAGCAATATCCCGACCGTAATGAGTTTACACAGCAGCCTTTTGTCGCGTGCTTGATTTTTAAAAGTTTGGAATGTGAGGATGGGAAAGTTTCTGAGCTCGTCAGGGCGCATCCCCGACTACAGTGATCATCTGATTACAGCTGTCTGTAGCAGAGGAGCTAACGTTAGTCCAGAATGAGATGGACTCTGGGCAAAAGAGCCGAATCAAAGGGACTTTGATGGACCATGTGTATACTCTCTGCCGGGTTTGATCCTACAAATGACCTTTTAATGAACACAATGTTAAGTTAGTGCAGCGGCTGGCTACACAGGGGACAGAGCAGCATTCATCCTATGTCCCTGCCTGAACAGTAACAAAGTGTTCGACGCCACTTCTGATTAGATGCTGACAATAGAGGGATGATGTCCCCCTTTCTTCCGCAACTTGTGGATTTCACTCACGTCCTCCTCTAAATTGTGACCTTCCATCAGCGCTGCGGCTCCATGCTTCGAGTCAAGATGATAAACTTTGATCAGATGCGCATCCAGCAAATGTTTTAATTGGCCCGACTGGACGTCCACAAATAACCAGCACACAGAAAGCTCTTGGAAAAAAATGTATTCTTAGAAAAAAAATGCCATGATAGGCAAACACAGAAGAAGCTCACATTATTATTATTTTTTTAAAACACAATGACAAAAATCCTCCAGGTCCACGCGCAACACAGGGGATCCGGTCCTTTTTATGGTCAGCTTTAAGTCCGACAAGCTTTTCTCTTTTACATCAGGCAAAATGACAAGAAGCCACAGTAACATGTAACGAAACACTCAAAGGAAGGTACAACCAAGAAACACAATCATAAACAAACAGACAACATAACCAAATAATAATAAATACACAGAGAAATAAATAGCTTTGCTACACTACACGATTGCCATACACAGATTGGGCCGTTTTTTATTGGGCCATTCTCATACCTTTTGCATCTAGAATTTTTGCATAAAGTCTTTTACACCATAAAAACAAAGTTGTGCAAAATGATAGCCACGTCCACAGTTTGACAGCTTCTCCCTTCAGCAGCCAAGTAGCTCCCATGTGTCATGTTGACGCCGGCCAGTGTGTCCTTCAGTGCATAATAAATGTCCCATTATTTATTGTGGTACAGTTTCCAGCAATCTAGGAGAGAAAAAAAAAGAAAGAATTAAAGTAAGCTAAAATATAATAATAAGAAAAATAAATAAATTATAATAATAGATAGGAATAAGCTCTTTAATTTCAAGTTGATTTAATTTAAATTAAAGTTAATATTTTGTCTTATATTTACATGCATATTAGTAACCTGCCAATTCAACCTGCAATAAGTATATTTAGATAGAAAAAATATGAAATGTATCAACATATAATTAACAAAAGTGTGTTATTCACCTGTGGGTGTTAAATGTTATTGTTTGTGTGTGTGTTTGTGTGTGTATGTGTGTGTGTGTGTGTCGTGACTTGGCTGGTTTCTTCCAGTTGAGCACAGACTCTCACCTGCTTCACCTCTTCATCACTGGTCTGAATGCAGTGACCTTGTCATCCTGCACAGTCCCACAGGCTTCACTGAGGTCAGACGACTGTGTCTCTGCTTTGCCACCAGAGAATCCTACACACCCAAATAAAAGCATATCTGAGAAAGTGGCCTCAGGTTGAGTTGGCAGAAAGCGTCCGCTCACTTCATAACCTTAAAAATGCTTTTCTATATCCAACAACACATTTTCAAAACATCATTTGTAACTGTTCCATTCCTAAACCTATTAAATGTTATTCCCTGTAATGTGGTATTGCATGTATAAGGTGACGTACCTTCAATAGTGGAGTACTGACATGTGTCTGGGAGTGCAGCATAGGATGAACAGTGCAGCTGGAGGTCCTTGTGACTGTAGCTGCCAGTGCCATAGACTTTAGAGTGCAAGGATGAGCCCTCGGGGAAGGAGCTCTCAGTATTGGCCACACTGCTGTTTTCATGGAGGCCTCTAATGCCCCCACACTGTCCAGTAAGAACGCCCGTAAGCCTGGAGCTCTGGAGCTGGCAGTCCCCGGTTGAGTTGCCTGTCCTGAGCTCCGGGCCATGCTGCTGAGGGCTCAGTATGACCCCCGAAGCCGCCGTACGAGCCAGAGACCAAATCCGAGGCTTATCTGACGCTTCAAAGTGAGACAGGGATACCGTCCCCACAGGGCCGGTCGAAGAGGGTGCCTTGGACACTACAGGATCCAGAAAGTCAGACGGGAGAGGAGGGAGGGTGGTGACGCTTTTGATGGCACAGGGGAACGCGTGGAAGCTGTTAGTCAAACTCAGGTGCAGCTCTGAGCTGCAGTCTCTCTTTTGAGGGGCTCCAGATGCGGCCATGGCCCTCTGGAGGTCCTGCTCGTCTGCAGCCACCTTTTCACAGTCACTGTCCAGCTTGTCACAGTCATCGTCGTCCATGTCCTCCAGATCACTCAGATGCAGGTCTTTCTCCTCCTTGCAATCACTAGAATCTGCGTGAAATAAATTAAATTTCTAAGGTTGCAGTGTTTAAAAAGCTGCATAATGTAAACTCATAGTTTGTTCATAAACTTTATGCCCAGGAATTTACATTTTTACCTCTTTTTTCACTTAATTTCCTAATATTTAGTTTAAACAACCCTGCTTTTAGTTTAATAATCACTTTTTTGCCACAAAGAAGTAGACAAAGTTACCTTTGGTGACACAATCTTGGTCACTCTTGCTAAAGTCGTCCTTCCTGTCATCTGTGGCCTTATTCTTTGGTGACCAGGTCATCTTGTTCTCCTTCTTTAGCCTCCTCCTGGCGTTGGCGAACCAGGTGGACACCTGGGTGAGGGTCATTTTGGTGATGATGGCCAGCATGATCTTCTCCCCCTTGGTGGGGTAGGGGTTCTTGCGGTGCTCATACAACCATGTTTTCAGAGTGCTGGTGGTTTCACGAGTTGCGTTCTTCCTTCTGGCTGTGCCATTAAAATCGACTGTCCCATATCTGAAAAAAAGGGACACAAGTAGACACAGACAGCGGCCATTAGACTACTCACTCAAACATCGTATATCCGTACTCCCTGCTGTTTGAAATATACACAGTGTCACTACACCCTGACCTTTGATCTGAAAGCGGCATGTTCCTCCTGTAAATGGCTGCTTTTAATAATCCGTCTGCTAACACTCATATAAAATAAAGTGGAGAAAAAGAGAGAGAGTAGAATTTACCTGTCATATTGATACTGGCCCAGTGAGTGGTCATAAGGATAGTATGCAGCAGTTTGAGTGATGCCAGAGTGTAAAGTGCCTGTGCTGTCCTTAATGTCGTACTGTGGATTCTGTAAGACACAATAAGGTTGTTATAAGTATGCAACATTCATTATTTCTCAGCATTTTGAGGATCCAAACAGAATAAAAATTGCAATTTTTTGCTCTTGAATCAAGAATAAATAATTCCCACCCATGACCTGAATATATTTACAAGTTCATTCTTTAGGATAAACCCCCAGAGAAACATCTCATTTTTTGAGGGAGTCCTAAACATATTTATTGTTAAAATGTATCGTACCTGATTAAAAGAACAATACACAATTTTTAAAAATTATAATATGATTATTTTCTTCTTAATATTTTCAGGTAAAATGTGCAATATATTCATTAACAGAACATTTTAGCTTCCAGGTGTTTAAAATAACAGAGAATAAATAAATAAAAGTTACAGCTACACTGCAAAATACCCATTTAACAAGTCACCTTGTCATTTATCCAGGATAAAATATGACTTTCTCAAAGTCAACAATTCTGGTAGAGAAATAATATAATTTTTCTGTTGGTTGCTGGTCCAGCAACAGACAAAAATGCCAATATTTTTGGCAGAATAAGGAGGATAACTTTAGAATAATAGAATTACATTTGATTGAAATGAGACAAGTTTCTCTGCAGGGCTTCTACACTACTTCCCCTCACCTAGGTGACAGGATTTTTTGGCTTGCTTTTCAGAATAAACAGATGAGCTTGGATGCCGGATTAAACGGCATGTCGAGACGTTTGAGATAAATTGATGAACAAAAATCCAGTTGATCGATCAGCCTGAGCCCCCCTCCCTCCCTTTTTGCGCACGAGATGAGGCTGAAGTGAGCCCACCAGAGTGGAGTAGATCGCGGATGGGTCGGTGCTGTAGGGGAAGTAGTTGGCGTAGTTCTGGCTGGCGGCAGCCGCTGCGGCGTATGGAGAGCTGTACATTCCCAGCGCTGCGTTCAGCTCCGTCCGGCTGCTCGCCAGGAGCCGGTTCTCGTAGGAAGGGCAGCAGAAGGAGGCGGCGGCGGCAGCAGCGGCGGTCTGGGAGCCCGCTGTCCCGTCAGAGACCGACCTGGAAATCGAATCGCAGCAAGTCGTACTGGGGTTTGCCGACACGAAAAACTGCATGAAGAGAATCGTGGATAGACATGGTCATTGGCTGTTTCAGCTCTTATCTGGATGCCTGTGACAACTCTGAAGTGACTGTGGGTGCACTGCAAAAATAGTTTAGTGTTGAGCCTTTAAAATTCTAAAACGCTTGCTTTTAGTTCACACTTCTATTACTCTGTATCAGGTGACATTATCTTTACTTGTGACCTGCCTTAATTCAAGGTAAGTCACTTTTCAGAGAATTCCTGGAATGACAGAAAGCAGCTTGCATTGTGAACACGTGTAATAAGCGATATCACATAATTATCCCTTTTCTTGTTTTAATAAAAAATACAATATATTTTTTTTTCACTGGATATTAAGTTAGAAAGATGGAGAGAGGTCTGCGCAATCCGTGCGTAAAAGTGTCCTGCTCCAGTTTATTATCGGTTTCAAAATAAGATAACGAAAAAACTTGGGATGTCACTTTACGAGTAAAACACCACATTCTTAGAAATTTAAAAAAATATTTGTAATTTTATATATTATGTACTGCACGTTAAAATAATATTGAGGTAAAAGTTGGGTCACAACTTTTCCATGAGAGTAACTTTTGTCCCCTGATCGAACTTCCTTGAACTTGTCATTACGCGCAAAAATAGTGTTTCTAAATGTACATAAAGCACTTAAATTATGTTTGAAAAGCTTACAAGACAATGCAAAGTGTCTGACATGCCACACGTCCTATTTAAATAGAAAGTTTGCGAATGTGTACAGCATGCGTTCCAGCCCAATTACATCTCGCAGTGAGCAATAGGTGACATTCATCTCTATTGTCATCAGAAAAACACGTGAGTTCATTCATAATTCAGTGTAATTGGACACGAGTGCGTGTATATCGATATTTGGATCAACAACAAAAGCAGCACACGAAAAAATCTGTCAATACTGTCACTCAGTGCTGAATGTTTCTAATAGAGAAAAGCTCTGACTATAGTGAAATACAAGGAAATAAAAAAGCCATTTGTATGTGTGTGTACACAACACTTAGAGGAATAAAAAGCAGAGAGGCTTACCTGTGAAGTTGCATTGTAGGGGTATCCAAATTGCGAGAAAGACATAGCTGCTTCTTTTGTTACCATCAGCAATATTCTTCACCCTTGATCGATTGCAACCAATTCTACTTCAAATCCACCGTCTTACACACATTTCCACGCACGGCCTTTCGCTCAATAATAGATGACTTCACTCATAGGAGGGAGACTTTAGGATGGCACCAGCTGCAGATTGTTTTATATGAATGAATAATCCCCCCAAGGACCCGATAAGAAATGAAATTAAGCGTCATTAAGTGCAAAAAAATTGTTGTTGTGTTAGCTGAAGGAGGCTTAAAGGATAACGTAAGACTTGCAAGATATGGACTCTGCTTGTGCTATTATTTGTGGCTCTATAGTTCTTTAGCATTCATCCATGCAAGGGTATCAGCGTGACGTCACTGTAATCCCGGAACGGCAGGGTACCAAGGATAGAATAATGTCTTTGCCAATCACGTCCAACGCAGGGTTTTCTTAAGGTGCACTGTACACAGCCTTGTCCCGCTTTTGTAATAGAATTCTTCACCGATTTGCTGAGATAACATCTCGGTAAATTGTATTATAGTTCATCATTATTGAATTGTAGCGTGGTAAACCTTTTGTGAAGTTAAATGAATTATATAAAAAAAGAGATATTGAATATATTTTTTGGCAGAGTTATCACAAACATTCAGCAGGAGATACTACTCTTTTTTCTTTCCACTTAGGCAAATAAGAATTAAACATGCAAAGTTTGCTGATTATTTTCTTTTTTGTTTCTTTTATTTACTATCCATCATAATTAAAGCTGGCCGAATAAGAACATCTTAGACTTTTTTCCTTTTTTTAAAAGAAATCTCGACCTCTGTTCGCCTCAGGCTCTCTGGCCAGAGGTCCATCCCGGAGTTAATGACGATGATGTTTCTATCTTTCTCTATTAGAGAGAGGGGCAGTCCCAGCAGGAACGGTTAGAGGGGTTTTTGGCAGGTCAATAGACCAGTGATTGATGCGCGCCTGGAGACCTACGTGACCATTACGCGTAATGCGTAATTGTATCAATTAACAAATGGATACATGCCCTTGTTTAACCAACGAGTAACAGAGTGAAAATATGCCTTAGAGGTGAAATCCGAAGAGCTGTTCTAGAGAGAAAAAAAGACAGTGGAAGCCCTGCTCTCCAGTCTAATTAAATATCCGTGGATGGGGGCGACGAGAATTGCATTTTAATTGAATGATGCTCACTTGAAAGATGGGTATGGAATGATGCTGCCTCACAGTGAATGAAACGAGAAATAATTTTAAGCCTTATTAGATCAGCAGCTCAACCATCACCAGTTCTCTCGCTCTCTCCCATAAACATAAACAAGCTGTGCCCCCTCCTCGTGTGATGCTGAGCTGGGACAGAGAGGAGGAGAGGAGGGGTGTCTATTATTCCCCTATACACACTATATTTGTATTGACAGTGACAGCGATGATCAGTCCTACTGAGTCATATGATCTGCCTGTTTCAGACTATCTGGGGCTGTGTAAGGTTTCCGTTGTCACTACTGATACCTTGTGCCAAATTTCCCGGCGCTCTGCTGTTCCGTAACTGATGTATGGCGTTTCCTCCCTCAAGGAGACGCGTGTGCGATTATGGGCTTCCTCTCAGAGGGGCGCTAAAGAGCCGCGTGGAGCAGATGAAGATCTCCCGTCAGGAGATTTTCCACAGAGATAAAGTGGACAGAGTGGTCATGGTCCAGGCTCTGGACAGTAAACACCCACTGGCAGTTGCACCTCATATATACACACACACAAACACACACACAGGGCTTTGGTTCTGACAAGTACTCATGGCAACTATGCAACTAAGTTACAGCTGATAACTTGTTGGTCCTCAGAACTATTCTGCATGTTACCAAACTGTACCAAGCCTTTCATATAGCAGAATTATTATTAAGATATGTCAGTTTAAAATTTTTTTAACTTAATTATTTCAGTGTTCAGTTCCAGCCCTCTCACTTACTGGCATTTCATGTTAGAACCAGGCTCAATCTGCAATCAAACATTCAAGGTTGCTAAAAGTCCAAAAGAGGCTCAGTGCAAATAACTGACAACCTATAATATCTATAAATAGAAAGGGCAACCCAACTTTATTATAGAATAACTAATATAAATATTTTTTGGCATGAATGAAACATTCTGAGAACAAAAAGGGAAAAATCTGTTAGCTATATTCACAGTGATCTGGATCTAATATCTGAGCGGGGAAAACAACATCATTCCAAAACATCTACTTCTCACGAGATAAGAAAAACAGTTCTGCTTTAGCTTTGTGACAATGTAATTATTAGAAAACCCAATGGGCTTTGTATCAATTTATTGAAATTAAGAAGAAGAATTTTCTCAACCCCGAGAGGAAAACTTTACCCATACGTTTCTCTGGAAAAACCAGGCTAAGAATATCTGGACATACATAGTTTTACATGGACAGTGGCAAGTGTTCAAAGACGAATAGCATAGATGTCAACAATAAGCGTAATTTAACCCTCCATTTAGCATTAATCATGAATAAAATAAGTTATTATCTAAGGAGAATGCACACTTTGATGCTTTAAGCGTTATTCCATAGATGAATGTACACAGAGAGAAGGTTGAAACATGCTAAATGTAATTGCATGTGGTGGTCGATGCTTTTCTACAAGGGCATGCATGATGGCCCAAGTGCATATGGACAGACTCATGCATAATGCATGTCCAGCAGTCAGTGTAGATCTCACTGAATCAGGCCAAAATTAACACTAATTGTAATGGCAGACTGACCACAGTGCCCTTCCCTCTAAAATGTGTGACAACCCCACAATGAGACATTTTTTTAACAGTGTTTTGTCTGGATTACTTAGTACTCACATTGTAACAAGGTTTTGTTTTTTAGCAGCTAAATGGTTGACAACAGCAATTAGTGATTTTTCTCTCTCAGATGTTTTTTTTCTCTGTACAATTATCTTTGGCAAAGCTTGCTATTTTAGAGTACTATAGAGTACTATTCTCCTAACAGTATTAAAGGGACAGTTCAAATCAAAATCAAAAGTACATATTTTTGCTCTTAGTCGTTGTGCCAATTATTGATATAGTTTGTTTTGGTGTGAGTTGCAATGTTGAAGATACTGGCCGCGGAGATGTCTGCCTTCTGTCAAATATGATCAAAATAAAATATATTTTGCAAGTGTGGCTCAAAGTGCAAAAAAAAACAAACATTTGCAAAAGTATAAAAAAAATCATGACCCGGTTACTCAAGATAGTCCACAGACCTTGTAGTGAGCAGTTTTATGTAGGAACTATAGATTCTCAAATTACAATGCCATGTATCGTTTGTACAACACCATATTGCAATCCATATTTACATTGTAGTGAGTGGTGCTCTCTAGTGGTTGTAGTAATTATGAATGATGCCAAGGTGGAAGTGAAGTTCTGGAGTGTTAAAGCAAAGCAGGAAGTGAGGAAACAGAGTATAAAGCACAAAGGGGAGGGTGAGGTGGTGCATGGGTCAAACAACACAGGACTTTCACAAAGTTTATAATATTATTTAAAGTAACACCACTTAACTTCCCAGTGTCACATTTTCACATTTCTACCACAATAACTACTTAACTTCAGATAGTTGCATCAGCTACGCATCTACCACACTTACAGCATTTACATGTTTGACAAGTTCTCCTAAATGACTTTGAAATGACAAACCATTTAAAAATGAATATGTTCGTATATGTGGTTCTTGCACGAGGCTCGATCTCCTATGACAGAAAGCAGTTTAGCTGCAGGATGGTGTAGCAGTCATCCTTAAGCTGTGATAGCCTGTCCAAGTTCAAACCCCTTTTCCTGGACCACACATCACACTGGGATTACATTTTGTATCATTTATGTCAGTTTTTTTGCCTGTGAGAAGTTAAGAAGATGTAAATATTCATAAAGTCTTCTTTGGAGTTCCACATCTATGATTACAACACAACCAGCAACAAAAAGTTCTGATTATCACAAGAGAGTATTGCATCCAAATTCTGTATAATTTCCAGACTCGCATACAAAAAAGTGTCCGTGTCTCTACTTGAAACAAGCTGCAACAAACTCTGGCAGTTAGAATTTGTAGACATACCATTTGACCCAAGACTGGTCTTGTAATAGAACATTTAACTATTAGCAGACAAAGGCATTCACCCTTACAGTACATTCACTCACGTTATTTGGGAATACGCAAGTCCAAACCTCTGTTATATCTTGTTCTAACGGATCCGTGCGGTTACTAATGAGACTGAGTAATGCACGCATCCTCCATTAGAAGCATCACTGGCTGGAAAAAGAAAGAAAAAAAACTGGAAAGGTTAAGTCAACACTCAATAGCTCCCAGCCCTATTCTCCTACTTAATACATTTCCTATGCTGACTTAATGAACCACACAAAGCCTTTCTGGTTTTTCATCAGAT
>CAFUXE010001691.1:317165-334886 GCA_903364295.1 Serranus cabrilla | reverse complement strand
ACGGAGGGAGAAGCCCGAGCCGAGCAGGGGATGAAGCTACACCTACCTGGAGGTGTGTGATCTCATTAAAGCCAAATTGGTATATGCCAATAAATCCAAGGCACTTGTGATCTGGAATTATTACACACACATACACTGCACACACACACAAAGTTCCCCCTGTGAAGAACATTTATTAGTACTGCAAAATGATCCAAAATGGAAAGAAAAGTAATGAATATTGTAATGAGAAATAATGGAGCAATGGCGGATGTGGTCACAGCAGTGGCCGGTTAACACCAAAACAAACATCCCCGGGGCTGCGGAATAATTACAGCACACAGAGGGAGTCATTAAAGCTTCTTCAAACAGAGAGAGAAAAGAGATAGGGCGGTTTTGACATCATGACGACTGTCTCAATAAATCAATCTGGTGACAGTACAAGTTTGATTGCTGTTTTAAGTAGTGCCACTGTGTTGTGCTTTGATTGGTATCTTGACTTTTATAGACAATGTGCATCTTGAAAAAAAAAAGATAATTACAGATATGTGCTTGGTTTTGTTTTCCACAACTTAAACATGAGTCTGTAGATTAAGGGACAGGCGTAATTTTGTGTTTAATTTGTACCCTTGTCACTTTGATTGCTTGTAGTCAGATATTTAACTCAAACAAACCCTAGGCATTTTGTGTTGGGAGCCACATATCCCAGAGGCCCCTGGGGCTCCTGGGAGAGAGAGAGGAAGACAGAGAGAGGAAGAGGCATGTGTGTGTGTTGTTTGTGTGTGCTGGCTGGCAGAGTCCCCTTGAGGCTCTACTGTAAAGCTATCATCAGTGGTGGTGTCAGGGATTTGTAGCTTGTCACTGAGAGAGAGAGAAAGAGTGCGCTGGCAGTGACTCTGGGAAATAACTGCTTATGGAGAGAGAGCCGGGCTCACACAGCTTGTGTGAGGGTAGGTGTGTGTAAGAGAGATAGAGAGACGGCGAACGAGTGGGAGGAATGTGTGTCTATTTTCTCCCCAGGGTGTCTGGAGATGTGTGTGTGTGTGTGGATTGGGGTAGGTTGCGGGTCGATCATGCGATGTGTGGATCCATGTGCCGTCTTTCATCTCGAGGCCTTAGGCTCTTTGTCTATGTGTGTTCTTGTCGGCAAGTGGTGTGTGTACATGTCTATTCTGGGTGTGTCAAAGCTTCTGCGGTGGCATTGCGTGGATCCTCATGAATTAACGTTCATATTTGGACCCAAATATGATCAAATGTGTATTTTCAGTCAACGGCAATAAGGAAGTCTGTGTAGGCTACCACCCTGCTACTATACCCGTGTTTGTGTATGTGTGGTCCTTCGCAGAGATGGATGCTGACTTCAAACCGAACTTTCCCTCAAAGGCGGCGGGCCAGCAGCAGCAAAACGCCGCTGTCGGGTAAATACATGTATCTGCGAAAAAAACAAGTTCCTCAGGAATGACGAATGGAGGGCTCATTTTCTCATTGACAACCATGTATTTCTGAAATCGCATGTTGGCGGTTGACCAGGTTTCAAGGGCCCGAGGGTCATGAAATTCACTCAACTCATAAATGATCATGTCAGCGTTCAAACGGGGGAAGAAAAAGGAAGACGAGGAAAATTGCAGTTACATGGTTTCCATCTGACTGCAGCTGCTAAATCCACGGCAGCATTGTGGCCCATCTCTAGAGGCAGAAAGACAGTTCCTATTACTGTCAGTCCAATTACCGGCCACAGCACAGCCACCGCTGTCAACACCGGGCGGGTCATGGTATGTATCGGCATCTTTTCTCTCATGTTTAGCCATCATTTCTAAACAGGGGACGTTCTATGTTCTGCAGAACAACTTGGAGCTATAAGCAACTGGTTATCATATTTATTGGAATATACGCTAAATTAGCTATTATGTGGGGTCAAGAGTTGAGTAAAGTCAAAGAGCTTGCTCACTATGAGGTGTGTGTTACTACAGGGATGGATAATAGTCGGCTTTAAAGAATATATGCTGGAAACAAGTAAAGATTTGTAAATAAAATGTAAGCACAATACAGAAATGGCTGCAATATGGTTTTGTGGCTTCATGTGCCCTTGTGGCAATCTACCACACATATACACATATACACAGTGGGGAATGTGATGAGAAGTGGTCTAAATATTGAAACACTCTCCATTACAGCAGACAGTGCTCTGCGTCGAGCGTGTCTGCTGAGCCGCCTCTAGTGTTGCACCGCACGGCGACAGAAAAAGGCCCAGCCCCATCTGGTCTTGGTTCAGTCTGGTTTACTGCAAAGTGGTGCCAATACAAATAGCTGCGCTTGATGTTTGTTTGCATAAATTGTTTTGAAAGGCTTCACCAAGAGTTTTTTGGGTGGATTACGGTGGGGAAGTTGGGGAGCCAACCGTGGTGGAATAATCCTCACTGAGCTGACAGTTAGATTTGCTCTTCTTTAAGAATAAAAAAAAAGAAGATTGTTTTGGATTTTTCTTCTCGGTTCCTGGCAGTGAACTTGGACTGTGAACTTTTCAGTAGGTTGTGCGTGTGTCTGTGTGTCTGTGTGTGCATAGAATGTGGGTGTATGATGATGGAGAATGCCGAGCAGCTCTCTCTTCTCTTGTAGCAAAGCGGTGTCAATTTCGATCACATCAGTGTAGCGTTTAACACATGCTAAAAGTTCAGTTGAAAGTTCAGAGGCCCAATGCAAAGTAAGGGAAAATGTCTCTTTTCCTAAAGCCCTCGCATATCCGCTTTGATTTCTCTCCCATAGGTCAAGGCAAAGGAAGGAAAAGCAAAGTTATGTAGTGAGGTGAATTAGGCTTGTGTTACACTGAAGAAAAAAAGTAAGTGAAAATCTATCTTCCATTAAAGTAGGCACATTCTCTTGCTTTGATTGTACGTCATGGGGGAAAAAAAGAAAAAAAAAAAGACATAGTGCCCAATTGGTAGTCATCATCACTTAACTGTGGGTTTGCTGCAGGTATAAGAAAATTGACCTGATTGATTTCATGTCCAGGTAAGTGTGCCAGCTCAGCGCTAACTGGTACCAGACAGATTTTTGTGTAAGCCGTATAGATGCGCTGGCCCCCCGCCTCTCAGCCAGAACCCCCGATAGGATGGAAATCACAGTTCTACCAATGACAGTTCAATCGTTCGGGCCCTCTGTTCCTTATTTGCTGCTTAGCTAGTGGAGGTCCCTCCATGGCCGACTCCCAACTGAATCCAGATGCGGCTAAAAATATTTTTTTGCTGCAACATTTGTCTTTGTCTTCAGCGCCTCTGCAGCCACATTGTGTCAGGCTGTAGAGCTAATGATGGTAAATTTTCTTGACTATGGACAAAAACTTGACATTTTCTCTATCCTTAGAGCTTAGAAACCACAGTGATACAATATGACTTCCCTCATCTCAATACTGTTATCTAAAGAATGACTAAAAATACAATAACCAAATTCTCCTTTTCTGCTTATATTCTGCAGTTAAATATTCCTTGCATGATTCAAACTTGGAGTTGGAAGAATCAAATATAGTTCAGTGTATTCTGAGCAGGAAGCACAGACTCACACTAATAAAATCCAGTGTCAGCTAACATGATGTTGTGCCTTTTGCTTCTTTAAACTCTACCTCATCAGCTGGATTTTAAATTGGACATGGTTATTTATTTTTTCTTTCATTCTCCTTTTTCCCATTTCAAGCACTATCAAAAGCCAGAGCAAAGCTTTTTTCATCGACCAGTGTACCTTCGGTCAAAAAAAAGTAAAGGAAAAAAATGGGGCTCCTTCAATCCATCCAACTTAAAAGCAGATGTTACAAGGTTGCCAACATCAAAAGGTCCTGTTAACTGTAGAGAGGGTGAAATCATATACCTCTGATTAGCCTTTTCACTGGTTAATGTAAACGAGCTTAGTACATGGTTGCTGAGTGAACCCTGACCTTGGCCTCATGGCCAATACATCATCAGATTACAGAAAAAACACACACTTTTGTTTCAACTTTGCCTTGTTAAGGCTAATTTCTGATTTGCAGATTGTCAAGCTTACTTTGGAGAAAGTAAGAGGACTGGATCAGATCTCTACAAGGCCCCCTGCTCAGCGGTAACATGGACGCCTCTAAATAAGGCTGCAGTAACCTTGAAATACAACTTGGCCCCTTCTGGGATCCTCTTTCCGTGCTCTGTTCAAGATGTTTTCCATTTTGAGGTTGCGATATCTAGAATGTAGACATGCCTTCTATTTATCTCAAGGATATTTATTCTGAGAACGATAAGAGGTAAAATATGGACAGAAAAGTGGTGCACGGGGGGAGGAGGGGGCAGGGGGGTAACAACATTCCTTTTAAATATACGGTGAATGAGGGTCCTTCAACAAGTGTTGTGTTTACATTGCTTGTGGGAAAACAAATTGACACAGGCGGCGTCTGAGGGGGCTGTAAAACAGCTCTTTAGCACGGCTTAAATTCCAAACGGCAAGCACAGCAGTGTCACCCCAAGGTGTTGAGAGTAAATATATGGTGTTACCTTTAGGCTAAATAGAGGGAAAAAAACACACAGAGATTGAAGTGAGCGGCACTGACAAAGTAGAGTGAGTGTTTTACCTGGGAGCAGTAAAATCACAACGAATGATAATAACATCTATAATTTCTGTTGGATTGTAGGGCTCTCATCATAAAGTGCATACATTAGATATGTAACAAAAGGGAAACTCTTGCACCTCAGCACAGAGTAAAATAATATTCATACTTAAATAGAAATGTTTATAATCAAATGTGATATGTGGATATGTGGATGAAGCTTTATTTCACAAATCCCATAATAAAAGTATGCAAAGCTTTCTGGATGTATGTACAGTAGTGTTTCTCCCACTTTACCCCGGCCTGAGAGTTCCTGACCCACAGACTTTACATTGTGATGATGTCACATATTTTAATATTTATTTATATTTCAAATATTTTTTCAATATTTAAATATTTTTTCTTAGTTTGAGTTTTACAAATACAACATCTATAACAGTTGTAAATTACATCGTGCACAGTTTTGAGGTGTCCTGTCAATAGTTTCACAGAAGTTTGAAAATGTTTTTTAAGCCAGAGAGGGATTTTTTTGTTGCAATACTGCAAGTGACCACTGGAAAAAATTAAAAACAAAGCTTAGCCATGGCACCATATCTAGTTCTATAACACATCCAAGTAGCTGCCGCCAATTCAGCTCAGCCACTTCCATGTTTGTATGTCAGAGGTGAGCTGATCCTGCGCATGATGGCAACAGAACATTTCATGTTTTAAAGGGATCAGTGTCACACTGAAGCACTCTGTCTCAAACCCTGAAAGAGGTCAGATAATAGTTCCCAGACAATATATGTGCTAAAAAAAATAATAATAACACGAGCAAAGGAATTACACTTGTTTACAGCTACAGGGGCAGAAAGCACCGTCACCTTGTGTTCCACTAAATCAAAAAGTGAGCTCCTTCACCATGCTCTGATTGATGTTGCTTTTACCTTCATTAGCTTTGTGTCTTTCTTCTAAGTCTGTGTGCCTGACTGTATTTGTGTGTGTGTACACACATTGCAGTCTGTATAGATGTAGTATGTTCTTGACCTCTGCCAGCGGGAGAGCAAATGCAGTGGAAGCGGGATACCACAGTGCGGTCCTGTAATCTGCTCACTTAGCCCCGGCTTTGGGGCTCACTTCGCTCCGCTTCATCTGAAGCTCACTCATCACAAACTGGTGGCAGTGCGCTCACAGACTGGAGCCCGGATGGCTTCACATGCACTCCTGTGCCTTTCTCTGCATCTGTCCCTCTTTTACTCAGTCTCCATCTCTCTCTTTGTCCCACTTCTTTCATTTTTGTCTTCATTTTTCATCTTTTTAAAATGTTTTCTCTTTTGGCCCTCAGCCTTACCTGTAAGTTTAATCTTGGTAAGCACTGTAGCATCCCACTATTATACTACAGATGAAGTGCATATCTGTGGGGTGAGCCCTGACTCATTTACATCTAACTGTCTCTCTTCTTTTCTCCCTCAGCTCTCTGCGATTAGCCTTTTTTGACCTTTGTGTACCTACAATCTATAGAAGCATTACAGCAGTGCAGGTGAAGTGTGTATCCTGAGATGGACACCTATCCACACACTGGAGACACACACTTCTCTCCCTCTCTCACTTTCCTGTGTCCACACTATTGTAATGCACTGTGAAATAGTTTAATGTTAGATGGGAATGACAATAGATAAAAGATCAGTATGGTTTTCATTTTTTTTTGCTTAATTAAACTGAATCTTGTAATTGGGGTATATTGGGTTTCAGAAGTTTCCTTCTCATCGGCACCATTAAAAGTCATTCAATTTCCGTGTTAACAGTTCCTCACAGTCAATATTTGTAGATTTAACAGGTAATATTTACAATTTTTTAGTTATTAAAATTATATGTACTTTCCCCTTTGTTATTTTCTTTTGGTATTGTTAGAAGCAATTAGTTTTACTTTTACATATGTTTGGCCTATTTAATTAGATTTGATGAGACTCACATGCATAATACACTCACATTCATAATTGAAAACGTGCAATTCAGTATATTTTGAAACACTTGATATCTCACCAGAATTAAGATTATTGTTCTTATTTCAAGAAAATCAAGGCTTTTTTTGTTTGTTTGTTTGTTTGTTTGTTTGTTTGTTAAATTTGAAATTAAATGACCTTTAAATCTTGTCCAGTGCCTTTTCAGATTGGTCATTTCACTGCTGATTGTCAGCTGTGTATGTGAAATAGCAGTTGCCTATATACACTTTTTGCCTATATATGCTTTTCAGATACAGTGAGCTGGTATTGTCTTTGCACTTGGCAATGAGATGGCTGGACGGGGTCATCAGGGACAGTGGTAGGACTGAGCACTGAAGCTGAAGTCTTGTAGCCCCCAGTCCTCCCCCAGGGTGTGGGGGTCCTTGCCGGGGGCTTATCGCCTCACACACATTGTCATTTCCTACAGTCTCTCCCCTGTTCACCCGTCTCCCTGTCCTCTTCCTTCCTCCTCCTGCCTGTTGTTCCTCTCCTCTCTCTCCATAGCACCTCCTCAAGCTGTCGGCACGCTGGTTCGGAGGGTTTCCTTCAGGAAGGAGAGGTCCATGTTCCGACCACAGGCTGATAGAGGGAGCTTGATAACCCCTGAGCCGAGTGCTACACTGCCAGCTGACATGAAGCAGATGTCCTCCTGACCCCTTTCTTTGGGAACAGGACACCCAAACACAAATACTGCGGGGCTTGGATGTCAGCAGAGCCCCTCTGCTACTGAGAATGTGTGACGTGATGCTTCAGACTTTATGAGCTGCAGAAATTGTTATGATAATATTTCAGCTTTGGTGTGGCACTAAAATCCTTCTATAGATATTATTTCAGCATACTGTAGACATAACATCAAAAATAAATAAAGAACTTAATTCAATGTAGAAGAAAGAATGGAGCTATTAAACCATGTGGAATGATTTACTTTACTGTGATGCCTTTTCCTGACTTCTGTTCCTCTGTGTATATTACATCTATAGGACATGTTGTTCTATTATATTTTAATATAGATTTAAAGAATTTGGTTAGGGACACCAGATGAAAATTAATTTTTACTAATTCTGGTAGATGGATCCATTTTCCTTGGCAAGTAAATTGGTAAAATATAAGAAATTAATATGTTTAAAAACTGAAAGACAAACACAGTAACAAAACATAAGACACTGGGTATATTTAATATTTCAACTTATACATTTCAGCATTCAGAGTAGCACCGTTGATGTCCAATAAAAACAATGTACCTAAACATATTTTTTCCCCCAATAAAATGAATGATTACATTTTCCTTTATGGGTTTAGAAAATTGTCTTCACATTGTAAGCTGAAACATTTTTTTTGTTCTGAAAAATACATTGTTATGAAACTGTGAGCAGATCTATTTTTCTCCACTCATAAAAAAAGTTTAGACAAATCCAGCAACCCTAAAGTTTAATGTCACATGCAGTTTTAGTTTTATACAGAGACCACAGGAAATTATGTAAGTATCCAAGCCTAGGCTATCTCATACACAGTCACACACAGCGGTCAGCCTCTGGGGGAGAAAGGTGGAGCTGAGTGTGTACAGAGACCTTACATCCCTGTGACCTCATTACTATTCAGAACCAGTGGTGAGAAGACGGGTGCTGCTGCGTTCCCAGTGCAGCTCAGCCCCAGCGCTCGTGGATGATGTGCACGAATAGGGGTGTTGCGAGGTGGGCAGCAGCTTCCCCTGAACTCCACCCCCCACCACCACCTCCACCATCACAACATGCACACACACTCACTTCCTCCTGGGAGATAGGCGGCCTCTGCTTTCTGTCAGGGTGTCCTCAGCTGCAGACCCCAGGGGCCGCCCGCTTGGTGGGAATCTGGTCTTCTCACTCCACAGATGCCCCCCTCCCCTACAGATGAGAAGGAAAACAAGACCTGAGGAAGACACTGCTGCTCATCCTCTGCTATCGTCTCCCATATTTTCTTTGCTATCTCTCTCCTACGCCCCCATCCCCTTCTCTTCTTCTCTTTCTTCTGCCCAGGCGGTCGATAGCGTTAATTGGCTCACTCAGTCACCGGTACATTGATTGCGGTCACTAATAAAAGGGCTATTGATTGGCACTTTGTTTAACACTGGCCCATGCAGTGAGAGCTGCCCTCTAATACTATCCTGACAGCAACCTTTTCCTGTTTGCCAGTCTCTTAATGTCATAAATTATGTCAGTCGATTAAGGAGATATTTCTTCCCTCACGTTTTTGCCCCATCACTGTGAGGACATTTTTACATTGTGGATCCTGAAGAGAGAAGAAAAGTGGCTCCTGAGAGCTGAGAGCAACAAACCCGCATGTTGGGTATTAGACTTGTTTTCTGTCAAACCCACAGTCAGATGATAAGAACTGAACTTTATTCGTTTGTATCCAGTTCACACATACAGTATATTCCTGTAAGTCACACAAAAGCTGGAGTTTTAACATATTGCATGTTGTCTTTTTAACTCATATTTACAGGACAGGAACTTTAAGACCAGGGCTTGTGGGTCAAAACATATTGCAGCTCTTTTGTATAGCTGCTTTTTAAATCACAACATATACCAGAAAATACAGGAACATTGCAATTTGAACATAACATACACTGTTATATGACACAGATGTACCATAACAGACACATAATGTGTCCTCAGGAGACCAAACACTTGAATGTCATCTTATTTTATCTTATGTAACTCTAAGCACTGCTTTCCACTTACTTAGTCACTTCATGTGTCCTTTGCAACACCTAATTTGAATCCAAATTGTATCATTCTCAGTACATTAATTCTCTGAAATGCTACGTAAGGCAGGAACATTTTACAACACTTGCCGATAATTGTCTGCCTCAATTAGATTGGTACAAGGTGATTTTCACCTCACATTTTAGAGTAGACATGGCTCTTCCTGTGCGAGGTTGACAGGAAACAGCCTGCTCAATATTCCAAAAATAAACTCAATATCTAGTTTCATTGCAATTAGCCGTGTGCTATTCCTCACCGAGCAGTCCTGAAGCTTCAGTGAGTCAAAGGCAGGTCTCCTGAGAAAGGCGATGAAAACTGGAAATGGGGTGTAAGTACCTCCATGAGAGATTTAATTATCGCCATTAAATATTCAATGATCAATAGAATTTGTTTTAGCAGATCAATAGGTGGCCAGGCTCGAGAAGGACAATGTGCATAAGTTGCTATTTGCATTTCAAAGCAGCTGTCACGTGGCCCCATTGGAAATCCATACCATTTTGTTAGGCTGTATTTCATATTTAGCTGCTTTATCCCCTTATCACTGACTGCTATTGATTCCCTTCCCTTTATTTACTGCCTACAAACTGCCTTAGGTTTAAAATGTCAAAATGTTTTTAGGGAATCCGATATACCTCCATCTTCCTTCCTCATCTCATATCTAGCTCTTTTTTTCTCTCTCCTGATCTACTGTCTCTCTCTCTCTTTTTAATTCCCTTGTCTCTCTTTCCCCCCTCTCCCTCCCTCGCTCTCACTACCCCTCTCAGTAGAGTTGGAAATTAAACCCTGTCATCTTCCCACCCACTGTACAGATCTCTGCTCACTCGGGTGTGAATCTGCACATTATTCAAATAAATATCTCAGAGGTGTCAGGGGAATACTCCGAGCCACTTCAAAGACGCCCACCCACCCCCCCAACCCTTCAATGTTGCTTGTTCTTGCTGGAGTCCTATTTTGTTTACCTGAACCGGCTCTAATGGCTTGTTTTCGCAGCACCTATCACATGTTCAAGAGCAACATTTAGCCAAGTTCAAGTGAGCGCATGTTCAGGTCTCACCTAGGCTTTGATTATTCTCCGACACTGAATGCTATGTCGTTCAGTTTCGTCCGAAAGCATTGTTTTTTTTCTGTTTTCCTTGCAGTCTTTCATCCGTCTCTTAACCCTATGTTTCATTCCTCTCTAGCTTTGTACCCTCTTTCTTACACCTCCCCTCCCCTCCACCTTTGCTAATTCACCCGGTTGGTTTCCCCAGGTGGGTTATTGTGTAAAGATGCCTAGCAGGTAGTGTGTACTGAGAGGATGAGCCCTCAACAGAAGGAAACATTGTTGATCAAGGGCCATGCAAACACGACCCCAACTACATGACATGCTTAGGTTACAAGCCCTGATTTCACTTATACACTTTATCGTTTACTATGTAGCATACTGATATGAAGGCAGATGCAGAAGAATGCCCATGATGTACACTGTTGTAGACTACAGTAAAAATACTAAAAAAAAAAAGCTATACTCTTTATAAATTAAAAGGTTTGCACACTGTATAAACCGGGGTACAATGTGTATTTCTGTCACTAAATTAAACATATGTCTTAAAGGATGAATTCTTTTTTTTTTTAGTTCATTTTTAGACAGTGTCCCAACTTTTTTGGAACTGGGGTTATATTCCCAAATGACATACTGTATGCAAATTGTGTACAACTATGTACACAATATGCTGTAAATGGAAATCTCATATAAGCTATCAGAACAAACATATAAACAAAAATGCACATAGACTATTCAAAGCACACACTTGCATATGTGCCAGAAATAATAAAACCAATGCAATAAAAAAAAAAATACAAGCAACAAACAGCTAAAACACTTATGAGGTTCCCATTATCAGCACAGTGCTAAACAGCTAAATAGGATTTACTAGTATAAAAACATAAATATTGAGCATAATCCATTATGAACTATGAAACAGCAACTGGATTATAGCCTTGTGCACTCTCTCTGATGAGTTATATATTGTAGGACAGCCTCTCACCTATCTATCAGAGCAGCCCTCAGTCAGGAGACCGCAGAGGTCAGGGAGCTAACCTTCAGAGGCCTGAGGGCTGCATGAAGCATCATCAATGCCATCAGGATACATGGCCTCAGCGCTACGGCGCAGCTGGAGGAAAGGAGATCAGGATGAACTGAATGGGTGTGTGTGTGTGCAAGTGTTTGCTTGCACATCTGTAGGTGCCGGGGTGCATCTGTGTTGGTAGTGTAAACATAAGGGATATGAATGATGGTTAAAATTACACTTGCAATAACCTCAAAGCTGAAGGAGACACACGCTGGCTCGAGTAAAGTGTGTGAATGCACCTTCATTTGTAATTAGAATGCACAGATGATACAATTTTTATTGTTTTTTACGAATCACTTTAAGAATTGAATATGTATACAACTTAGTATTACACAAATAAAATAGTATTATAATTGTAATTATCCTGAATAATTCTAATTCTGGGGTAGTAACCTGGTCACTTGTATAACTTCCCATTGCAATCTGTTCATTTTTATATCTGACATCTTATTATATTTTAACAAAATAGGCCTGAAACCTTCTATTGCCAATAGATTATAAAGGAGTGAACACACAGCACACAATAAAATGTAATTTAATGTAGCCTATAATAACATGATGGCAGGTTATCACCATTTCTACAGTCAATGGTTAGGCCTATGACCTTAAATGCCTGCTCACTTGTGTGTGTTAAGCTACCTTTTACAACACTCTTTTGTTTTGTACTTTGTTGACTTTATTTATATTTTTATATTTTGCTCAAGTCGAATTTCTGAGATTTAACTTATACCAACACACGGATGTTTATTTAGTTACTTTAGAGAATATGAGCTTTTTTTCGCCCTTCTTAGTGTTATTAAGGCTGGTCTACAATCCGTTATTGCAGCACAACCTTATTTTTACAGTCCATCACACCGCGGTCACCAGCAGGGGAAGAATGGAGGACGTAACTTTACAACGTCGGTCACGTGACGAACGCATGCGCAGGTGTGTTGTTTCTGAAGCTTCAGCGCGACTGCACGTTTGGCTCGGTCTGACCTACCTGTGCGACGAACTACAGTAAGATGCATTTTGTGTTCACCTTCACCAACCCACTTTTTTTCATATATATTGTTTATCTTTAGGAACTGCAACTGATATTTTCACCGTGGCATTATTTATTTAGCAAGCTACTTTTCCACCAAAGCTCACGTTAGTTCAGCTACGTAGCATCACATAATTACTTGCGACACAAACACGTGTTAGTAAACACTAATGTCGTTAACGTTCTCTCTCGCAGTATTTTCCAGCAGCCTCCCTATATATTTACTGTAGATGACTAAACCTAATGATTAAAAAACAAAATCTCATATTAATTAAAATAATTGGTCATTCATTAAGCTTATTTAACATCACAAACAATGTCCATAAGTCAATTAAGTAGAGCAAACATGATGTTTCAAAAGGTAATGATGCATTTTAGAGGCTTTAAGCAACGAATCTATCTATCTAGCTATCTAGCTATCTAGCACTTTATCTCTTTATCTGAGGTATTTCCACTCCTTTAAATTTCCATGATCCAGACTCCTGCTCCTCCAAAATGCACAGTGCAAGCGTGATTATACACGGTGAAAGACATCACTCACGGTTGGGCCAAGACACTTCAGCTTGTATGTTTAAATTGCTCCCAGTAGTATCCTTAATCTGGGTGGAAATCAATATGGCTTTTACTGTCACATTGGAGGGGCGGGGACCATGTATTGATGTTCAGATGTCATTTCAGGGGGATTTGATGTTTCTGTCCCCTCTTCAGTGAGGAGATGGCACGATGGATCAACTGATGGTGTCTGCTTGCTTTCTCCAGGGTTTTATTGGAGCCTGGTGTTGTTTAGAGTCAAATGTAAAGAGTTTGAACGTGCTCAGTTTACAAAGAAAAAAGGGAAGAATGGGAATCAGGAAAAGATGCTATTGATTATCAGCAAAGCTGTTTGAGTTAAAGCCTGATATCTTGAGTTATCGCTGTAAGCTCCAAACCCAGGATGAGGGCTTCTAACAGACATTATCACACGAGGATGACAGCAAACATACTTTATCTCTCTTTTTGATCAGTATAGACCATGTTGCATGTCCCAGTACACTGTTTCTGCTCCTGGTAGCAAATAGGAATGTTTTTTTTTCTTTTATAGTATTGGTGCATCTTTTACACTTTTAATTATTAAGTGATTGGAGTGATAGGACGGTGCACGGAAGTGAAATAGTTGTTCGGTACCTCTGGATGAAGATAGATTGTTGAGGCTATAAATACACAGAGAAAAAGAGGTAATAATGTTGATGGGAGTGGAGAGTGGGTAATGTTTAACAGTGGGGTCATGGAGGGTTAACTAGGAGTAACTAGCAATGTGTGTGGGAATTGTAGGAATTATGCCTGTATTCATTATAAATATAAAAAAATATTATAAAAATATTACATATATACATTTTTTACACCTACAGCAAACCAGATTTGCTAAATAGGTTATTTACTTTAGTGTTTGGTGCATGCAATAAATTCTATACAATATTAAGAGGAAATTAAAGGCAAAGTACCAAAATAGGCAAAGCAATATATAATAAAAAAAGTCTATGAATTAGGAGAAACAAATTGTGAAAATAATGTAAAAAAAAATATGTTCAATGTAACTGTCTTAAAATGAGGAAGTTGCACAGTTCAATGGAGGATGTGCACAAATGTTGATGTGAAAAGATAATAATCAAGGTTCACAGTGTAAAGATGCAATGTGCAGTGTCCAAGATTTGCAAAGATTAAGTACTCCATATTTATTGCAACTGGTAGTGAATATTATGTGTGTTTTTTCATAATGATATGATACGTATCAAAGACCCACTTTGTCCCACCAAATTGAGTTTACTAACTTTGTGAAATATTTATCTGTTTTGCCTTGTTAAGGCATAATTTAAACCTGCAACATGTCATGCAGATAAGCAACATCTTTTTCTGTGTCTTTCCTTTCATTCATGTAGGGCCCCTATCACATATTCTAATAATGGTTGGTTGTGGTATGCACCACACACTAATCACAACTTAAGCTAGCTAGGTAGCTGCTTAAACATCTACTAGAATGGAACTGATACACAAAGGATGTTTCCTTTTATCAATCTCACCCAGCAACAGGTGGCAAAAGAGCCTTTCTTTGCCTCGCCACTGCATAAGAGAAAACAGATTTCCATCATTTAGAATTGAATTCACAATTAGCAGTCTTGTTTCCCTTAAATTCTGAAAGTTTTTTAGTATTGTGCATAATTGTTTTATGTTTTCGTCAGCTTGCTATACGTGTTTCATTGATCTTGATACAGAACTTGCTCTATGTTGCTTACCTCTGTAAGCGCCTCCAATACCTCTTTTTCTTATGTTCATTTATATAGATTAAGCTTTTCTCCTAACTGTCAGTCCCCAACCCCTCTCTGTCCCTGTCCCACTGTTTGTCTCTAAGGAGTCTTGCCTCCTCCCCGACAGCCTGTGAGCCCTAGAGTCACATTTCAGGCCTGGCTGCTACTTAAAGGCCCATAATCTGCTTGGCGAATGGCTACAGTGTGGCGGCCTGAGCGGAAGCAAATTATTCGCTTTAAGGACTCCTGCTGCTGTGGGACCCGGGGCTAGTGGCTGGTGCCGTTAACGTTAACACACACACAGTGTGCAAGCTATCATTATTTATTTAACCCGTTAAGTGTTTAAAGTGGAAGGGGTCCACTGAGACACAGCTTGCTTGATGAAATTATTCCACATATATATATGGTTAAATCCTTCAGGGAGAGGAGCAACTGAACACAGAAAGAAGACTTCCCCGTATTTTCAGATGCAAGGTCTGATCACATGATAACGGACTGATAGTGCTGCTTGGTGGTATTACAAACCTCACAACATGGGAGGAAGTCACTGTGTTGTATTTAATGTGAATGTGCTTCTTGAGCTGTGTGTGTTGGGGAGATAGGGAGACAGTGTCTGTGTGTGTCAGACAAGAATAATATGCACAAGTGTTTGCGGTTGTGTCTGACACAGTGTTACCAATTGGCAGTTCCACATAATGCCACTACAGCTAACCCGAGTTGTTTAGCAAGCCCTGGCTGAACATAAATATTGATATCCTTTAGCATTCACAATGTCACTGGCAACCCTGATTCACCTTGAAGCTTGTGTGTGCGCACTGTATTGTGTGTCAGTGTGTCTGTGTGTCCAGATGCATCTGTTTGATCACAATAATAGACAGAGAGGATGGCATATTTGTTTTCTCTATGTGTGTGTGGAATAGGGGTCCCAGCATTAATAAGTAATCACTGGATGTTGGCCCTCCCATAACATGTTGGGCCAGCAGCACTTGCCCCCAGTAATGACACCATTACAGGACCGCAGTAGCCAGTTGAGAGTTTCCCTCTGGGAATCTCTTATCTTCCTCCACTGTGCCTCACCTCCTCGTCACAGGGGCTGGGAGGTTGTCTGTTACACTTGAACTTGAAAGTGTTGGACCCACAGTATACAAATGCAATAGTTATTTTTGCTGTGCTCACTATAATAACCATTCCAGATACACAAACAAAAAGCTTGACATTTCTGAGAATGCTGTGTGAGTGAGTCATTTTTTACAATAAAGACAACACGCACAGAAATTGAGCTAATATGTATTAGATAATATAAACTATGGAGATGGCAAATAGAGACAGAGAGAGGGATGAAAGGAGAGAGAGGCAGAGAGGGGAATGAACAGATTGAATGGCTAATGAAATGGGTACCTCCAGGCCTGAATAAATTCTCTGGTCTGGCGATCCCCCAGGATGCTGGCCTCCCAGGGAGATTAATGACCACTGGGCCATGGTATAATGAAGTAGTTTGCCTTGGCAATGTGCTTGTGAATTCATCACAGTGTCCACAAGTGGGCTGGCGGAGCACAACATCTTTATAAATCCCCCTCTATCTTCTCTCCTGCTGCTGATTTATGGTTCCGCCACCCCCAAATGGTTTGGCCCTTCTCACCAGACCCCGCCCTGGCTGACCATCACTATCCTACCGAAATCCAGGTCACTGCACTGATGGGGAAGAAATGGGAGGCTAATCAGATAATGGGAGGTGAAAATGGGTGAGAGTGAGTTGGAATCTTCAATCTCTCCACTACTGCTCTGCCTGTCTCTGTTTCTTTTTATCACTCTCCTTCACATAGTCCTGTAAAAATTGTGATTTTTTTTTGGTGTGTCATATGTATCTACAGAATTTGTGAACACATGCCTGCAATGATATCACCTTGCTCATAACCTAAGAAGTGAGCTTAACAATAAAGGCATTTATGGTAATTAATGATACACATTATTAAAAGGATATTAATTTCAAAAGAAAGCATTAAACATTCTTTATTCTTAGCTGGAGGATTTGATTTTGTTGTAAAATAAGATAATGAAAAGGAAAAACACATTACTTCGTAGTAAAACAGATATTTTTCTGGACAAGGAGACTGTGTGGCAGTGCAGCATCAGAACAACTGTATCATACATTGTGTGATTTGCACATCTGTAATCCACAACAGTGAATTGTAACAACTAGCAGATTCCCTTCGGTCTTAATAAGGAAAACAATGATCATAATGACGTACAAATTAAAACTTTATACAACCAAGCTTATTTCAGCATGTGATGGATGCTGTGTACAACTAATTGTTAATAAATGTTGGATATCTCCAGTGAATAGCTGAGCCCTAAATGCATTCCCACCTAAAGCCAGGCATTTGTTACAGTCCTGTGCCCCCTGTTGCTGAGACATTGCCAGCCTGTTAATGGCCGAGGACTGATGAGCCCCAGTGTTGAACAACTCTGTCTGGCTCATAAAGCCTGTCTGCTTGATAACTGGAGCTCCATATGGAATAGTGGCAAGGAAATTAAAGGAGAACAATAAAGCATATTGAGGGATATTTAGATTAAAATGCATTTAATTGGGTTCTCGTCTAACGCAGTTGAGATGTGTTCTCACGTAGCCGTCCGTTCTGCAAGTGTCCTTTGCTAAAGCTAAATGATGCTGCTGTCATGGTGTTTGTAGCCTAACCTGGTAAAGATTATTAATGAGTGTAATAAATCCAAATTGCATAATAGGAAGTTATGAAAAAAGGAATGTCAGACTTAAGTCTAATGAGTATTTAGTTTGTTTACCAAGAGCAATCGTCACCCTGTGCCATGTGTACTTAGTAATTGTCAAAGGCTTTACATCCCCATTCTTTCTCAAGACAGCTTATCTTAATCTACAGTGTCTTATTTTCCTTGGAAAGGGATGGATGAGTCGGGTAATTGTACAGTTGACATCGGCTTAGACAACATCATCCCTTTAGTCCCCAGCTAATCCTACAGAGTGATAACAATAATGGGAAAAAAGAATAGAGATTTCTCTTTTTTTT
>CAFUXE010001691.1:294966-317145 GCA_903364295.1 Serranus cabrilla | reverse complement strand
TTTTTTTTTTTTTTTTTTTTTACAAAAGAAGATATGGAGTTTAATTTGTAATTAGCTACAGAGGTCAAAGACTTGATCCACCATCTGAAGGTTATCCTCCCTTATTTTTTTCTCTCTTCTTCTTTTTCCTTTTCCCCTCTCAGTAGTCAACCTCTGAATCAGATTATGACCTTGTTGTGAAGAAGTCAAGTGTTAATTGTGTGCGCATGTGTGTGTGTGTGTGTGTATGTGTGTGCTTACAGGAAGATCAGTGAATAAAAAACGGGATATTTCCCTCATGATTGCTTGACAGTTTGAAAAAGAGAGGCGTGCATTTGTGAGCGGTTGTGTTTGTGTGCGCGTTTGCTGACGATTGGAAGTGTAATTTATTTTGGGGGGGGTCATGACCCCGGACCCCCATCCACTCCCCACTCCATCTGCCCTGCATCAGACAGCTCTGTGGAGCCCCTTGGGGGGCTCTGAAGTAGCAGAGGTGCCCTCTTTACCCGTATGTGTTTGTGTTAGTCCATGTGTGGAAAATCAGACCTTTTTGCTTGTGTGTGTATGTGTGTGTGTTCACGTTGGCGTGTGCGGGTCTGCGCTAGTATTGATCCCCCCCTCCTTTCTTATAATGAAGTGGAACTACAGCTCCATTACGAGCTGCTCCGCCATTGGCTGGAGGTAATATGAAATTAGCTAGCGTGCCGTGAGCCTGTCAGTATTGATTTCACTACCCAGATTACTTGTTACAAAAGAATAGAGCTGTCTGTGGCATAATTGAACAAGTTAACTCCTTGTCTCATAAAATGTAGGCCTGTATTGATTGTTACAGGGGAGGGCTCAGTGATATGCAGAGAGAAAGTAACTTGTATGGGTGTTAACTGTGCTGATGCTTTCTTTTCTTCCCCACCAGTGTCACCCTGACACGTGGATCAAGGCGTTTCTTGCTGAGTTGCAGGATGGCGGACAGCAAATGAGTTGTGTTCCATCAGCTTCACGTTACAACACACATTTCTTGTTTTTCCTCCGTCTGTCATTTTTCATTTCATTTGCCTCAAGATTTGCCTCAGTCCCGTTTTCAATTTATTACCATATGTAAAAGGTGTCAGAACTTGACATTGTCAGAACAGATTTACTTTGTTTCATTGTGAGTGACCTGTTTGTAAGTAGAGCAGCAATTGCTTGAGTTGTGATGAGGAATGATGATGATGGCTGCAGAAGCCTCTCTATCTCACTCTTTTGCTCCGCTGATGAACTGGAGCACGCTGTCTAATCACACTTGGCAGATTTGTGCCATGGAAAGTGAGGTGTTTAACAAGTGTCCCGGTCCATTAATTAAGGGCCTCCTTAAGAAAAAAAGAGGAGGAAGTGTGTTCAATAATTTACAAGAGCTAAAGGCAACTAGAACAGCCTTCGCCCACAGAGCGAAGAGAGAGATACTGTGGTCTCTGGGCTGTATAAATGGGTGAAGCCAAATAGATGGATTCCCAGAGACCTATATTCACACACAAATACACATTCCTCCTCAGCTGCAGTGTAATGAGCCTTTCGCCTGTTAACCCTAGACAGCTAATTCTGAAGCAAGGTGCTTCACGATGATTCCATTGAGGACATATTTTACATACTTATCTTGGGTAATTACAAAGTGGGGCTCAGTCAACAATAAAAATTGAGGGTTTATTCAGACAAATTTCCCTTGATTGTTCATTGAAGATCTCAGGAAACTGGGGGCTTCCCTGACCAGGTGTGGGGCAAAGGAGGCGGTGATAAATTATGTGCGAATGATGATGTTGTCCCTAAAACAGACATGGAAGGTACAGTGTTCCCCCCCCTTCGACAGGGTAAGGGATTAATGAAATGCTCTTCCACGCGCCGATTTCCTGCACTCCACTGCTGAGTGATAAGTAGCTAACCAACGAAGCCTGTAATTACAATCTTACAGAAACCGGCCTGATCTGTATATAAATCTCACCATCCAATTACAAGATGTAATAATTCTGCACTCAGGCTGGTAATGAGGTCTAATACTGGTGCATGTGATAATCCCCTCTGGATGCAGGCTTGATCAGATGTTGGCTTTGTAATTAGACTGGCAGAAAATCATTATTTCGTGTTCGGAAAAAAATGAGGTTGGTGGGAAGTTAATTTTCTCCCCATTCTCTGAAGCGTAGACAAGAATTTAATGATTTAATCATGATTGTTAGCTATTTTGCAATCAATTTGTAATGATTGTGTCGCAACAGAGGCTTTCAGGGAGAAGGGCCTGTAAAGATTGAAGGTGTCATTGATATGGCATGGCTCTGTCAATAGATCTATACAGTGTAACGCTGATACTGTGGAGGTGGTGTGCACTTCCTATATGGATGCATGTGACTGAATGTGCGGATTTGCATGTATGTATTTTTGTTTTTGTCTGTTTGTATTCATGTATGAGAGAGTCAAACATAGGCAATCTGATAACAGTTACCCTAATTGTTTAACAAGCCTGAGCTGATGATTAATACCTGTATTTCTTTTTGCTAACTGCAAAAATAAGCAAATTCTTTTGGATTAACTGTTTAAGCATCAGGGATAAAAAAAAATATGACATATATTTATATATATATATATATTTTCTGGCTGTGGTAACACTTGTCATTTCAATTCGGATTTTGTCATCTGATCATGCCACGATGTATTAACTGTCAAGTCTGTACACTTGTTCACATTTAGATCCGATCAGCCAAACCACATGCCGATGTGGCCTGGCTCGCATTGGGTCTGGTTTTCAGTGAAGTGTGGACAGCATGTGGGCACAATCCGGATAATTTATCAAACGGCCCATGTCTCTATTTGAACAGGCTTAGCCGCTTGAAGGTGTGTCAAAACTGTGGATAAACACATTTCATTTCCTATAAATTATTCACAATAAAAATTCCCCTGTTGTCCGCTGCTCTTTATCTAACCTCTCTCCCTTGGCTGCTTCTTGTTGTGCTCTTCCTTCCTGGTGCACTTGTTTTTACTAAAAAATAGCCACTAACAAAGCGTTGCTAATACAGTGATAAAGGCATTTCATTTCTGATAAAGTTTTCACGATACAAGTTTCATGAGGCTTTGATGGCTTTGATTGGGTGGGTATTATGTGAGGAAAAATATGTGGTTTCTGTCCCTTACTGCATAATATTGAGCATATAGGGCATGAATGTAAAGGGAAGAGTTGTGAGTACTCATTGAACCCACTTTCATTCAGATATTTTGAGGTTTGAAAATGGGCATGAAAGTTTTTTCCTCGCTCACTTTATTAAGTGAGCCTGGGCCGTGCTACTGTATTACATATTTAAATGTCAGAACAGTAGTGTATTTAAAATCAGATGGTAGCAATAACAATATATACATTGTGAGCAGACTAATTGTAAAGCTATAGTCCTGCTTCTCAGTTCACGTTTCTAAGTTGAGGCTTCAAAGCAGCTCTTCAGAGGTTAACACTGTATTAACAGCTTCTGCTACTGTAGCTCTATGCAGTGTTTGATTGGAATACCTCCTGTTTGATCATCTGAAGCTACTTGGTTTACTGGAGCATCCACCATGCAGTAGATTTAGGCAGTCCTGTGGGTTTGCACTTTGCTCATCTCTCCCCTAATCTCCTGGCGATTGCAGCTGAATACTTTATTGATAGGGAATTGACTCCAGCCCTCTGAGCCGATTTCTATAATTGATAGTGTTTGAAGTTAAAACTTAAAAAAATGAAGAATCTGGATTGAGTCAATACTGCCTTCTGGCTTCCTTTAATTCAAAAGTGTTATGCAGGGCTTAAAAAAACATCAGCCTTATAATGACTCAATTTAGGGAACCTCATTAATATAGAAAGGGTTGATGTACTGTATTGTTTATTTAAATGTCAAAATATTAGTTATATTGGCATATATATTTTTGGCAATGATTTTGTTTAAATAAAACATTTATTCTATATCTTAATATTATATCTTAAGTTTCTTCATACTCGAGAAAAGGAAAGTATTGTTGGGATACTTATTGTTAGAGTTGTTTTGAGACTTTCCAAACATGGCAAAGAGACTGAATTTGGAGGCTTATCAGTGGTTTAAAAGTACTGGAAATGAACGTGTCGGTGTCAAAGGTTTTGCTGTTTTCGTGAGAAAAAAAAAACTAAATGGCAAGGCACTATCTCTTGAGGTATTTTACTCTCCTTTTTTCAAGCAGGGATACTTTTTAGGCAGCCTTTGTGGTTGGCCTTCATTCCGGGTGCCCAGACTCACGCCTCCAATTTCCACCTCTGCCCGGCTGAAGGCTCCTCAGAGACGCTTGGCTGGAGCTCTGGGCCGCTGGGCCTTTGGACCTCTGAGTCCTCCACTTCTGTGCTTTGGATGGAAAAAGAGGGAGCTGCTTTATCCAGCCCTGCCCATTCTCGGCCCCAGTTTGCCTCACCATACACTCCCACCTGCTCGATACCTCAGAAGAGCTTTCAAGTGTTCTTTGAAAGGGAAAAAAAGCAGAAAGGGGAGAAATCAGAGACCGTGCTCTTCCAGGCGCTCAATAGCATGGCACTAGCCTCTCTCAGCTCCCCTGACACCACTATCCCTCCCTCTTCTCTGTTCTTGGGTGTTTCAATTTATTTTTCTGTTTTTTCCCTCTCTTTTCCTTCTATCTTCCCTCTCTTACAGCATCGTCTTCACTCTGACTGCTTTCTTGTATCAGGCTCTTGGCATTTTCCGTGTGTAAGAGCTGCATTAGTCATGAACCAGGCCACTTGTTTTGCAGCTCCCATACATATATGTGTGTATGTGGAATTGTAGTATTACAGTTGCCTTTTGTATTTGGCCCAAGAGAACAGAATGAATGAAAAATGAATACATCAAATCTGTATATTACCCTTGTCATCTTGGCAGTTCACGGGGAATCATAGTTGCCAAAAAACCTATACTCACTGCACCCCAAGGAGTAAATCTTCTGCTGTCCACTGCCCATTGGCCAAGATAGCAAAGGAGCCAGTGCTGAAGTTAAATAAAATATTGCCGTCGGGCTATAAAGATAATTAGTTTGGTCTCATCTCCCCTCTCCCTTGCCATTAAATGTGACCCCTTTATGTTTTATGGATGCCAGCATAAACCCCTTCACTCCTAAAATACCTTCTAGATATGAGAGGGGAAGTGTATTGTAAACTAATTGCTCCATATTGGACTGTAGCCACAAGAGATGATATTGTAAGTTGGTGTTATTGATGTTATTATTGGATCTGTGTAATGAACACACGCATACTGTGTACAATGTACACTGTCAAAACTAATTCCCGTCCCTCTAACATCTTAACTGTTATAAGGCAGACAGTGCTTGGGAAAGCTGTGATTTGAAGACATAAGCCCCGGGCTCCTCATTCCACTCTGCTTCTGAACTCCCCTCATGCTCCCTGATACTGAGACACATTATAAAGTCCCTCCCTGTAGCTCTCCTCTTATCTTTGCCTGCTATAAAACTATCTCAGAGAAATAGGACAGGGTTAAGGTTTGAAGTAATCTGTTTCTTTTCATTCTTCCATGAAACATATGCCTACTTTGTAACAAGGGGAAAACTAATTATAGACTTGTACAGCAAAGATAATACAGTTGTAGTGATTGCTTTGTACCCAGTTCTGGGGTTGTGTCTCGACAGTGTATGTGTACAGTAATGACGGCTTTATCTAGCCCCAATACTCCTATACAAACGTACAAAGCCCTGTAATTATGTTAGATGCCCACAGAATGGCAGACACACACTGGGACTGGCCATTGTGAAGGAAAGAAGTACCAAGCGTCTATTAAAACTATTTCACTCTATGATTGTGTTTTGGTACATAGGTCACTGCGTGGGCAATGGCATGCTTGACTGGCAGTAGGCATGCATGCAGTACAAACAAATTCAACACAAATAAATACATGGAAAGGTTTGTTTGCCAAGGCTCATAGGTCAGATCCTCAGTGCAGCAGTTTCCACTATGCCGTATTTGCAGACTGTTTACACATAGGTGGATGACTTAGAAGCCTGTCATTATGTGTGAAGATTGAGTTTATGTGTTGAACAATGAAAATACACCAGCAGTGATTATAGCTCATGATCATAACACTGGGGGCAGAGTTTGCTATACTTCCTTTTTAATTTATAAAACAAAACAAAACATGACTACAATTGTCCATGTAGCGCCCTCAGGTAATCTTTCCAACCTTACACCTTTTCTCAACATGACAAACTTGTTCTACAGTTCTACAGCTCCTTCAACAATGTCCCAGCCACTGTATTCACATTTAAATATGAGTAATTTTACAATTGACTGCAACTTTTTTCATGACATGGCTGAAAATTGTTTTTGACTTTTCAGCATGCAAAGCGAATACCAGACACAGTTACATGTCAGTGTAGATGTTCTGTGTGTTTGATTGTATATGCAGTATAAATGTATGTGCACCTGTTTGCATGAGCACAAATACTTTGACTGGACATCTGCTAAACAGTTCATGCTTGTGTTGTGCACCAGACAAATTTTCTCTTTCTGTGAACTCTAAGGTGAAGAAGAGATAAGGAGGTCTCTCTCTGTTTGCCTCACTCTCACCCATTTCTCTGTCTCTCTCTATTTCCCACATGTAGTGAGTCAGGCAGTGCAGTGTCATCCAGCCGTGAAGCCATTTGGCGGTGAGGAGGAGGAGTGGGCCAGCTGAAGGTCAGTCTGAAGCAGAGACAGACAAACAGACATACATACGTATATACAGAAAATCATGCCTCCATTAGCAGGGCCTCTGTTTACCATGGGGGAGACGCCAGGGATTTGGTGGCATATGCTGCAGCCCCTGGCAGCCTCGTGACAGAGCACTTACTGTAGAGACGGCAGGCCGAGGGCCTGTTTAGTGGCAGCCCAGAGGCTGTGTCCTGAGGCAATGCTACTGGGCTGGGATGGACAGTGGAGATGATTGGCTCTCTAGTTTATATTCTGTTCCTATACTAAGCTAAAAGCATTTCTAATTTTTGTGATGCCTGTAGAATGGGCTTCAGACTGCACTTGGGAAATTTTGGTAAAATGTAAGAGACTATTTCTTCATATCTTCACACCACAAATCCCTGACCTGTTGGTGGTTTCTGTACATTGTCTTCAAGTAAACTTGATAGAGGTACAGTTGTGACTTGAGAAGGAGGGGATTCAACTCGTATACTTTCCTGGTTGGCCTTATAAGTTATCTGAAAAGAGGCTCTATTATGGTTGGACTGAGTAGCATATGATGAATACTATGGCTTCTGTATGTAAAAAGTACTACCTCCAGTTTTATCTTTCCAATTATCTGACGAAGTCCCACTTGGCCCACTTCAGTGTTATTTTTTCCTCAGAACATTTAGTGGGGAATGTTTAATAAATCTGTGAAAACTCTGTATCCCAATGTGCATATGCATATTTAATGACTCAGTTAAGCAATGTCATGGTTGTGTATTATTTATAAGATTGGGGAAACATTTGCAAACTGCAGTACTTTATATATTTAATGACTTCTTATAGCTTGGTGTAGACCACCATAGCAAACAAATGCACTTTAGAAAAAAAACAAAACAGAATTATTATACTTATATTAGGAGTGTCATATAGAAGTGCATATTTCCTTCCATGTTTATTTAATAGAACAATAGGCCTTCCGTGAGTGCTGGTACAGTATAACAAGACTGGAACATTGTATATGTGTATCAGCCTATGCACTGTTTCTATCAGCACTGATGTGATTATCTTCAGCATTTGGCCTGGAGCTTTTTGTCTACAACTGAGTTACAGCTGTACAGTGCAGCAGTACTTCCTCTCCTGTGCTGTTTCTCAACTAAGCTCATTCCAAATAGAATGAACAAACTCTGTTGTCTGCTGCCTTGGTTTTAAAGTTGGATCTGGCTTTGCTCTTGTTGACTTTGAGAGGGTAATATTCCACAGTATGGAAGATGGATAATAAGTGTGTCTGCTTTTTAACTGGGCAGTTTCAAGACAACTTGGTGTGAAGCTGTCTTCATTAGGACCCCGTTAGACCTTGTTTCACCTGACTGACTGACAGACTGGCCGTGATGAGGCTCCATTAGATTGCTGCACAAGTCTCTGTGGACTGCCCATTTACTGAAGGGCCCTCTTTCTCTCTTCCTCTACCTCTCTTCCTGTCTCTCTCTCTCTTACTCTCTTCTGTTCTGTCTGACCAGTCTAACCCCTGGAGCCCCCTTAACCCACGGTGGTTGAGAGCCCAGTCAATCAGACGCAATGATGTTAAACTTCTCTCCAATGAATACCCTTCACCAGTCATCAGAGAGATTGTCTGTGTCTGCAGGCTGATTAAGAGTTCATCTCAAGTAGGTTCATCTCAATTTACTTTCCATCTAAAGAGAGGAGCTTGTTGTTCTACAGCTCTGTCCTCAACATGATTACGTTACCTTGGAGGAGAAACACCTGTAATGAGATGATAGCATGGCTACCAACTTTTTATACTGCCCCATTCCCTATAGATTTGTTAAAAACAGTTCACAAAGCAAACCCTGTGTATAGAAAGAGGTGAAAGTGATCGTATGAATGTCCTGGACAATGTCTCCTGAATTATATTTGGTTAAGCTGACCTCAGAAGCCGTAATTCTTTGGACAACATTAGTTAGGTGGGAGATAGAACACATTTCTCTCTGTAAAGAACACACATGCTATGATCTACCTATATGTGCAGTACATTGAGCTGACAAAGTTAAAAGACAGTTCTTAAAAATACTTTAGTCCAAGCCCTTGTATAACAATGATGAACAGTATCCTTTGCTCACAGAGACACTCACAAAGTGAGGTCCTTGTCAAGGTTGTGTCAGGACAGGTAGACAGGCTTTGAATTACTGTTTTTGGAAACCCTCCTGTGACACACTTTCAAGGAGAGATGAAAATGGCGTATATGGCATCGATCTCCATAATGCATTGCTTCCTGTTGCCAGAGGGAGGTGAATGGGGAAGACAGGTGGGAGGGTAATCTCAGGAGTATCTTGGTGTAAAGAGGTTAGCGGGCAAAGGATTTGATCATGCTTGGCCATTTGGTTCAGCGTTGAAGGATGTTGCATGCAGTGGTGTCAGCCACTGAGTGCCCATCAAGCCAGACAAGTCAATAAGACCCCATCACATCTCATTGGTTACCCAGAGTGATGCGCTATTGGAGGGACCGAAACACCGTCCACTCCCTCCCCTCCCCCTGACTTCACCTGTCAAGTGATATATGGGCAGCAGGGAATCAGCCTGTTTTTAAAGCATTCAACAGTCCAGCCAGCAGCACTTGCATCGACAGCCTTCAAAACTCTTCCACTCTAAAGTGTATTATCACTCACTCTGATGTGATTGTGGGCCTCTCCTGACCGGTTTGTTGTGTTGTCTCTGCCAGATAGCTTCTACACTAGGTCCTCCTGTAGTCCAACAGCTGAGATTTGCCAGCAGGATAAGGGTAGCTAGCAATTGACAACAGCTAAAAACATTTCACAGCAAACTAACCATACTTCACTCACCCTTGGATGCATGCAGTCTCTGTATTAAGCTAAAGGCTACTGTAGTGACACAGAGACTGTACATCCTTGGCCTGATATTCTTAACTTGCTGTGCAAAACAAGTTGACATGTTTTTAGGCATATGGTGGAATGATCTCTTAATTTTATGTATGTTTTAAAGAACCAAGAGACCAGTGAACTCCACCAATTTACAAAGGCTGTATTGGTGGGTAGTTCAGACAGTTGGCAGTACTTTTGAAGCTTGAAGTCAGTAAAGTAAGAATTGAAAGCTGTATCCATGTGCTCAGTGCCTCTCTGGAATTACTTTTTAACATTTCCTCCTCAGATCCTAGAACATGAAATATATGCCCAAGAAAAGAAATATGACCCCACTCTTTTTCTTCTCCTCAGTTACTCCCTTTCTCTCTCTCTGTATCGTTCGCTCTGCTCTCATCTCTAATTTTCCCTACCACTTTATTGCTCCTTTCCCCTCCGACACTCCGCTTGCCACATTACTGTATGTGAGATAAAAGGTGAATTCTAGAAAACCCTCTCTCTCCCTCTCGGACTGCTCCCCTGTTTATACTCCTCTTGGTGCTTGGAGTGTGGAAGAGGTGGGGAAGAAGAGAGGTAGAGAGAGAAAAGAAGAACAAACAGCCGGCTGTGATAGTGGAAGCAGACGGTCAGACTCCGGCACCAGTACAGGCTTCATGCTTTGTTGTGTAGTTTGGGCGCTCTGGGACCAAGCTTGCAAGATACCGTTGGATACTCTCTTAACAGGCTTATACAAGACTCTGTTTTATGTGGGAATAAAAGCAGAGACTGTAAAATCCCATTTTAAGGACATCACAACATAAAGAGTGAATTATAGGGCCGATGAACGGTCAGACAAACAACAACTGTTCTCTCTGTCTATTTTTTTCCTTAGCCTGTCTGGAGCGTCTATTGTATGTATTCTTGCTTACCAGATATCGATTTTCATTTAATTGTATATACTAGAAATTACATGGAACAGGACAAGTAAAACAAATATTTGTTTCTATGACAAAAATGTTAATCATTATCAATATTTTGATTAGACTAGGATGATGTTTTATAACACACTGGACACTGTGTAATCCACACTGTATGGATGCTCAGAGTCAAGTTCTCAGATTGGCTGAAAATTTCCTTTATTTAACTATGGTAACATTGTTGCATCTTTGTATTGCCTGGATTTGTAGATACTTTCTTGTGTGTACCTGGGACAATGAAGTCAAAAGATGTTTCTCGCTGTGTTTTCGATGGAGATCCACAGGTGTGTACCGTGCAGTTTACTGCAGAGATTTGACTTTCTGGATCATCAGAAAAAAGTTTTTCCATTTATCTTTTAGAACATATCTATTATTTTTGGGTGTTATTACAGACAGATGTATGATGGGGCTTGTACCATTGACTAGTCTAGTCAGTTGCAATGTTTGCAATTTTGATATTTTTGCATACCTCTGCATCAGCTAAAACCATATGCTGGACTGAGCTCAACACTGCCTGGCTGGATACTGCTACACACATGGTTGAGGTTTAGTTGGCTGCTTCCCAAAGGTTTGGTCTGGTACGTCTTTCCTTGGGGGAACCATGCAGGTTTAGGGCTTTAAAGCAATCTGATCAGGTGTGATGTGTTAAGATGTTACAGCTTAGATCTGGTTTGACCTAGGACCATGGAATATCTATTTCTGCCGTGAGCTTTTCATCTCTTCACTATAACAAACAGAGTTTGATGTATATAAAAATTTACTGTGGCCTCTTAAACCACAGTTCATTTCAACAGTTGTGTGTTGGGCAACGATATTCCAGATGTTTTCCCCCTTGAAATAGGCTTTCTTAGCATTACTAGGCAAGACATGATCATGGTCTCCTTCCTACAAAAGGTCAAAATCCAGCGCTCATGCAATCAACTATTTTTATGGTCCCCAGCCTTTGTCTTGTAATTATTCCAATGGAATTTACTCATATACTTGCAAGGAAAGTAACAGTGACAGCACATCCATTAGAGAGCAGGTTGCAAGCAAATATGTGGCCTAATCTATTTTTAACAGTTGTAAGCCTCTGAATTTGACAACTATTGTCCCAAAATGTGCTGGATGTGTAACTAGACCAGTTTAGCTCTGTGAAGAGGTGAGTTTGTTTAAGGAGTATGATGGGAACATAACATCAGTGGCACATATTGTGTTGCTATGTAATTCTGGTTTGTGACAGTCCCAGGACACTGTGCCCCAGAGCCACTGGAGCATGTGCAGAGAGGATTAAGACCTCTTAAACAGACCCCATCTTGTGGTGAAAGACTCAATAACATTTGCCTCCACACTCTCAAGCCTCCCATCTCTCACAAACTGCACCGACGAGTGCCATCAGCTCAATGTGTTTACATCAAATTAGTTCAGTTTGTAAAAACCTTCAATCAATACATTCATAATTTCTATCTGAAACTTTTATCTGTACATCCACCTGGTTGTGTCAGGATGCAACAGTGTTTGGCTATACTGCAGAAGATGTCCAGTATACTGAACATACATGAACAAATGACATTTCATGTCTACATTATACATTTTTACTTTAAAAAATAAAATAAAATAAAGAAGCAAAATAGATGTTTTGAAAGGTTAGATGCATGGTTTATCTCCTTTAACTCAGCCCTCAGAGTTCGCTACCAAGTTGTATTAGGTTGATCTTGCTTCCTTTGTGCTGATGGACTCCATCCTCCATCCTGTTTATTGAATATCTTTTCAGGCGGGAAGATATGGTAGATTTTCCTGAGACATCTTTTGTGGTTGGCATTGATCTTTTTCATGTCGTGTTGTGACTTGCCAGCATTCTGAGTTCCTTTTACATAGCTGTTGCATAGTGGGATATTTAGTTCTAAGCTTTGCTGCTTTGACTTCCAGATTGGCTAGAGCCAAGTAAAAGCACTGTGAGCCTTCCCAAGCCTTGCTTGGATTTCCTTTTGTGCTGGATTGTCTTTACTGACAAGACTTCTAACTAAAGTAAACCCTTCGACATAGTCAAGTGTCCTCATTTGATTTAATTGTTGCATCCATAGTGTCAATGATGCACATCACTGGGTTCACTGGATGCCCCGAGGTCTGCTGGCTGAATCCCAGATGATTATTCCTAAAGATCCTGGTGACTGCCAACTTGTTGTCTGGGGTCACCAAAATGTTTGTTAACCACGCTTATGTTCATGGCCTCTAAAATGTCAGGCCTCGATTGCCATGAAATGTATTGTGGTTATTTATGGTCCACAGAGAATAAATCCTCATATTTTTGATGTCACCTGGCTTTACCTTAACCTTCACTCTCAGTCCAACTGTTTCAACTCGCCACAACTATATAACAACAACTATAACACCTGAATCTATGTAATGAAATAGTGATCATTGTAATCACTTTAATGAAGTGGGTTTTGCAGTAGTTGTTTGAACTACAACATTGTCATTCGCATTATGCATTTCTCTCACGACTATACCAATGTGATGCTTTGTCTTCGATTTTCCATCAGTCTTTGCTTCATCAGATCATATAGGAAAAACTCCTGAGCACTAAGGGTCACAGTCTATGTTGTGATCCTTCATGTCAGAGGTTAAGAGGCCCGATCAGGCTCTTGCTGTCTGAGATCCAAGCAAGCTTCCTGACGGCCTTTTAGTACCTGTGCCTCCTCTGGGATCTCTTTCCACATCAGTATTCAGGTCCGCTACCTCAGCCCCTTCTCATTCCATCCACCCCTGGATTTATTTTCATACTATGGGGGTATGATAGCCACTTAATAATTCATATTTAGAGTGTATACCCATGCACTGAGAAATTCTGATTCATCCTCCTGAGTAGCTGCCCACCCTCTTGCATCATTTAAGCCTCCAAGTTCTAGCTGTGGCTTATTCGCTCAGTCTGCGCAGCGCTCTTTGGAGTAGAGCTGTCAAAATTTTTAGCGCAAGAGAGAAGTTTGTGTGGGTGGACAGGATCGTCTGTTTTCTTTTAGTCAGCATGCTTCTTTAAAGAGCAACAAGAATCAGAGCAAACCCAGTCTGAGATCAACTTATAGCTCTTCCAGAACACTAGCACTGAACCAGCACGGTGGCACAGAGTGGCACATATCCCCTTTGAAATCTGATTGAGTCTTTAAATGGTCTGAAATTGCATTGCATCACCAACATGGAGAGAACAGGTATGGCTAGGCAGCCCATATACCAACATTTAAATGATCATTTAATTAATTAATCAATCAATAAAAGTAAAAAATACTTTACTTTTCATAATGTCAAATCAGGATGAAAACATATATACAAGTATGTAATTGTTTATAGACAAAAGACATGTTATAAGACATAACCTATCAAAATCTGATCTGTGAAAACTGCTGCATTACGTTCAAGGTTGAAATGCTTACTTTCTAAAGCACTATTTGAACCTGTTGATGCCTGAGAAAGGCCATTTCTATAATCTAATTAACACATTCAGAGGTGGAGCAGTAAATGTATTACTTTGTATTTTCACAGAAAAAGTTTAAATACGAAGTGATAGAACACAGGATCAACATACAAGCTTTCTGACAGTGAGATCAGTATAAGTCCTCAAAACCCCAACTGGCAAAGCTCTATGGCTGAGTTGACACTCAGGCTTTGACTGAGCTATTGTTCTGAAACTGAGTGGAACAGAATGTGAGAACAAAGTGTAAGGTCTGTTATATAATGGAAGCTACCTGGCTGCTCATGGTGTTGAATGTGGTGTCCAGATCAAAACGTTTCAGTTACGTGTGATCAAAGAAACAACACACTGAGCTCCATCTTGTACTTGTTATCATCTTCGTTCCTATTTTTTTGGTGTTTTTTTTTTGTACACAAGCATGTGTGAGATGTTAGATGTTGGACATTCTATTTAGTGAATGTCCTTGTCCGAAAGTTGACAAGCACCACTGTGAATATTCAAAATGTTGTCTTACAGAATGGTGGCATTGTATATACTGCAGGCTTACAGTAACTCTGGACTCTGAGAGCCAGAAAGGAGAGCTTTTTGGCCTTCACTCTCTACACTATGTTCTTTTTCAAGTCCCACTTGTCAGAGAGAAAAAGATAAATATAGTTTATGAGAAACCAAAATAAATGGGTGGGTTCAGAAATGCGCAGAACAACAAGCCACAGAGGAAGATGTGGCCTACACAGGCCACATACAAACAGCCTGCCTCTGCCACGGAAATAGATGCTTACATGGGGAAAGAAAATAGTTGTGACACTGTCACAATAATTAGAGCTGGAAATGTTGTTAAGAGTGGTTGAATCATCTCTCACAAACCTACCTGAAGTTGAATGTAGTCTTAACTGTGGGTTTTTTTTATTGAGTTTTGAATGTGGAAAACTTCAATTCTCTCATTTAGCTTTATAGATCAGCTGGTCACAGCTTATGCGTTCACAAGTTAAATATAGTTAGCAATAACAAACGGGGGACAAATTTACTGGAAGTGCTTTAGTGCAGAGCTACATGACCTTTAACTGCTGTGGATTGAAGTGTAATTCTGCCGTGCAGATCTTTCTGTATGCTTTTATACTGGGAAACAGGCCTGTTAAGTTTGAAGAAAATACACATATTTTATATTTCAAATCTGGTATAGAAACTAGTTATATCTATGCATTTGTATTGCTATAAATACGTATGGGCACTAGCAATGTGACGGGATTCAGGAAATCACATTTTGTTCATAAATACACAGTTATAGCAGCAGATTATGTAATGCTACATCAAATGTAGCCTTGATGCACATATTATGCTCCCAGCACTGGGGCTTTAAGGTTTTCTTAGCCACACTTATTTTACTGCACAGCTCAAATGCTCACTTGCTGTAGGTGTTACAGCACTAATCTGCCCAAAATATTTAGACACTGCCAGTATTAGTGCCTGTAGATATGTATTCATCCTCCTCAATGTTTTATAACCATCACAGTCACAATTACACTACCCTGCTGCCCAACCCATCATCTTCTTAAGCGATTTCCCAGAAAACGTGGCAGATGAAGTGCTAGATCCCACAAAATTGGTGCCAGGCCTGATGGTGTTTTTTTTTAGTACCCTGGCATGCCAACGCTCGTGGTTACAGAGCTACAATTAGCAACCAATGTTGATACAATACTGCAATTTGTGATACCAAGTGTGGGATATTCAAGATCACAAAATATTCCACAGTTCATACCTGTAATTTCCACAAGGAGGTGGATGTGAACAATCCTTTCCCAAGCGACAGATTGTCCCAAGACAAAAATATTCAAGTAGCATTACTCTGTTTGAGTGGTTGACTGGTGCTTGCTTTGCCTTGAGTGTATATGGTATATCCAAGCTATCAGTGAACAGCGACCACATTTTTTAAACATTATTTGTTAGGCCAAGATACAAAATACCAGACAGTATAGGACGTAGTATGTATATAAACTTTGAAAACAGCAGTTTTCTGCAGAACAGTAAAGAATAATGGACACATCCACTGTTGAAACAAACCTCACACTTTACAAGCTTCCTCCATTCACAGTTATGTGACTGTTCAGTAAAACAACACAGCGTCTGCTGAAAGAGTGGGAGCAGGAAGTGGAGAGGATGGGAGGTCTCCCAGGAGAGCGCTGCCCGGAGGAGGCACGATTAGGAGGTGAAGCAGTCAAACGCTCACACCAAATGTGCTGGCACGTCATGATAACCCCAGGCTGTTCTAGGGTAAGACGACTGACAGGCAGACTCTCCTTATGGCTGACTTCAGCTGGATTGTTTATCATCTCCTATAGCCAGGCTTGTGATGAGCCCTCTCCCCTCCTTCTGCTCATTTGGAGCATGCACAAGCCTGTGCACTGACACACAGTCCTGTTGTAAAACTCTCAGCTGTAGCCACCAGAAAGAAAAAAAAAAGAACATGCTGCTCTTTACAGCTTCTTTGGCTTCATCCCTAATATAAAATGTTTCCAAAGATCTAGTTGGGGTAAGCAGTCATTAATTCTCTCAGTATACTTTTTATACTAGTGATGAAAAATAAACATTGACTCATGCTGGATTCACACTAAAAATGTTTTCTTAGCTTTTCCTTTAAACACAGTTTTTTTCCCCGGCTGTGGTGTCTGGTCCAAACTGCTTTCAAACTGTTTCTCAAATTGTTAAATGCTGTGATTATCTGTTCAACAAGAGTGCCTTTTACTAAGTTTCCTGCTAATATGCAAAACATGGCACTGATTTCAACTAATATTGAATTCAAGCTGGTATTTGCATATTGAATAGTGCTCAAAGTGTGTACCACACAATCACAATCAGAGGTCTAATCAAGACAGAGCCATCTCACTTTGTTCATTTGTCTTTGTTTCAAATAAGCACATGCTTGTATGCACACAAGCCATAACCGATGTGCTGTGAATAGACTCCTGGGAAATGGAAGAGGCACCTGGTTGCCTGCGGTGGTTATCTTTCATTTCATTCAGCAGCTTGTGTCAGCTGACAAGATGGCCGTCACTATGAAAACACCTTGGGTGTTACTGCTGCTGAATGGCTCTTTTGTTTTTGCATTCTTCTGTTGTGTGAACACTGTTATGGTTTCCTTGGCTGATAATTACTGAAGCAACGTGTTTTTTTTTGGCTCACACAAACGCCTGCCGGGCCTGTAACCTCTGTCTTTGTGTGTCTGTGTGTGAGTACATGTTTGTGTGGATCTTGACTGTAATAGTACCTGACACGTACTTTAGTACCTTTCAAGCACAAAGAGGCTATAATCTGTCAAAGTTTTTGACTCTGGAGAGGGAGAACAATTGTCTTGGCACAAATGGAAAGGAGAAGGGTTTTGTTTTCCCAGAGATAATTTGAAGCAGGTCAAAAATGAGAGCATCATAATATGATTGCCAGGTGAATTGAACGAGGCCCATGGGCCGGGGGCCCTCTTTGTTTTTCCTGCAGCGGTGGCTGGGAGCGTTTGATGGATCCTAATTGAACACATATTTATTGTGCTAGGTTCAGCTGGAGTGTGACGGGTATGATGATGCCTCAATTAGAACCATTAACAGGATGATTGTGCTTGCCTTTCTGGAAACTTTTTTAGTGAATGAGGAGGGTTTTTTCCCCTGCCACTGTGATCCTGCTTTCAAAGCACAAGTGCCCAGCGGCCATCTGGGAAAATCGCCTCATGCTTTGACGAAAAGGATGATGGAGGCTCGATTCGTCAGTTGTCGTGGAAACACAATGCAATAACAATCCTTTTAGCTTATGAAAGACAAAATGCCAGGATGTGTGAAACAGCCAGGAGGGTGAGGAAACTGCCCTTTGAGATGTCTGTCCAAGAGCTAGCGATTGAACACAAAGTTATCTTCACTCCTGTCTTCAGGGCAAAATGTGAGCAGTCACGGGAGGCATGCTAGAGTGTCAGAGCCAGTGGAGAACTTATAGCTTGTTTAAGGCTTAGGAGAGTGTAGTGACCGTAGAGGCCTGTGTAGCGGCTGATAGGTTTGAGTGTGTCTAACCCTGTGATCTGTGTGCTAACATTGGCCTACTGGGGTAAGATCAGTTCCTCAACTCTCTGCCTTTGTCCCCTGTGAAGGGAGGCTTACCCAAGGACCCCCTGTTTACTCTGGCCTGCACAATGGTGAAGTCTAAACTCCCTTTGTCAGGTGGATTTAGGCTAGATTTACTTCAATTTGATCTGGGAGGGCCCCTTTTCATCAGCCTGGAGGTCTAATGCCCTTAACTGGCTTAACCTGGCTCCCCCTGTGAGCCTAGGACCCTCATGCCCACAATCTCTCGCCTCTTTGCCACTCCTACTTATCCCCCGCTCTCTGCCTCGCCCTCAGGTCCCCTGAGAATCCTCAGCATCACTGGGGTTTGACTGTGGCAAAGCATGCTGGGGCATGGTTGGTGACACCTGAAACTCATGTTTAACATGTCATAAGCATGCTAGGGATTAGCATGACACACGTCCTGTGTCTAAACAATGTGTGGGGAACCGACATCCTCCGAATGAACAGGTAGATTGAATGGAGTGGTCCGGTCCTTTTGCTTAAAATATTGAAATCCGAGAATGCAGCCAAACAGAAAAGATCCTCTTTTCTTTGGTATTCTTGGAACTGTTTAGAGTTTAATATCCACTGTAATGGCTTCGCTCATGAATAAAGATGAGATGTCAGTATGTTCTTTTTACCCCAGGACTCAGAGGTCTCCTAGACAGGAGAGTACTCTCGCTGCAAGTGGACGCTACTCTTTCAGAAAACATGTTTTCAAGACACAGTTAGAAAGTGATAAAAGTGTGTATTTTAGCCTGCCTTTTATCACAACTGTCAAGCACCACGATGCACTCCGTATTGGGCTTAAGCTCATCTGTGGTGTTTGCACCTCTAGCACTGGTGTTCTTCTTCCTCTCAGTTTTTAGTCATCCGGATGGACTGCCCTTTAGGAACATGTAAAACTTCCTGTTGGTTTGAACTGGGCTTCCTGCTTGACAAATCAAACATTGAACATGAGGGGACACAAAGCACCATGATATTGTCATTTCCCAGATATTCTGCCAGTCTTTAGTCCTCATCTTTTGACACAGCCAGGGGTAAGCTAACCACAAAATGGTCTCCCCGTTGTTGCTATGTGCAATTTAAACCCAGCCTCCCAAATTCTGTATTCATGAGACGAAAAAATATTCTTTTCAAAAAGTTGTTTTGAATTGCAAATTTTCCCAAATCAGCACCTAGCAGAACACAGTGGAGGAGAGTAAATGCAGGGACAGTATGGCGCTTATCCCTACCCCTGTAAGCTTCCCCACACTGACACGCTGGCTGCCAGACTGTACTCTGACATATGTGCCCAAATTGTCATGGCATAATTATGTAACCTAGACCATCCAGATTATTCAAATGCCGCCTGAAAGTGTCATCTTCAGTGCCGGTGAGGCTCTTGAGACCTGTCACCTACTGAATTTGAAATGGTTAAAATTTAAGGATGGGTCTCTCTCTCTCTCTCTCTCTCTTGCTCCAGCCCCTCTCTTCTCTCTCTCCCCTCGAGCTTGGCCTAATCCAGAGGCACAGCGTCATTGCAGCATCAGTGTTACCTTTGATGGGCCGGGATTAAAGCAAATCTACATTCCTTTGGTGGATTTCAAACGCTGCCTGAACAATGATGCCAGCCAGAGGCGAGTTAATGAGGCCTGTAGTGGACTGGCAACGAGTGACTTTAAAATCAACCTGATTAGGGGCAGAGATATTATCTCTGCACCTCCCTCCTCCATTTGCTCCTTCGCTCTCACTCTCTGCGTCTGTTTCTCTCTTCCATCTCGCCACTTCAGTTTTGCTTCTTTCCTCCTTTCAATTTTATCCTCAAGTCTCCTCATTTTTCACTCTCTCTTCCCCAACTCTACTCCTCTTTCTCTCCCCTTTACTCCTGCTCCCCAGTGAGTGAGGCCTGACTTAATTAGTGGGCTGGAGTGTGAATGTGCCTTTCACAGGGTGTTAATGAAAAGCTTTGCGCGTTCCCTTTCAGTGTATTAGTGACTGACTGCACCCCCCCCACACACCCTCTTAGCCTGCCTCCTCTCCTCCTCCCTCTTCTCCTCCCTCCTCTTCTCCTCAGCCCTTCTGACCGGAGGGAGGTGTTATTACAGGGGCTGTTGACTCTGCGGCTTTAGGTTTTGGGTCTCTGTTGTACTGAGCTGATAGCTTAATTAAACATGCAAATCGGATCTATCGAACACGTCTTAACAACCATTCTCTGTGTAGCTGTTATGTCGTGTCAGATGGTCTTTTCTTTGTGTTTGAGCCTTTTTTTAAATCTAATTATACGATACCGGCTCATGTGAACATGCTGTTTCAGCTCAAGGTGAATTAAATTCAACACATACCTGATTGATTTTGGCAAAATATGTGTATATGTGCTGTAAGGTAGTGCTGGTCATTGGTGAAAGGGTACACATCAAAATCAATCATTTTACTTTACATTTTACATATTACTCTGTTCAGAATTACTCTGTGTTTCCGTTTTTGTTGTTGTCGATCCATAATATGATTCCTCATAAGCTGTGTGTTGCCCTATGTGATGGATACTTAACTTTGGATGGGGGTCCAGAAAGCACTATATGTAGACTTGCAGGCAGTGTGGTTGTACTTTTAAATCTGTCTACTGTATGCCACCCACATTCCAAGAATCTATATTAACATTGCCCAAAAGTCCATTCCCACACAGTGGAACAATAGTAAAATAAGATTTTAATCTGTCACCAGTAATATCCATGTATAATGCAAGTGCTACTGTCACCACACACTTGTGTAATAGCTGCCATGTTATCATGATGAGAAGCATTTCAGCAAACACTCAACAATGATTGATGCTTTTTGACTACTGATATGGTTGCACTGCAAGTAATGATGAATTAGAGACAACTTCTGCCTCGTCTTGTCTACACCCCCCTTAGGCAAAACACGGCACAGTTATCGAGAATATGTAATCTTCCATATTGTACAATAGGAAGCTCCACCTATGCAATCTGTTGCTCAGCACTTTGTGTTGAAATATAATGCATTAGCAGTCTGTCTTGGCTTACACATACACTTCTGTAAAGAGCTTGTACTGTTTTAAAAAAAACTATGTTTTCTGACACTTTAGTGGAGCTGCATCTGTTACGTTTTGTTCCACTGTACTATCTAATTATCGCAACTCAATACTGGGTTGGTGATTATGATAAGAAAATATTTTTTTTAAAGTCAGTCAAGCCGTATTTAAAATAAGCTTGTTTGCTTCTGAGGTTTTATTTATGTGATGGTAAATAATTCCAGTTCAGTCTTGTATATAAACAAACATCACCTCTTCCCCATCTTAACTAATATAATAATATAGCTTAGTCATTTGTTTGTAATCTATAGCGCTGGGCTACCCCACAATTGAATTTCAACCATGTTAGCAACAGTAGCTGTAAGGGTAGTCAACTCATTCATAGCACATTAGAATTGCAACATTAGCTTTGTAACTTGCAGCTATTTCAATGAAATGACATGAAGTGAAAAAAAAAACTTGTGTAAAGGTAATGCTAATAAAAGTATGTTTTTTTTTAAACGTTTATTTTAAATGCCAATAATATACATACTCGTGTAGCTACAAAGACAGTATATACAAACATATTAAGAAAGTGTGAGCAGGTTCTCTTCCCCAGAGGGTCCCAAACATCATGAACTAGAACATAATCTACTCACCATTCTCTAGTGCATCATTGGTTAAATTGTCTTAATAATTAGAATATGCATACAGTTTGTGTTGGACAGTGGCACATTCACACTGGAGCTTTACATTTAGCTCTTTATACTGTCATCGACTGTCAGTCATTGGTGTCTGATGAAGCTGTCTCTCCCATGGACTGTCTCATGGCAGCTCCCAGTCAGGGAGCAGGCTAATCCTGTGTTGCAGGGATGTATAATGATATCCCTGGGCGCTATAGGATGTTTCTCTCGGTATGGTGCCAGCTTCCTGGGCCTCTGGCGGCACTCTTTATGGGCCCTGGCCCAGTCCCAGCACCCCAATTCCAGCCATAGCCTTTAGGCTAGGGGCAGGTTTTGTAAGGCCTTGCCTTGTCACTTCCCACCAAGGGAAATACAAAGCAATGACAAAAAGAGCAATTTCTTGGCCATTGCTCGTCATCGAGCTAATGAGAAAGGAGGGTATGCTTGGAGTCTGGGGATGGCAGACAAGTACATGTGACGGGGGGGG
>CAFUXE010001691.1:267218-294961 GCA_903364295.1 Serranus cabrilla | reverse complement strand
GGCAGTGGCCATGTGGGAGAGTACTTAATGTGTATTTGTGTGTGTGTGTGTGTGTTTGTGTATGCGTGCATGTCCATGTGCGTATGTGTATGCGTCTGGGTCTGTGTGCGGGATAATCCTGGAGAATCTCTCTCTTTGAAGGGGAACAGATGTAGATTTACATATGTGGAGGGTCCCCAGTCTGTGATGAGATTAGCTGGTTGGGATCTTTCTTCACAGCAACTGGAAGGTGCATATTTAATAAATGCCTGGAGCTAGGCTGGGGCGTGTGGGGTTGGCCCTCAGAGAGCCACAGGACAAAGGCAAACGAGGCCCATGGCAGGCTGGCCCATATGGGAACAGGGTTGCTTACAGATTGCACTGGCCTTTCATTGGTTGTGGGACTAGGCTTTAAGGGTTTATATATAGAGAGAGGGGAGCACTTGGCGGGCCACTTCTGCATCCTCTCCACACTGAGAGGTAATAAAGGGATTTTGAGCTTGTCGTGGCTCATCTGTGCGCTTGTTTGCTTGCTAGGGCGCTTGTATGCGAGAGAAAGAGAGTGCTTTGCGTGTGTGAGAAGATAAATGTGTGTCTAGTGTGTTCATATGTGTTGTATGCAACTCTGTGCCTGTGTGCTTTTGAGTTGGGTCGATTTCTGTTTTTTTTCCGATCTGGTGTATGAGCTTAAACCGATTTGGTTTTACGCCAACCGGCTGAACCAGCATTTGTCATTATAACATGAACTGGCAAATTAAACAGCAGCAACCTGTGCCGATGATGCGATATATCCAACTTGTATTACAGCATTTTCCACACATAAACTACACCTGGGCGGGCAACTGAAGTGTGTATATGCACTATATAAGTATATCTGGCGACACATATTAGCATTTTTTTGCTGTTATTTTTAATCTGTCCAGGAAAACTAATGCTATATGTGTACCAGTTGTTCTAATGTACATAAACTGCAGTCAGAGTGAGAGGAAGAGAAAAATACCTTCTGGTAACAAAGTAATGAGAGGACGTGAGCACAGTGCAATATGATAACGCAATTAACATAACATGTTTGTTTCTAAACAGACTTATAGAGCCTCTAGTGTCTGAAACACTGTGCGCAATTTATTGCTGAGCCAAAGATGGTGCCATAAACAAGATCAATAGAGGTGGGACGGGCATGATGTGTTTGTTTACTAGACCGTTTATATTATTTAGATGACAGGATGACACGACAGCTAGTCTCAAAGAAAAGTATAACTGCTGATATAGAAACGTTTTGGACAAAAGGTTGGCCTCACTCTCTGCTTCTTCTTTTTGGCAAGCCAGCATAGAACCGCAACCGATTGGACTGGAGTCGCTACATTCTAAGTCAAAAGGCTGATGAATCAAGTGGTAAAATCTGCTCTGGTCCGGCCCAGTGTTTGGTCTAATATCAAACCAGCTTCAACATTTATACATCGGCCCAACTCTTGTAAATACAGTGTTTCCCACAGGATTTCATGAGACTATGGTGGGGAGAAAATAACCATCTCGAGGGGGGGGGTCATGCCCCCTCAGGAGAAAAGGAAAAGTATGTACATTTTAACACCTCACTCATAAGATTTCTTGCAGTTGTGAGATACCGTAACATTGAATTCTTACAGTTTTCCTACCATGACGTTTTTAATCGCGGTTAATTTTAACAAAGGTAATCATGACATCCAATGGCTGGTCGCCCCAGTCTCTGTAATTAATTGCAAACACTGAAATATTATAGTACAACCAATTTTTTTTCTTTAAAATATATTAGTGTAAGCATGGTATTCAGTATATAGCAAAAATACAACATAAACAACAAAATAAAGATAATGTAATAAAGCCCTATATAACATAACAAAAAGCTAACATAGGAGAGGATGTCAAACCTGATTTGCACTTGTCTGCTCTCAAATATTTATTTCAGGCGATAAAGAATCTCAGTTGTTGGATTTCTGTACAGTGCATTATCCCTCTCTTGCGTCAGGTAAGGTTGTCAAGTCTTGTTTACACAGAGAACAAGTAGAACAAGTGTCCCCATATTTCCCCAACTTCCCACTGGACTACTACAAGCCATTTGAACAAGAAAAGAGCTGCGTTCCAACAAACCACAATAGATGCGTATAAACCACAACAGACATTACAGCTTGTGTTCATCTGTTATGAATTCCGACCTATTAATGGAGAAGTCGTCATGCACTGATTTCAGTGCAATGTTTTGGCAACTCGCTGTTGTTCAAGAGTTTTCCTACACAGAAACCCAAGTTAATAAGTTTTAATCCTGAAACAAAGTCACAAGTGTAGTACTTTTCTTAACAAGTATCAAGACATCTGTGAGAACTTTACTTTATCTAGCCTCATTGTTATCTCCCCCTTTTTTTCCTTGTGTTGCTCTATTGATTTTTTTTTCAATGAGAGCATAAAAAAAGATAAAACATATCCCAGAAATCCTCAATCTTGTTCTTAGACGATCCCAATGAGCTGTTCCCTATTCATTGGGGAAGCAGCTCATCTTTGTAAGGGATTGTGGAAGAAAGGAGTTTTGGAGGAGTCTATAATTTCCATCTCACTTTCTTTTACTCTCTCTAGGTTTTTCTCTTCCAGTTTGTGGAGGGACTGTGTCCACTCAGTATGGTTTGATCATCTTTGTCTCACAGGGAAAGGGGAAAGTGAGGTAGAGTAAAAGATGAGAGGAAAGAGAGATAGAGGAAGAAGCTGGACTCTCCCTGTGGTACATTCTTACCCGGCACAGCCTGGCATAATTCAAACATGTGTGTGAATACGTAGCGATTTACCTCTCAAAGGCAGTCACTGAGGGTAAAGTGTAAAGTGTAGCACCAGATCCTAGCTCTTAGGTCTCTGGCTTGTTTACCCCAAGATCTAGTGTTGAATGGAGCTGGGAGATATGATTTTCTTTTCTTTTGCTTTTTTTTCCTTTTGGTTTTCTTCTACTAGCACATCTGGAGAGGCATTAGAAAGAACAAACAACATGCGTACAGTGGGGTTGGGTTGGGGGGAGGTAAATGGAACCTTATCACTAGAGAGGAGGAGGAGGAGGAGAGGATAATATGAGAAGAATTCACAAGACAGTAAAGGGAGGTTTTGAGAGAATTTGAGGTTAAAAAATTGCAGAGAGACTATGGAGGTGGGGATAATGATAGAGAGAATGAAGGGGAAGGAGGAGAGAGACAGACAGAGAGAGCACGGGAGGGCTTGATTGGAAAGGGGTATGCTGGTTGGGGGTGGGGGGGTGGCCTACCCAGCATTCTCAGTGGATGTGGCAGCCCTCTGTGGACTTCCTCACACAGACACCCCAGCTAATGAATCAGACCTGGTTTCTACCAGTCAGAAGAACTCCGTCTCTACGTCTCTGTGCTCGCCAGAACAAAGCACACCTCCATTAATATTTTAGTGTTCTTTTTATCTCAATGCTAACACCGCTCAACACGATTTTTGTTAGGGAGACCGTGAAAGAGAAATATTGGGAAAGATAGAAAGAGGGAAAGTTAGAGAAGGAGATACAGACAAAAAGACAGTCAGAGAGACCTTGTGTTCTCTGGATTTCAACTTGTCTGGTGTAATAGTCCCGTTGGTAGAGGAGTTGCTTTCTCTGTGCCGCCCAGCAGGACATCAAAGAAAAAACCTGATATCCAAACTACTTTACACACGGTAGAAACATTTGGACGAGTCCAACACAAGCAAACCTGTCAGTATGATTGCACTCTAGCCAGATACAGTATTTGTCTGATACTTTAACTACAATGCTTGTCAGTGCTGATATTTACATGGTTTTTTGTACAGTATATGGCTTGTGCTGTTGAAATTGTCATTCTCAGCACTGTTCATGGCAGAGATTTCAACTGTCTGAAAGTTTGCTACAAATGTAGCCGTAACAAAGAATACTGTTCTATATTTTGAGGAAGCTGATCTGAGATTTCCCGTCACTTACTCTGATCTCTCATCTTATGCTTGTCTCCTATCTTTTCCCAGTGTATACCTTAGAGGGAAGAACTAATACTATTGGGAAACTTTCTCTCTCCTACTTTGTCTGCCTCTCTTCACTATTTCTCCGTGTCTTTGCTTGAAGGCAAGGGAACGGGTAGTTACAAGATTTCTGTCTGGTCTCTCTCAGATTGTAATCACAGGAACATCTCATAATTTTCCCTTAATTGAATTATCACACTGTGCTCCTTTGGTGTTGCACTCTGCCCTAATAAAATGGAACGAGGTAATCCATAAGAAACTATTGGGAATGGCAGAATAGACGCTTAGCCATGCCTATTACAGCCACAGACATTTAACATACTTAATCTACTATTAAATTAAATCTATTATTTTTTAACATATCCCACGAGAACCTTCTGCCCAACCGATTTGTAATCTCCTCATAGGTAACATGAGCCAAAAGAAGAAAGAAAAAAAACAAAGTCATTACAATTCAACATGTATTCTACACATTACAGTAATTACTGGACAACAATGGACCCTGGCTCTCTGAGTTAGCTCGACAGAGAGAGATCCACAAACACAAAAGGAAGGCCTGCTAGATACCCTGTCTCAGACACGTAGATTAATTGCTTCTTTGTACCCAGAAATGGAGGAGCAGCGCCTTTACCTGCATGCCGCTGCCAGGGGCGGTCGGCCCAGGGGATATGTGCAGGAGAGGAGGAGGACTGTGGTCCTGTGCAGGGGGTGGGGGGCAACATCAGAAGGGTTTGGCGGCCTGTTTTGGGTGTCACATAGAGCCTGAGGTGGAATAGGTGGTGGGGTGATAGTAAGGGAGGGGTGAAGGGTGCCGTCAGGAGATCCCAGGGCAAGCGGCCGTGGGCATTCGGCTGTGAAAAGTCATTCAGAGGGAAAACGCCGGGCATCCTTTATTTATTTGTGTCTGAAATATTTATCTGTCACGCGGGCCGTTTTATAATGGGGCTGTCAGTCTCCTCTGCCCACTCAAGGGTGCGGACATGTTGCCCTGAGCACTCGCTGTGGATCTCCCGTGAATAATTGCTGGAATTTCACTTTTGGGAACGTTGCACTCTGACCCTGAAGCTTGTTGTTTTTCTGCATCAAGAGAAAGGTAGAATGTTTTAAAGTATTTACCTTGGCTTGGTTTTTTCATCACACACACACACACACACACTTCCGTATACTCTCACACACACATTCAAGTTGGAAATAAATAATTCATCCCTTTACTCCAAGATGAAAACCCAATCAAGCTGAAAATCCCTGTCTTGCTGCACCTCTGAGCTGCCAGTGCTGCTGGTTAATGTGATGCTCACTGTTCTAATGCGTCGTTGTGTCGAAACTCAAAGCGGAGGCCTCTTCTAAAGGAACGCGCACTCCCCAACATTAGTGGAAATTTTAATCTGGTGTAATCGCCTAAATGAAAAGCCTACTTGTGTGTTTCACGGTGAGCTTTAACACCGAGTGAACGACAGGAGCCGCCATCTTTCCAATTGTTTCATCACCGCTGTCTCTTCAGGGAGAGACGTGCAAGTTTGTAACCCTGTCAGGCGGATAAAGAGACTAAGCACACAACAACAATACAAATATGTTTTGTTGAGGGCGGAAGATGGCTCTGATGAGAGGCGGGTCAGGTGGGAGCCCTTTGTGACACGATGCATCTCATCTGTTCACACTGAATTGGCTAAGCTAATGTAGACTGGCTTTCTCAAGCCTCTTTGCACATGCGTCATACAATACCACTACATAACAGACTGCTTTGAACTTTTTTTGGTTTGTTCTCAGAATTCATGGGACCTTAACACAGGTTCTGTCACAGATGTACGTCTACACTTCTGGACCTGTCAGGACATACATGAAGGTATATAGTACATGCAGATGTACACAAAGAGGTGCGAACTATCTTCATTCAGACATATGCATACAGAGACACACAGAGCTACTGGATATACTTACACACAGGACACATGCACATGTCCCACATATAAAGACTCGCAATTAGGCAAGTGAGCACCACACAGTGGTGCACAGACACACACATACACATGCACACCAAAATGCAATGCCTGTAGTCTGAGCATGCATAATTAAGGTGTACCTTGTTTGGAGAGAGTGCATGTCGCCTCTCGATGTGCACACCACATCCCCAGAAAGAAGCTTTAAATAATGAAAAGTGTCACCTATGCAAAATGCAGGAGATGAGTATGCCTGCCTGTGAATGTGCTTTGTGCATGTTTTTGTGTGTGCGTACTTGTGTATATATACGGTTGTGTGGTTGTATTGTGCATATCTGAAAATGTGCACGCAGGTCTGTGTGTGTGTACACGTGTGCAGATCTACAGACAGACAGAGGTGTTTGTAAAGGTGTGTCTGTCTGATGATGGAGAGGGAGGGCTCTTTGTCATTTAGCATAGTGCTACTAGGACACTGAACCATATGTGAGTGTACAGAGCTGACAGCTGAGGCCCAGTCTTCCCTCGTCCACCCTCCCAAATCCTCAACCCCAACCCCCCTAGCATCCCTCCCTCTCTCCGCCTATCCTCTCTGACTGACGGCTCTTGTTGTCCCGTGAAGCAGAGGCACAAACACAGACATGGTCCAGGGTGTCTGTTGGGAGCCATGTCTTCATCACAGTCTTTGTGCTGATGATAAGCTCTGAGCAGGATAGGGTGGAGAGGACTGACAGCCTTAGTACATCACATGCAAAGCAGCTGAATGTGATACATGCTGTAATACTTGTCCTGTAATGACCCTGACTTAAATGAAATGCAACTCTTGTCCATAAACTTTACAGAGATGATTCCATTGTAAGTGCTGCCTATAACAAACTGCAAGACACAGTGAGCAGGATTTACATCAATGTCTAGTTATGTGTGTTAAAATTGTAATTAAATTCTTCCATCCATCATAACCACTCTCCAAATTCATAGTTCAGTTCAGATCCCCCTTTTTGAGCCATGGTTCAGTTTTTTTTCTGTGGATGAATAAGAAAAAGTGCCCAAAAATTGTTTATTTAATGAACAACAACAACAACACTTAAAGGATAATAAAGAATGTAGATTAATTCTATAAATTACAATCATATAGAATGTTAATGTTACTTTTTTCACTCATGTCTTATTTTCATAAATCAGTATTTAAATTTTTTTTAATTGCTGTTTTTAGATGCAAGCTCAGATAGGTTAGATGGCCTCCAGGTAGACCTTTGCAATGGGATTAATTATGAATGGAAGAGTGAACCCCTTGGTGGTGGGATACCTAGTCTGCTGGAGCAGAAGCAGGACAAGGAATCAAGATGATCAAATGTAGTGGATCTGTACTTTACAGGGACAAAAGCAGTGCAGATAGACCACAGAATGATAAAAGAAGATAAGGAGGTGCATTGTGCCCTTAGTGGCTTAAGTTGGCTCATGAATTAGTAAAGTGGAAAAGTAGCTAATCTTGTTCAGGAGCTGGTTCCAACACAGGGGTAAACTGAGTGGTGAGCAGAGAATCAGGTAGTGGCCACTGAGAACTCCACTCAGGTCATACTGTTGGGAACACCCTATCAATCTACTGCCAGCACGGTTTTATATCACCACTATCTGGAGGATGTTGGCTATGGGACGTCTTCGAAAATATTACTTTAATTGTTCAGGGTCAAGTTCTTTTTTTGGAGAGCAACAGGAAGGCACTGTGTGATTTTGGCATGTTAAGATTTTTTTTTTTGTGTATTACAAGGCCGTGTAGTGTTGAGAGATTTGTGACCAGATGATTCCACACTATGACAGCAGAAATGTCTCCATTTCTTTAGTCATCTAATTCTGTTTTGCTTATGTTATTTATTGATTGAGGAAATCTAGGTAATGAAACAAAAACAAGCTCCTTTAGACCAGCTTAGCAATTTAAGCTTGTGGGCTCTTCTGCTTTGCAACTGAATTTAGATTTAGCAGAATAATATGGTGATAACCAGAGGCTGTTTACACCTCTCTGATTTGAACAACTCAGGGATAGAGAAAAACAGAGAAAGTGTTTGAGAGAGCGGAAGATGGATGCTTCTTAATGCCAAAAGCGGCTTTCTGATAAAAATGGAGGATAAATGTTTATTTTTCTTAACTGTGCTTCAAGGGAGGGTAATTGTAATTATTTCTTAGAGCAAACAAGTGCGTTAAAGCAAGCTAATGATGAAGTGCTCTCACTTCCTTGCCATTTAATATTGATTGTGACTTTGGTCATATAGAGAGTTTAGAGACAATAAGCCATAAACACTTTAATCACATCTCCAGTAAATATGGAGGGATTTGTCTAAGAACTTACATATTCCCAAAATAGAAGTGCTAAATTGTGAAAGCAAATTACTCGCACAGTGAAGTGTTTTTGGTGAGGTATAGAATCCTTTATGTTTCCTAATTTAACAAAATGTAACACCCCCACCCCCCCACCCCTCCACCCACCTACTGACAACAGCTACCTGAAAACCCCACCCCGTAGGCATGGACGAGACATAATATCTAATTAAGTTTCAGAGCTGCATTTTCATTTGTTAATCACTTAAGTGCTTCGAGGATAACCTGATATCCAAAGGTCTGGTCCCAGTAGCCCAAAATGTCAAAATGCAATTATATGCATGATTAGCCTGACCTGTTTCTATAGCACCCTCCCTCCCTGCCTCTCGCTGCTGGAGAGGCTGACAACTGCTGGCATGTTTATTTTGATGAGATTAGGTGTAGAGGAGGCCCCCACTGTGTGCAGCAGTCATGGCACCCCCATCTGGTCAATGGCGGAACTAACAAACAAACCACCTCTAGTAAGCAGACGGGAGAAATGAATTGAGGGAGAGAGGTGGAGAGAGCACTTGCCCAGGTGGGGAAGATAATCTTTCAATCTCTGTTTAGCCTTAGGAATTGTGAGGAAAAAAATGGAAACAAATGGAAAATAAATAAATAAAAATAAAACAATTTATGCTTCTTAAAGGATAATATAATCACAAATTATTAATCAAATCATCTTGATCCGGGAGTGAGGGGGGGCTTTACTTTGTGGTGCTTAGCAGAGCAGCAATCCTCTCTAATCTGATTGTGTAGAGATAAGGCGGCTTTAGCCTCGCCATTGTGTGACTCTGATTAAAGGGGGCAGGAGGCACACTGCTTTCCATGGTGGTCATGGAGACAGGTGCACACACACACACAGACTCACATGTAAATGCTTATACAGATACAAATGTGCACAATCACTAAAACACACCCTCAGACATGCACAAATGCACATAGACACTATGTACAGACTTAACAGTCATACAGCAATTATTGTAATGATGGCGTGGATGTCTTTTTCTATGTCATCTCCACTCATGTGCACACAGATGTGTAATGGAGAGAGATATTAGCACATCCACTCTCTCCCGTATACTAGTACTCCAACATATACAACAATATATATATAAGAATATTAAAGAATAGACTTTTGTTAAGTTATATTATTACAATACTAGCATGTATCTCTTAAGTCTTAAGGACAAACTCTAATATCCTTACAGTCATACACACTCACGGCGCATTATCATAAGCAAACATACACTCGCTCATACACACTCCCCATCAGAACTTTCTCATGCCATGTGTCTCATACAGTTCCTATGAAGTTGGCCTGCTTAGCCTAATTGGGTGTGGATTTGAGTTTGGAGTTAATAGATTTGAAAAGGAATATCTGAGGAAGTGTGCATTTTGACAAAGGCTGCAGGCTGAGATGTATGGAGCCCATGTGTCTCTGGAGAGTGGCGTCAGGTCCCTGGGTAGCCCATTAGAGAGTGTACCCCTTCCCGACCACCACCCCCACCCCCCAGCTACACGGCTCCCCATACCGAGGGAGACCGCAGCAGCCAGACGCAAAGAAGAATATTCATGTTACACTATCGTGTGTGAGTGATCCTGCAGTCAGCTTAAGCACACACCGACATGCACACAAGCATGTACACACAGGCAAACACAACACACACACAGCCACTGATACATTTGCGCACACACAAACATAAAAAAGCCTGAGCACCCCCGATGAATGTTTGAAATGAGGAAAAAAGGAACAGGCTTAGTCATTTTAAACATCAAAAATAACTGCATCAAGTGAACTTTTGAATTATATTGCATCATCTATTTGAAATAGTACACAGAATGTTGAAACACAGAGGAAATCACCAGTTGGTTTCATCTGGGTTTGTCTGCAGGATACTTCATGCAGTCAGGGGTTGGGCATCCGAGGCCAAAACCAGAATGGGAAGACTTCGACACACTAATGCAAGGGCTGTTTGAAACAGGAAAGACTTTGAGAGGTGTGTGAACGCCAAAAGGCATTTTACAGTGCCACATCAGAGAGACGGAATAAAGACTAGATTGACCTATGACCAGAACCATTTTCACCTCGGCACAGACCACCTGGAAAAGCAATGAGTTAATGTTAACTACCATTTTGCAGCTTCCCCCCGCCCATTAACTTAGGAGCAATTCAGCTGTCACTCAACTTTCAAACAAACCTCTGTGTTTGTGGAGATTTACAGTGGTTATGCAAGATGTTAAGTCTGTTTTATTAAGAATGTTCAAAAGTAGGTATTGTAGAATTTCTGCAGAATGCACCATACACAGTACATTGTGGGCCTGGTTGCTAAAATCAGATGTTTTTTTTTTCATCAGCTGAACGTAATTCTGCTAAACAAAAATACTGACAGGGCTGTGTTTTGTCAAGAATCTGGAAATAAGATAAACTAAACTAATCTAATTTTGAGAAAGCTGCCATATAAAGAACAGACCACCGTATGCAGGAAATCTAAGTTTAAAAAGTTTACTTTTTTAAGGCAGTCAGAACAGTGGGACCTTTTTTTTTACTTATATGATAATCCCATCCAACATCATAACACTACTTTTTGTGCTATCTGTCAGTCTACAATGAATATCTGCATGTAAACTATTATTTTTAATTAATACTGGGTTTTTGCAAATCAAAACAGTATCATAAAACTTAACGCAATACCCAAGTATATAAATATCTTCCACCCCTACTAACAGTTGTGTTCAGTTGTTTTGATTCAGCTTCAAAATACTATGCTCGCAAAAGGCTGTCCTACTGTGTAAAGTCACTCATTGTGTATGAGCTGTATATTGCTGTATAATAGATTATCAATTATCATTTTTTAAATATATATAAACAATCTAGCTGATTAGAAACTTATTTTGCCGTATAATACATGAGGCTGATTTTACTTAGTGGCCTTCCAAAAGAATATGTGCTTCTATATTTTACCAACCCTCTGGTGTCTTATCCCATATTGGTAAGGTTCCACCTTCTACTTTGACCCCCTTAGTCCTGAGCACAGTATCAATCTAAAAACAGCCCAGTACCATGAAAATGATGAAATTCAGATAAGTCATCATCTAGCCCCCAATCCGGTCTTGTGTTGACTTGAAGTTTGCTCACAGGCTGTTGCCAGGGCCAGCAGTTTGAGGTGCTGTGGGTTGCGAGGCTTTGAGTGTGACCTCATGTTCCATTCTGTTTCTATGCCGCTGTGCCTCGGCTCTCCGTCCTCCTGGGCTGACACTTCACTGTAGCTTCAACAACTGCTGTGGGACACTGAACATCTGTAAGCCACCGCTCCTACTCAGCCGTCTCTGCACTGGGCACATGCTCTCTGTGCTGGTGCTGCGTGTGTGTATATTTCCAGCACAGCTTGTGGGGCTGTGTGCAGCGTACTTTGATGCTGGTCATATTTGGTTTGAGTCTTGGGCCACTGTGTCTGCACAGCATGTCATTGCTACAGGGACTTTTTATGTGCTGCATGACTATGAGAGTAAACAAATTAGCAATGTAGTGTGTCAACTACTACTAAAGACAGATGTGAGTTAACCAAACGTGTCATGTGTGTTCACTTTAACCACAAAACTCTATGCACAATGTAATGTTGCCTTAAGTTGCCCTCAAATTTACGCAGTCTCACAAAGGCAGCCCATCCCAACAAGAAATGACTGGACTGTTACCACTCTTCTCAGTCAATCATGTGACTCAACAGTTCTTGGTTTTTCTTTTTGTTGTGTCGTGTGAGGGGGAAAACAGTGAAAAAACCTTTGTAGTGAATTCAGCTGAAAAAAAATGTTTTATTAAACGCCTTATGTTTATTGACTTCTCTTTCATGTCAGTTCTTTTGTTCTGCCTTTGTAGTGGCAAAAGATCTCTGTGCATCATCATTTGTGAGCAATCTGAGATGTCAGAGGTGTCCTTTTGATGTGGAGTGCAGACCTCATACGAGGCACCACCTGTGCAGCTCTCGTAGTGCGCCTGGATGTTCGAGTGCGCTCACATATGTGTGAATAGCTGCATGTGGGTGTAAATCTTTGTGTGTTGCATGGGAGCCTCCCTGCACATGTAATTATGAGTGTGTGCGCGTGTGCGTGCAATCAGCCACCTCCAGCTCCTGTTGCCTGGAGGAGGTAAAATGGGCGTTGAAACATCCCCAGACTTCTCTTACCTTACCTAATGACTCCAGTAATTGCAGCAGTCTGTGCTCATTGGCAGTGTGTGTCACTGCCTTTGATCCCAGTAATACCACACACAAGTTCTGCAAGCAAAGATTGTGATGCATTAACACAGAACAACACAATGTTAAAAAAAGGTTTTGTTGGACTTTGTGCTGTTGCCTTGTGTGTCATCATGCATCAAACAGATGACCTCAGTGGTTGTCGATGGAGAGAGGATGGAGTCACTGTGCAGGAAGAATAGAGTGATCATGTCAGCAGAGCTCACTTGTACAAGACTGAGATTGAGGGCTTTGTTGTTTAGTCATGAGTCTGAGCAAAAGTTTAATCTGCTGTTGTAAATTATTTCTTAAAAATATTTAATTTAGTCTTATTTAGCTGTTAAATTTTCCCACATGTGAAGTGTACAAAGTTATAAATTACATCAAAGTACTGTGCAACTTGTTGAAAAAAAGCCGTGGAGCTTGGGACTCTTGAAGGTAATAATTATAACAGGCTCATCTCATTAGTATGTAAGAACAGAGGAAGAGGAACCTATATGTTTTCTTATTGAGTCTTTTTTCTGTAGCTCTATATGTCCCTTCAATCTGTTGCATATGGTCTAAATAAGGTAAAACTCTATTCTGCAGTTCACATAACCTGCAAGTTTTTGGATTGTAGGAAAAAGCTGGAGACACTTACAACACAGACACAAACCACTGCCCCACTGTTTATCATAATGCTAGATTCAATTATTGAGATAAATTCAACATGTGTCATAATTGATCCAAAAATCCATCTGAATTAAAACAATGTTTTAAATGTAATTATTATTCCTTGCAAATTCTGGCTATGTTTTGCTGTTGTCCCCATGATAAATGTTAAATATTTCAAAAGAGATGCCATCCATCTCTCAGTAACATTTGACAAGTTTGTTTCTCTTTTTTTTAGTGTAACGATGTATCTGGGTCAGCCTTGTACTTGCCCCTCAATGTCATCTGAAAGGAGCCAAGGCGACAGCTTTTTCTTCACTTATTAATGCTTGTTAACTAATTACTTTTAATTATCTTTGAAAATCCCAGATTAATAAGAATACTCATATATTTATAACATGTTTACGCCACCATGTTTACTCAAATGCAAACAAGCCCCACAAATGAACTATGCCTTAACATTTTAAATGAGGCTGGTTTGTTTGTGTTGAATAACTACAAATGATCTTTTAAACATGCCATTCGCAGAACTTCTCTAAAGTCACTCCAGAAAACAACCAAAAAGAGGCTACCTGGGGACAATTCCTCGAGTGCTGCCTGCTAATGAACAGAGGAAGGGAGACAACAAACATGCTTTCTTCTTTAAATCTCCTGGCCTTGGCTGTTTGATATAAGATGTATGCCAAGACCTCTGGTGGTTTGGTGCAGTGCAGAGGGGAGACTATAAAAAGAGCAGCTATTAGACAGGGCTTATCTTTAGTATGCATGCTTAAGTAATACTTACTCTGTCTGTGCCACTCTTAACAAGAATGGGGACATGTAGTGGTAACAAGCCTTCCCCCCATTTTTTTTTTATTGAAAACCAACAAAACATGTATCACAGTAACTAGTCCAATTTATTACCTTCATCTTCTCTTCTGCTCTCTGTAAGGATTTGTTTTTTTCGATATAATATCTCAACCTGCTCAGTTTGAGGGTGCCTGTTAAAAGATAAAATCTGTGTAATTTTTTCTTGTACCCATGTGCGTGTACATGTGTTTATTGAGGCTGATTAATCTCCTTTTACATTTTTGTCGTCAGAGCGTCCTCTTGTCATTTTTCAGATTTAGCCTTTGTGACATGCCACTTGTCTCTCTCCTCATCTCTGATCGTCTCTCTCAGTATGATGTTGTATTGTTTCCTCTACCCACTGTTTTGGGGTTTCTGTTAGTGACACGAGCCTCTCGGAATTGCAGCGGAGATCCCAAATACACACACACACACCCGTGCAATCCTCGGCCGTCAATCAGCCTTCCCCATCCTCTCTACTGCCACCTCCTCTACCACGGGGAAAAGGTCCTGCTGATTAGAACAGGCCTCTCACTGAGTGCCATCCATCATCATCTAACCTACCGGTCCTCCCTTCTGATTACTCCGTCTCTCACACACTCTCACACATGCACACATATGCAAGTCGCCGAAACACACACACAAAGACACACACACTATATCTGAATAGTTCACATTGATTGAATCAGGATTAATTAGCTATGAGGTAATCATTGGCTGCAAACAAGGCTGTATGTCAGGAGAGTTGACATTTAGTCGACACAAGAGGGAAAGAGGGGAGGGTGTGTGTGTGTGTGTGCACATGTTGGTATTGGGGGGCAGTGTTGCTGCTGTTTGAAGCATTACACAGTCTGCTCCTTCTCCGCTGTCGGAGAGAGGGTCTGACTGAGGCCTGTTTGGTTGTAAAAGCAAGCTGACAGCTTTGTTAACAAGTCCGAGCAGATGAGAGGGATTATTATATTCCATGGCATGAGGATGGTATTGAGCAGACAGCCCTCAGTTAGCTTTGGATTTGTCGGCTTCCAGTGATTCACTTGTGATTTTTCATAAATTTGTCTGTTACACAGTACTAGGCCGTCCTAGCTGTCATTATTAGAATAGTCATGTTATCTTTCAGGTGATGCTGTGTCATTAAGGGTTGCAGTCATCCTGTCCAATGTTGCATTTTAAAACATTACAATAACAGTAATATTAAGTTTAGTGGTTTTGTCAAATTACTTAGAAGATGTCATGATAACACATGGCCTCCAAGTCGCTTTTCTCCCTCTGTGTGTATCCGTCTAGAAGGAGTTGGGTTGCATGTGGTAAATTTTCTTAAGCATTTAATCTGCTTTACAGCCGGTTGACTAGATGTTTAGTAGGGGTGTAACAACTCTCCAAATCCACAATTCAGTTCAGACCTTAACTGTTTGTTATATATATATGGTAATATAGATACATATATTGATTGACTGATTAGAATAGATAGATATTTAATTAATCGCAGGGAGATATGTCACTTCAAAACATTGGGGTGTTGCATCAGTAGTAAAGAACTGCATAATGGGTGGGGTCCCTTGTTACATCTGCAGCAGGTGACAGTGATGCAAAAAAATAACAGAAGTGTTCTGTTATTAATGTAAACCTCCTTGTTATACGGACAGACACTTAAATCTAATAGGTTGATATCCGAGCTACAATGTTTTTTTTGTAAAGTTAATTACCTAGGATTGGGTTGAAATGTAATGTAAATGACTCCATCACTATACTATAACACCTCAAAATAATGGGTGTGAATGGTGGCTAGTTGCTAGTTCCGAAAAAAAAATATAATTTCAATAACAGCTGTCAAGCAAATCAGCAAGGACGGCAGTCAAAATAAGTATGAATGCAAGTAAGGAGCTTTTGACGAAATGATGCTTTTAAATTAATTGAAAGGAAGCTGAGCTGGGTCTGTCTGGTAAGGAGGAAATAAACCCCTGTACTAAAAATAATCAGTCATTAGCAATGACTGTGACAATATTACCACCAGGTGTGGCCGGTGGATTTTCTGGTTGTAGTTATTAATATTCAGGTATCTTTGTGAGTGTGTTTGTGAACGAAAACCAACAAATACTTGCGTATCATATTTGATCATACTTGCACATATCCTTATGCAGATTGGCGTGTTTTCACTCTTTACTGGTTCCTGTGAGTCACAGCAGTGTTTGAAGGTAAAACACTGTCTTTCAGGGAGCAAAGATAAACATGCTGAAACATCAGGTTCACTCATTTTTACAGACGGTTCTTCCTGCTGTGCTTTAGGATTGGGATTGAAAAACAACAACCATACTCACTTTTTATCATAATTATTTTATCATAGTTATTGTTAACTGAACATGCTGCACAAGGTCAAAAAAGCATTTTTCTAATACATTTCAATTATACATCATGAGAGATCTCTCCGTGCCTGTGTTTGACATTTTTCTTCATGGCAGAACATGCTTCAAGGATGTATGGGAAACGTGCTAACACAATAGAGCACCAAGCTAATTATGTTGCTGTCAATTATTCATCGGTGACTCAGGTTCGCAAGCTCGGAGACACATACAGTTTCCTCTATACCCAGTGTGTCTTAAAGGCTTGCTCACAGGGACCACAGAAGAAGTTATAGACATCAATATTTCATAGTTAATTACTACACCAAAGCCACTGACTTTAATATTCCTGGAGAAGCGCTTGTGGTGGTTTCTGAAGCTCCTTGTTGTTAGTGACACACCAGGCTGGAGGAATGTTGGATGAATTCATAAATATATAAAAGATATGGATAGGTAAATCACTTCTGCCCAACCACACATATTTATGCAAGTGAGCACACACAAACACACACGCTCTCTTGGAGAAATTAGTTACTGGATATACTCCCATAATATTGTCACTTATATCAAGATCTTACATCAATTTTCTGTTTTTGAAGCAAATGTTGGGACAGTATAGTTTTGCTTCAAGGGTGCTGCATTGACATTTGCATTGCTGTATTTACTCTGCAGCTGCCAGGGGAAACGAACACTAATGTTGAATAAAAAAAAGATTAAAAAAAACAAAACAGTAATTTATTCACACCTTGAACTGCCGACAGCTATAAAAAAAAGTGCAGAGCTGTTTGTCCAACTAGCTTGCTTTGCTATTGTTTGGAGCAAAACAATCGTTTTGCAAACAAACGTTGTTTGTCTAATGTATTATTTTTAAAATGCTGTTAAACATTTCATAATAATTTGTTTAAGAAAGCAACCTTCCGAGTACCTAAATAATCGTTTAATGGTCTGGCTCTATCTTTTCTTAGTAACACTAACTATCAGAAAGTCTGTTATTAAATGTAGCTTTTAAACAAGGACAAAAAGGTAATAAAGTTACATTTTTCTTACAATACTCACTAGAATGATAATATTCAATGTGCATTGTCTTTTCCTGCTAAAGTTCAGAAAAAAACAAGGCAGTAATAGACAGCTGGCCTCAATCAGTGCATCCAAGTAGAAAACAATATAAAAAAATACAAACCACATTGAAAGGGCAAACAAAATTTACAAATGTCACCCTGTGTATTGTACCCCCATCTGACTCCACCATTACCCCCAGGGGCAAAGCTGGTTATTTGGAAGTGGGCAATGTTAGTTTAGTCCCGCCTCTGGGACTAATCACCTAATGAGGGCATTAGAGGAGTGTTAGGGTCACAGTGATTTGTATTAGCTTGTGTGTGCATGTGTGTGTGTGTGTTTGGTGCAGGTGGTATCCCTTGACATAGAGGGACCCCAGGGAGATATTCAGGGGACCAGAACAGGCTTGAGGGCCTAAGCTGTGCCCAGTCAAAGACTGCTTGGACGGTGATGGATACCTTGCCCCAGGGAGAATGGCCACAAGAGCACTTAACCGTAAACACACAGAGGCAAACACAGACATACACACAAATGTTCCACAGACAGAGCAAGATCCAAGTCCCAGACATGGAGCAGACACAGCGCACAGCGAGGTGGAAATGAGATGTTTAGCTTGATGATGCGTGACATCTGTAATGCATTCTAATTCTCCCCATCGGAGCACTAGTCTTTAAGAATGATTGATGATGTTGTTTCATCGTCTCAGTAAACACAGCTTAATAAATGAAGACCATGTCTGATCATCCTTGAATGGAAACACCACTTCAATGATTCAAACAGAATTCAGCATTGTCCTTAAACTATAAAAGCATCATGTAAATTTAACTCATTTTTCATTTCTAGGAATGCTGAATCCCTCCTTTTCTCCATATTTGTTTTTTGTGTTACACCATTTTAACTCCATTTTCATTCATTCATACCAAGGAACATTGAATTTAATTTCATTGTGAGCATGTACTGTATGTACGTTTGTGAGCGATTCAGATTGTGTGTCATTGTGATGCCTTTGTGACCGGGTTGCTTGACGGTAAAACTGCTTGTTTGACTGTTCCGTAAACGCTGCAGAGAGTAGTAATTTCACAATCATCACATCACGCTTTGCAGACAACATTATTACAGATGTGGTGTGGCCAACTCTGCTATTATCATTACTTAACCCCAGTGCAGTTGCCCTGAACATAAGCCTACCATTAACATTAAATGTTAATCACCCATGCAACCAGCCAGCTTGCTGTCTAGGCTGGCTACAGTATTGTATTCCAATACATTCTGCATATATTGGACAGCTACCATGTAATTGGCTAATACATTTCAAATCAGGTAGATACTGGATGGTGTTTAGAAAAAGGCAAGCATACTGACTACATGGAGCTGACACACTGCATGTTTGTGTGAGTGTGTCTCCGTATGAGTCCTTTGTTGAAAACATTTGCATTTTGGGTTGTCGAGGCAGCTTGTGTATTCACAGCAGGCAGGCTTCTTAGCACAACTTCAGCTGCACTTTTGTATGCTAAATTCATAACATACTGTATACAACTCACCTCTGTGAATTTCCTCTACGGTATTGTACTGCTGTATTGCATGATGCTTTCCCCATACAATATATTCTCAAAGTATTGATGGATACAGTAGGCACTATGCTCTGCAGTGCAGTAGCTACGTGTCAATACCCTAAGACATGAGTTGACATACACACCAGTACAGTGAGCTCCTGTAATCCTCTGGGGATGAGGGCATTGAATACATAACACCGCAGACCTAGCAGTCAGTGACATCAGAGGGTCTTGTGAGGTTCCTCCACAAGGGACCATCACCTCATGGGACCCAGAGGATTAGAGTTATAGTGTATCAGCTAGGGTAAAACTGTATTTTCTCCATATGCTGTATTTGGCCATCAGATAATTTTTGAGTTAGCTTTACACAAACAAACCTTACTGGCCTATAGGAGGATCTGCTCTGGCTTCATTTTATGTAGAATGATAACGTGCTGGTAAATATAATGTATTTATACTTTTTTATTAGCATATTGGGAACAACAACTAAACTTTTCTTCCGTCAGTACCTTTCAAAATATATCTTTTGTATTGTGCAGCCAATTTATTAAGGTAGAAATAGATGTAACTTGGCACCTTACAGCAGTAATTTCTATGTGATCCTTTTCCTTCATCCATTTAATCTACTGTGGTTTTATGCAGACTTTCCTAATACAGTGTTGACAAAGGCATGGTCTGCTTTTGTTATTGTAAGCTTAAAGAAGGGAACTGCTTAGTATGGTGCTGACAGCTTTTAAACCCACATAAAATACCCATAAATAAACCAGTTCTCCAAGCCACAATTCTGTGATTTCCATAATAGTGTGCTCCATTGCAAATTGCAGTGAGAAAATAAAGTCTCTTATAGCAAACAATAATTGGATGTTATTGCAGGTAAGGTTCTGTTGTCCTTAGCCAGGCCTATCCTAACCATAAGCCATGACTACATAGCTGAATCACAAACCCTTCTTTATGTAGCAGTGGCATGTAGACTAAACTCCTATTGGTATTTAAAATAAAAAGGTGTGGTTTTAAACCATACTCTCAATAACCATGAGATGAACTCATGCCTTCAAATAAGGATTTATAACCACCAGCTTGTGGTTCAGGTTTAGCTGGTATCTGTTTACACAGGTCACATTCCTGGTATAGGATTTTGGCTTGACATCTCTCTGGAACATCTGATAACCATTTTCCTGTTTGTCTGTGGATCGACAATCCTGATTCCATTAAAGTTGGGAACGTGTGTAAAACGTTAATGAAAGCGGAAGGTATCAAGTTCAGAATGAGTGTATATATTTACAACAAACAGGTTTCCCAGTAAAAGCATGTCTCTATAGTGCATTTATTACCTCCGCCAAGGAGGTTATGTTCTCGCCGGAGTTTGTCCGTTCATTGGTCTGTCTGTCTGTCCGTCCGTCCGTCCGTCCGTCCGTCCGTCTGTCTGTCGTTCTTTTCTAGTTTTCATATAGGACGCAATTTTCAAATGATTGCATTCAGTTTTATTTTGTTTTCCACAGTGTCCCGTTTTGGGAATTTAAGTGATCATTTAACCTGTTCCTATGCTTTTCAATGCCTGAGCTGGGTGCTGTGTAGTACACATTTCATATCTGTGAATATTCTCATTCATCCAGGTCATAGTTATATTCTGGCCCTCACTAGTTGGACTGACTCAGTCCAACTAGTGAGGGCTAGTTGAGACTGGTTGCGTTCGAACTGATGAAGCCCCTTGGATAAGAGGCGAAACGTCTTCCCAGACAAATTCTAGTCCAGTTGCCTACGATTCAGATTTGCCCAGAATACACATTTCATAGTAAACATTTAATACTGTGAATATGCGAAAACCATAACTAGTCTTTAAACAGATCCAGACTAGCTGTTTCCCTCTGTTTTAAGTAATTATGCTGAGATAAGCTAACTGTAGCAGGAATGTGTACTTCCTAAAATGGTGATCTATTCTTGAGTAACAATCCAGTAAAATATTCTAATTAGCTGTTTGTTTTCTATTTTCCATTTTTTAAAAAGTTGAGTTATGTACTTAATGCATAGTAACATAGTAAACTCTGTCACATGTGTTGCAATTCTTTTGTGGTTACAGAGATGTTAATCTTTAATTGGTGGAAAATAGTGAGCAACATTTTTTAACATCCTGTCAAAGAATTAGCTTTCCAATAGCAATTACTGATTGTAATAAGGAGATGTTAGGGCCACTGACAAATGACATGAAGACACTTTTAATGCTATTGGCCGAAAGCAAAGGAAACATGCAGAATTATTTCTACCATGAAAGGAGCAGATAGTTGATGTGGTGTACAAAACTGACACGGTTTAAAAAATCAGCACTTGCCAGCCACTGGGACATTCGCCACTACAAGGTTTACAGACTAACAAATTAAAGGAATAGAGAATGACAATGTGACTACACATGCCTGCCTTTAGTGTCAGTTTCTTGGCCGAAAGCCCAAAATGAAGAAACCAAGGAAAACGCACGACATGAAAGTTCAGGTTTCGTAGAACAGTGGGTAGCTTATTAAATCCTCTTTGATCCCGCTGTCTTTGATATCTCTGCTCTCATAAAGAATTCACTTTCAGTAGTAAATATAGGTAGTTCAGAGAGACATCATGACACACACCCCTCATTCCCTTACAGTCTCTTTAAATTATACAAAACAACCTGGGAAAATATGCAGGTCATAAAAAAAAAAGAAATCACCAAAAAGGAGTGGGAATATTCAGTTCCTTGACTTAGTTACATTTGGGATTTGGGGGGATTTGCAGGTTATGAGGGTACTGAGGTTTTTTGATAAGTTCAGTACAAGTTCATTTGAGCTTTTGGGAACACTTTAGTGTTGCTCTGCGCATAATTAAAATAAATCAAATAAATGGGTCCTCATTAGGTCTTAATGTTTTTCTTTAAAATGTTAATATTTGAAGAAGGTCAGTTACAAAGGCAAACGCTGTTCTTGTATTTGTTTCATTCTCATGTCTGCCTGTCTTTACTTTTGTCTATGTTTAAGGCATATATAATACAATATACACTTAGAGGCTGAACATAGGTATTGACTGTCGAATGTAAAAGTTTGTCAGTGAAATGTTAGAAACTTTGCTTGTGTACTTGTATATTTGTGTCCGTGTGTGTGTGTGCTCTTGTATGGCTGAGTTGACAAATGTGGCTTGGTTTGTTCAGATGAAAAGCCCTCTGACTGTGACCCTGTACCCCAGTTGCCATGGCATCTCTCTGTTTGTAATTGTCCCAGTTTTCTGGGGTGAAAATAATGAGCAGCATCTATCAGGGGCCTGCCATCCCATCCTGTCCCGAGCTATACCCTGACCTGGCTATGCCACCCCGCTGAGCCCACCTTGCCCGGGGGCCAGGCCTGTTTGTTTGCCTTGCCCAAAGGATGACACTGTGCCGCGGAGACGGAAAGGTCGTGGCTGCCCCTGACCTGACCTCTCACCCCTCCTTCTGCTTAATGCCAGGGCACTGGGGGTGTGATGACTGGATAACACGCTTTTACCCACCGTTAGATAAATGAGCATACACACACATTTCAGCCCACAGTTTCACACATGCACACAAAAAGAAACCACATTAACCCACACAGTCAAGCAAACTTTAAGATGTGATCTTTCTGTGTCTCCGTTTCTTGCTCTGCTACATTTTTCAACTGTTTGATAAATATAGGTGTTCTAGACGACATTTGTTGGTTTTTGTCTGGAAAACCAACAACAAACAAGGTTTCCACAACAGAGAGGTAAGCGCTTGATGTCTAAGTGAAAGTTTACTTAATTGGAGCTGTAATCTGCCATGTTAGTGAAGCCAGAAAGATTCAACCCCCGCGTCCTCATTAAAAAAGTACAAACCTACTTTTGAACAGTAAGTTGGAGAATTGATTAGGAAGCTAACGCCTGTTGTGATATCCATTTCTTTCATTGTTCTCTGCTGGCTCAATACGGCAGGCATTTTCACTGTGCATTCCAATTACCTTAGCGCAGATCAAGAAAGGTGCCAGATTAACTAGAGAAACCTTGCTAACACAAAGAGAATTCCTAACTTAACAAGATGTCATTTCTCATTGATAAGCCCTGTCAGAATTTCCGTGGCTTTCCTTTCTGAATAATTAGGAGGTTTGGATTTGAATACATATACAGAGACTTCAGGAATCGTTAGATACAGTGTGCAATGCTCTGTTTAATATTTCACAAATTTCCATCTTCAGTCAAGCCCATGAATATTTGTAATGGGTTCTTTCAACTTCCTTTTTCAAGCTCTTGCTTAAAAACATGTGAAGTAGAAAAAGTTTAAGTATATCCAGATTTGATGTAATGTACAGTGTGTTGCAACAGCTAGAACTCTTCTTGACATGCAAGTTAATAATTAAGCTTAGTTCATATGTTTCTATGGAGTTACTTAAATTGGGTGTCAACGCTTTTCTTTTCATGGGAGTTTTTAATGATATTATTCCAGGACATGGTTAAGATTTTGTCCATAGTTCAAGTTTCAATAAGCACTTAGTATCTGCAATCTGCTCTTGATCCAGGTTTATGGTTGTCCTTGCTTTGGTAACCATTTTTATTGTACTTAATGTCCTATGTGGCCACTAGTCTTGGGTCTGAGTTTCAACCCCTAGTGGGCATCAGGAGCCTAAAGAGGCAAAGATTCACCTTATTTGGACCACTTTCTTTCATGTGGTTTGCCATAGGCTTGTCTGCATGGAAGACTCGGCCGCACACAGTGCCCAACAAGTGAACGTTTGCTGTAAGTGTCTCATTTTTGTGAAGCTCTGGGGGCATTTGAAGTGTCATTATTTGGGCTTCAGCAGCCTTAGTCGAAATGAGGAGGGCCCTTATGATAATGACCATCACCCTTCCCTGTATGCTAAATGACATTACATCTTTTCCCCTCAATTTGAGATTTAAAATAGATTAGTTTCCCCGAATAATGTCTGTTAGTAATGGAAACTCTTCAGAGGCTGGGCTGAAAATACACATTCACACATAGGCCCACACACACACACACACGCATACACACATACATCATGCTATTATCACACTCCAGGGGAAGTCTTATTAATCTTTTTTTGCCCTTCTTCCTCATTTGGAGGCAGCTCATGAACAATTCAGCTTCTGCCTGCTAATGGTGTTTCACAAGGCTCTGTGGGATATCTTTTATACATCAATAAGGGCAATTATCAGCTTAACTGAGAAAGCAGTGTCGCCAGCTCAGCCATGCCCTTCTCTTCTGTGCTCTACACCAGTGTACTGTCTTGACATGCTTTAGTGAAGCAATGCACCAGCACTGCCAGAATTAAGGGTTTCGCTTACCACTGGGCCTACCCATCAAAAGCGAAACAGAATAAAAGTCTTAGTTAGGCACTCACTTAAAAAGTGTAACAAATAGCAGCAAATTTAATTTAACAACTTTGACATGACATACTTGGCAGACCACCATTTAGAGAATTTAAGCTTTGAGCAAATCTATTGTTGATTAGATAGTAAATATAACTGTGTAGTGCATTTAAAGCTGTGAGCTGTTTATGGCTACCTTTACTAGATATGTGTTCATTTGTTTTGGTTTTATTTAATTCATTAATATATTGTTTTATTGTTCAAATTTTCTGTTGCCACTCTCCTGAATAACAAGTTAAAGCACTTGGCACAAGAGGGCACTACAGCCACGCATACCCCCTGGGGATGCCACCCCACCCTATCCCATCCCAACTGTCCTGCCCACATGCCGTTTCATTGTTCAGAAGGGATTGGTGTGGAGGGGGCAGCTGTGTACAGCTGGCAGCATTAGCGGCTTAACCCTTGATGCTAATGCTAATATAGGATTGGGCATGAAACAGACATTGTGAGCCATATGACCACTGGCGGGCAGGAGTTAAGAGGGGCGAGGGGTTGCTGGTGGTGAGCTGATCCATGCATGGATTAGTGAGCAACATGGCAGAGTTAGTCCACTGGAGAATGCCACCACTTGGGTTTAGCCACGGCTGCACTAATTAGATCAAGTCTTGGAAATGTCGTGTGTTTGGGATTCAAGACTGTTATCGCAGTCAATCCCTGTTCTATTAGGTTCATCACTGTTATTTTCATGTAATATCTATCAAGTGATTGACCTCACAAGTTCTGTTTTTTCCTCTGGAACGGAAGTCCTTCCACTCTCCAAACTAAATATGTGCTAAATAATCCTAAAGCTTAATTTCTTTAAAACAGCGCGACAGAATCTCCCAGTCAATTTGAAGCAGTGCCCTGTGGCCTCGCTCCACTCCCATGCTCCAACCCTCATATCTCTGCCATCATTGCTCCCAGTGCCAGCCATTGCTTCATCCCTCTGTTCTGTTGTTCAGTCCCCTTATTGGCTGCCCAACTGTCCTCATCTGGTGAGACACCAGCAGCTGGCCAGACAAACCTGAGGTAGTATAGTGGTTGTGGAGCTCAGTTGCCCTGAGAGGCCCACGAGCCTTTGTGCTCAGTTCCCACAGCAGCTCCAAACCTCTGTTTATGAACAAGAGGGATCAGACCAGGGCTTATATTTATAACCACACCACCATGACCGCCGCCGCACCATCGCAGTAATCACCACTGTGCATTGAGCCTGAGTGGAGCAGACACTTGGCCCGCTCCAGATGGGCACCGGCCAGCTTGGCCCCTCAGCCCGGCAGCTCTGAACTGAAATCATAGATGGGCTTTGCCCCTGCCAGCTCTGAACTGGCAAACCAGTTGTTGTGATCTAGAGGAGAAAAAAAATCAGGAACATGATGATAATGTTGCAGCTTAATCATTTGAAAGGTCAGTTTTGCTTTGTTCACTGTTGTGCTTTGTACGGTGATTTGTGAGTGCAAGGTTTCAAATTGCTGCACTAATGTTCTCATGGAGAGCGTCTGTGTCATACATTTTGGCAGACTGTATGATTTTGTTTTAGACTGATGAATTTAAACGACTGCCAGAAATGCTATTTATATTTCCAAACCAGAAAGATTAAAGGGCTTAGTGCTAGTCAGCTGTTTTTATTTTTACCTCCTTCTATGTAGAACCACTGATCTCTTCCTTTGTCAGCTAATTTTGGTTTTCTTTCTCTTTCCAAAATCTTTTTACCCAAGCCTTATTTGAGTCAAACAATTTGTCTCCAGACATGGGTATTTTACAAGTTCTTGGAAGAATAGGTCTTCTTCTTTTCAGTTTTAACAGATTTCTTTTCTCGTCTTGACCCCTGGAAAGATGCTGTTGTGGTAGCTAGAAGTGGCGGAAAAGTGAGGACCAGTCTCACCACACAGCCCACCACAACAACCTGACAATGCTACATTTCCTCGCTGTTAGTGATCTAGTAGACACATCTAGCCAAGACACATCAGAAAACACATCCCTTCAACCATCTCTCTGCATGTCGAGGTTAGCTTCAGTGGTCCCGAGGTGCAGGAAAGTACACTCCACTCTGCCAGTTTAAACTAAGCCCACACTGACATGCCCATTTGAGGTTTTAGGTTGCGTTTCAATGGTTTACTGTGGATGCCTTAAAAAACGCCCATGGGGAGAATTAGTGGGAACTTTGGCAGTACAGCAGAGCCACAAGTAGGTGAAAGGCAAACAGAGCTTGCGGATTGGCCGTGTCAGTCAAACGACTGTAGAGCACTAGCCATTAGCTCATTAGCAGACCCCAGCTCGACAGTAGGCTACATGCTGGGTTTGGCGAGTGTGCATAAATGGTGAGGAGATGATAGCTATTTGCTGTCCAGACCATGGAAATGAGAAATACTTGGATACTAGAAAAATAATGTCGATTATCTCCTATTCTAGGCTAGCAGAGTTGAAAAATGATGTAATTTCTTGGGTTCACTGTTGCAATTATACTTTGGTTTAAAGTCAACAGTGAGCTCAACAATATTATCAATACATAACCTTCCATTTACTCAGAATTGGCATTTGTTCTCTTGACCCAGAGTGTAAAAACATTTTAAAGCTCAATCAAAAGAACGGTAAACCAAGCCGGTCAGGGATTAAACCGAAGGCCTTAGTATAAATAGTAAATCCCTTGGATTGACGGGCATCAACCAGATTGTATTGCTGACTTTTTGTATATTTGTAGACACACTTCACATTGACCATTGTCCATCTGATCGGGGTCTGTGTGTAACTCAGCTTATATTTGAGGGAAAGTGAGAACCAGAGAACATAGTTTCACATATTGTACAATATCAATATCTCTATTAGGAGTTCCTTTGCCCTGAAGTTAGAATTTAACAGCTCACATTTGGTTCACCAGATATTTGCACATTTTACAAATAAATGAAATATCTAAGTTCAGTTCAACCCTATAGGTCTTAATTAATTAGTGAAATCAAGAGGTCAAAAGTGTTTGTTGACTGCAGGAAGCGTAGCCATCACCTGGTGTCCTCCTGCCTCATCTAACGGCTTGGTCTTTTTTTGTATGTCCTAGATCATTGTTTTTAGTAGCACTGTTCTACAGCCTGCTCATGATTCTGTCATTGTCATTCATACAAGTATGTTACCTCAAAGGAGATATTTATGTTTGTGTGCACAGGTGTTCACATATTTAATTGTACTTTTTGTTATAATAGCTCCACTGAAAGAGAACAAATATTGCATTTAGAGAATGCAGTTTGATTTAAAAAAGGGTAGAAGGTCAGTAGCAAGGCATGTGGTGGCTGAGCTCGTAAAAAGTGTGTGTGAGTATGCAAGCATGTGTTTACAAAAAAATCCTGTACGTCTATAGTCTGTAGATTTAGATGTGCCTCATCATTGTCTGTCTGGGAATGACAAAGGCATGCACATGAATGCAGCCCAAGGCCCAGTTGTCTTGCTATTTATCTAGTGTGTGTGTGT
>CAFUXE010001691.1:239288-254690 GCA_903364295.1 Serranus cabrilla | reverse complement strand
TGAGTGTGTGTGTGTATATCTTTCTCTTTATTAAACAGGATTCATGCGCTGCCGCTTGTCAGTGCCTAAATTCGTCAATGTATCTCCAGTAGCTGTCATTGAGATGTGGCCTTAAGAAATTACACACCCACTGCCACTCATCACAGTTGTCATATGAGATTCATTCTGTACATGTACGATGTATGTGAGAAAAGCTCCCATACTCACACATAGACAACAACACACACCCATGCCAACTCTACACAGAACAGAGTGCTGCGGTTTCAGTCGTACACAGCATGCATAAATCATTGCTCGTCTTGGGAGCAACATATTAATCAATGATAGAACACAAAAACATTATTTTGCGCTAATCATCAACACTGTGTTTGATCTATCCAGAGCTTTAATCTTGTCTTGTGTGGACAGAGCACGAGGAGCATCGTTGTGTGTGCATCACAGCCCTCTTAGCTGTGGACAAGTTTACACTGATTGTTTCATGTATCTGGGCCTGCGCTCCTGACGCCTGCAAGGCTTTTGAACCTGGCCTTTTGTGTCCTCCAACAGAGCTTTTGTTCTAGATAAAACAGACTATGTATGGTCAGCATTGAGCTCCTGTTCAAGCAAGTGTCAGCTCCACCATGCGCACACATACACACACACTGTAGACAAGTTGGCTCGGAGACCCATACTTGTGTACAACAACATGTAAACCCATGCACACACATATTTATGTGAGTGCATGTGTGGGTGGACAGGGGCATCTGTTTTTTCTCAGCAGTAAGACACCCTACAAGAGCAATCTCAATTACAAGAGAGACTTTAGAATTAAAGTTTCATCTTACTGTAACACCACGGCCTCTTCCAGGCACATCACACCACTGCTGTTTTCTTTTGAACAACACCACCATGTTTTCTCTCTCTGAAGGATTAAGTTTACTTTAATTTAAAAAAGAAATTCAAAGTAGGGAGGAACTTGCTGAATATATATATGCAGTTGTCCACACAAACAACCAGGCTTGTATATAACGTCGATACTCGAATCCTCTGTTTGCAGCAATAGACAAAGAAAGCGACATTCCATTTTACACTTTAGGTATTTTACTGAGTTTCTCATCCAGAGTGAGTTAAAATGAAGACAACGGTACACTGAGTTTTAATTTATAAATGCAAACGATAGTAAAACACGATAGGGTCAGAGCTACAGCAACCAGTCAGCGAGACAACACAGAAGTCAGAGAGAAGAAAACAATTTTTTCTTCAGAGGAATATAGGATACATGTCATATAAAATATAACACAAAATGATCTGAGTCCTGTCAAAGTAGTTTAAGAGAATCTGTCAGTGTTCTTGTGACACTGGTGCAGGCTCATTTTGAAAAGAAATGCACACGCAGTCACACACATACTCACAAACACACACAAAAACATGCTTGTTATTTCTGAATAAATGCGCCTTTAATTCTGGTGAGCTCTTTATGTTTAAAATGTCAAATATCTTTAAACAACAACTTGAGTGTCTATTAACAAGAGGATGTTACTGCCATGTCTGAATATACTGATTCTGGATTCACGGAGACAGACTCACAACTGAAACATTAGACACAGTTACAAAGTAAGCATATGGGTTGCCCTAAAAAATCTGTTTCTTAAAAGCTGCATGTGTGACAGCGACTATGCAGGCCTTTGGTTGTTCTCATTTTTGAAGTGGCAGAATCTTGGTCGTACTTGTTCTGGTGGTAATGTAACAAAAGCTAACACCAGAAGTCTTTGTGCTTGGATGTGTTCGAAATAAAAGGGAAAAAAAGGGGGACAGCAACATTTCCTCCTCAAATACTAGGGGTGGTGCATGAAAAAGTAAATGAGCATCCTAATATCTGGGCCTCTTAATTTTTCAGCAGACGTGATGAAGTGAGTTTCGACTGATGTTTCGTGAAAGTGGCAACACGTGTCCCTCTTACCCGGCTGGTGCAGTCCTCTCGTCTACAGATGTGTCGCTTGATGTACCCATCGGATGGCACACTGCCACTTAATAAAATATCACTCTTGCTTTGACAGGGAAGCCTTAATTGAGTCCCTCGTCAGTTTTATCAAACTGTGTGTTATCGTCGTTTGAAACTTTTTTCCTCTCTTTCCCCCTCAGCCTCTCTCTTGCTCTTATGGAATATGCTAGCAGTTGAATCCTCTATAACCAAAAGAGAAAGAGGGGGGTGTTGAGAAAAAGAAAAAAGTGAAAGAGAACAACACTGGAATCGAAAGAGAAATAAAGAACAAGAGTAAAGAGTGAGAGGGAGCCAGGAAGAGAGAGACGGGGAGAAATAGCCAAGAGAGACGGTGCGGAGAAAGAGCCTTCGGAGGCTATCTTGTCATTGGATTCATAATTCAGGTTCATGATTTTAATTTCCCTCTGTTCTTATCAAAGGCCGGTGGAGCAGCAGGGGGAAGGCTGGTAGTTAGCTGGATAACTGCATATGAGATGAGCTGCAGCGCTCCGTCACAATGCCTGGACGACATAATAGGGATGGAAATGTGCCGAAAAGAACAGAGTATCCAGTCACTCGCAGCAACTTCCTCTTTCAACCAACAAAAGCCCACAATCATGCGTTGTTTACAAAAACCCTTTTCTGACACCGTCTCCCTTTTTCCTCTGAAGCCATAAGCAATCTCCCGCCTCCCAAAGTATATCAGTCACACACAGAGAGAGATGATATGCTTGTGTAAAGCCCCATGAAAACACTGCAGATAAATAATGAATATTGACTGTGTTTAGATGAAATCTTTTGATTTCATAAAATTCTCTTGTATGTCTGTTTTAAAAATGCTGTTCTATCAAAGTGTATGTGTTTACTGCAATGTAGGAACACTCACAAACTAATACAGACACCCGGCCAATGTTTTAGGTCGGTAGACAGCTATTTGGCGCTTGGTTAAGCCTGTTTGACGCTCTTTAAAGGACCATAATGGACCCACAAACTGAATATTAATACATAGTAATAATAATAATTGGTAAAAACAAAGTATTATGGTCAGTGAATGCCACCACTGCGTTGTGCTTATTACACAAACTAGAGGGCACTGTAGCAGCCCCTACTAAGAAGTATGCTCCCACCGCTCCCTTTACTTTGAAGGCACATAGAACTACACACACACACATACACACACACACACACACACACACACTATTGAATATGTTTTGATGTCAGTTTCTTTTTCTTTTTATTCCTTCCTCTCTGCTATCCGCGCTCTCCTCACTCCTCTCTTTTGTCCACCTCCTACTTTCTCTCCATCTCTCTCTCATTCTCTTTCTATCATTCTGCCTCTCATTCTTTCTTTCAGTCTCTCTCACTCTCTACCTTTCTCTTTATTTCTTTGGCTTTGGTGCTTACAGGACTCAGTAGTGCCACTGTACTTCTCAGTCAGCCATTTGATCATTAATTTATCACAGTTCCAGCAGTTTGTTTGACAGGTGCAAGTGCTTTCATCTGACTAGCACTAGGCATTGCTGAATGAACAAGGTAACCCAGACCTATATGTTGAGTAAGTAGGCGAGCTTGGAGCTGAATGAGCAAGTGCGCCAACATGGGCCTTCTGGCTAACTGGGCAAGTGAGCAGGCCCATAAACCACGTCAGTCATCAAATTAGTCATGCAGACCTGCCACTTAGCATGTCGAACCTTACAGCAGAATGGGGAGTCCAGTCCAGATCCTTTGGATCCCAAATGTAGTCCAGGTTCAGGCAGGATGTAGACCTACTGCTGAAGTATCTGCACTTCTAGGAAAGGCCTTCCTGTTCACTCCAATGCCCCACTACAGCAGTCGCTAGTCCGGTGTACAGGCAACCTTGGACCTAGAGCAAGACCGATCCATTGGTCGGCTGATATTGGCCTGTCTCAGACAAATCAGTATCAGCCTATTTGTTGTCCGATACGCACATGAAAACTTTTTATTCATTTAACAGAACCTGTAATACAGAGCTCTGGACAAATGCAATGCTCTTCCCCTTGTTCGGGCCACACGGTAGTGTAGTGGTTAGCACTCTCGCCTCACAGCAAGAGGTTCGATCCCGGCCTGCAACCCTTCTGTGTGGAGTTTGCATGTTCTTCCCGTGTGTGCGTGGATTCTCTCCGGGTACTCCGGCTTCCTCCCACAGTCCAAAAACATGCAGCTTAGGTTTAATTGGTGCCTCTAAATTCCCGTAGGTTGTCTTATCTTTCTATAAGACTGGCGTCCTGTCCAGGGTGTACCCTGCCTCTCGCCTAATGTCAGCTGGGATCAGCTCCAGCCCCCTGCGACCCGGGTTCGGATAAGCGGTTACAGAAAATGAATGAATATTAGTTAATTGTTAAAGAAAGCATCCACTTGAGTAGAATATAAAACTGGTGCATGATCCTCATAGAAAAGTAATCACTGGAAATTTCCCCCCTAAAATCAATATTGGTATCGATCTCAAAAACCCCACATCGGATGGGTCATACTTGGAACCCATGAGCTGATAATACTGATGCCAAACCAAATAGTTGATTTTCTACGAACCTGGATTTGGATGTTTCACCCTCCTGATACTGACACATGGTGTCTCTCTGTGAGTCTCTCTTTCTTCCTCTCTTTGATTATGTCTCATTGTCCACCCACTCTCCCTGTCTCTTACTTCAGCTGCAGATCATTAAAAACAGACCTTCTCCTATCTAATATTCAATATTTCTTCTGCTCTCTAAACTCACCACCAATTCTATTATTAAAGCATTCTTTTCACTGCAGTCGTATGAATAACATTGTTTATGTATTATTTATATAAATATGGTGCGTACTGGATGCTCTGAAAGACCCGGAAGCCAATGGTCTCAGAGGACGCCAGGGTTAGCCCTCCCATAAGGGCCTTTTACACCTTTCTTCTTTATCCTGTCCTCTAGAGCCAGATCTGTCTGATTTTTCTTCTTTTTTTTTAATGCAAACATTTATTTGGAGCTGTTTGCAGTACACTACAGTGTTGAAAAATCATACAAAACTAATAAATTCCCCCTCTTTCTTTCTTTCCCAGTAATGCTCTAGTTCTCTAGTGTTTTCTCTCTTTCCAGCCTCTTTCTTTCTTTTCCCTCCCTCTATCCCCGGAATCAAGGTCTGCTGGGGCATTTTTAAGACAGAGGCTTCCTGGACTATTTTGGTATCAAAGCTTTGAGGCAGCAAGAGGCATGCTCTCTGAAGTTGACATGTAAGGAGAGGAGGGCCTTCCTCTTTCACTGGTTTGTAGGGGGCAATGGGAGGGGGAGGTGGGGACTCAGTAGCCCTGCCAGGAGCGGTCTCTACTGGGGATATGAGCCTCAAACGCTCCCCTTCAAGCCCAGACCCTCCTGAGGCATTGGGGAGGCTTACATTTCACATGTTCGGTGCCCAGTTGACTGTATGTATGGATGTATGACTGTATGTATGGATGTATGGTGTTCGGATGCATGTTGGTGCATGAATACATTTATGTGTTTGTGTGTTTACATTAGCACAAAGAACAGTTGTGCCAGTGCTTTTGAGTGTTGTAACAAAATGCAATTGTTTGCAACAGTTAACATTTTGACAAAAATAATGCTTCAGAAAATAACTTCATACATTGGCGGCACCAAATGGTAGAAATGTGTAACTGGTAAAGTTTTTACCTTGTGGGTCTCTGTATGCATGTATGTGTGTGTGTAGTCTTGGAACATTGTTGCCTCGGAGACACCTACTGTTGCAGGAACTACCACAGAAGCAGTTTTGTGTCCTTTGCCAGGTATATGTGACTATCTTCAGACAGATTTTGTCAATGGAATAGTGTCACAACCATGAAGACACAGTCACAAAACTTTACATGTGTGTAATTACAATCAAAATGAAGTCGAGGAAAGGAGCCATTGCCCCTCACATTATGCATCTGCCCCGATTTTTCATTGCAGCTGTTGTGATCATTGCAAGATGGTCTCTATTTTTCTTTTCCCCCTCTAAATTTAAAACATGAATTGTTGTTTCACAAAGTGATGGTATTAAGTAAACAGCCTTAAGTAAAATGTCATCAAGCAGTCGATGATGGTGTAGGTTGGAAACAATCAAGCTTTCTCAAATGTGTGTTTTTGAACTCTAATCAGAAGACAATTTTATATTCAAGCCAAGATTTTCAATGTATCACTTATATGAGGCAACCTGATGCATGAAATCGTTTTGGGCAAATAAGGTGAATTTCAGTCTTGCGCATTGCTGAATGGGAATTTAGTTTCCGTGCAGCCCCATTCCAAGGATGATTAGATGTTTTATTTTTACATAAAAATCTTGCCTGCAGCTTTAATGCGAATTTAACCAGCTCCAGCCCCATGTGGTAGAGTTGTGTCCAGATGACCTCCTCTTTTTTTCTCTCTGTGCTGAGGAAGTCCAGCCTGCAGAGGATCTGACTGTGACTCGGTCTGACCTGGCTAGTCTCTCTACCAACACACTGCTCCCTGATTCATCTGCTGCCAAGCCCTTCAAGTTATTCATCTGGAAGAAATATGCATTCATCATTGTATTTTTAATCACACCAAATAGATAGACAAAGAGAATGCCTTAGGGAGAGGGGGAGCAATCTGCAATTCCCAGAGCTCAGATGGTATTCCTGCCCTGCACCGCCAAACATTCCCCAAATTGACTCTGAATGAATTTATTTTTAATGTGTGGAAGATGCTCTACCACAGAGAATAGAGATGGTGCGTGTATGAGTTTTTGTGTTGTTGTCTCTCTGCAGTGTAATCGCATGTTTCTGTGAGTGTCTGTGTCTTTTTTGTATGTTTGCATGTGCGTCATGTATCAGTAATGCAATTGCACATTGTGAACACATTTACCTGAGTTCACGTCTGGATGCAAGTGTGTGTGGTTTTGTCTCTGTGTGTCCACTTTTGTTTTTTGAAATCACACTAGAAAACATGACACATAAAAGCAAGATTACATACAGACCTTTTGCTTTAAAGGCCTCAACATTATGAAACTATGCTCTTTTAAAAGTTCTCCTTCTCACAGACCCAACGCAAAACTATTAAAGTCTCCATTGCATAATCCCTGTTTGACCCGTCTCCATCCCAATGAAAGCCTGGTATTGTAGTGGAGCTGTTTGGCCTAACCAGCCCCGAACAAATGAGCAAGCTCATCCCTCCATTCTCCATTCCATTGTATTCATTAATAAATTAATTTATCGGCTCGTCTTGGTTCCAGCCTAATTGAGTCCCATTGCAGCTTTCTAAGTAGGACATGTACGGATCCGACAAATGGAATGGTATCCGGCCCTCGGTCCTTTGGGCTATGCCTTGGCCCTGTACCCTGGAACACACTGCTTTGTTAGCTGCTCCGCGTGTGTGAGTCTTTGTCTGTGTGTGTTTGAGTGTGGATAGATCTGATACCTCTTTCATCTGCTTTGAGCTATCTGTTGATTATCTCAGTGCAGTGTCGTCGTATTCTGTGTAAGCTGGGACGGGACTGGAAGGTGGGGGTCGCTCTGGGAAGATGGGAAGAAATGGAGAAGAGCAGAGGGAGGAAGGGGGCTTCCTGTTACACCGTCAGAGATGAGCCCCCACAGTGTTGTGTCTCTGCATATACACATACACGAATGCACAAATTCGCTGTGCACACAGCGCAAACAGATGTGGGCTCACAGAACAGGGAGGGTCTTCTATAGCTTAATGCCATTACATTAAATTTTAAATAATGTTATGCAAATCAGAAATGACAGGAGATTATCTCCTTGGGACCTTGAAAGGGATTCGTCAGTTCTTATTCCAATAGCCCTGGAAAATAGCCCAGACGTCCTGAGTGGAGAAATATGGCAGGGCGTGACGGAGCCTGCCGCTGCTGAAAGAGGAGACCGTGAGAAAAGGCCCCAAGTGTTGGCTATTAAAATCAATTTACCCAGGAAGTCAATGAAGAGAAATCCCTTAGTAAAGGCACCTCCCAGGACAGCTCAGGGGTCCTGGAAGAGGAGCACAGGCAAGGAGAGAGGATGCGATCGCCGCATGCCAAGGTGAAAGTAGCGCACACACACCAGAGGATGGAGGAGGAGATAGGGGGAGGCAGGGAGGGTGAGGACTGTCTTTCATGTTTTCCCCTTGTGCCTGTTTTATCTCGACAGCCCTGCCGTATGTGCAAGATAGTTTTAAAGAGCTTGTCCTGGCGTGGATGCTTCCTGACGGAGAAGTTTTTTTGTGGTAGGAGTTGGATGTGGACGAGAAACAATAGGTGTACAGGAGCGAAGGAGGTCCTGTAGTTTGTTGTCATTTTACCAGTGCCAGTACCTACGCTCTCCATTTTCCTCAACATCCCTCTCCCACCCCTTTTCCACTCTCTCTGCAGGTCAGGAGTGCGGCAGCCATGCTTGCACGACAGCCAGTCTCAATATTGTGTTAGGGACAGAGCCATCCATTACTGAGAAAACAAAGTCGTGTCTGTCTCCAGTGCTTTGGGCCAACAATTAAAGACATCACGCCAGCACAGGGGCACTGGAGGGGGGGAGCAGACCTTATCAGAGCCATTCCATCAAATATTGATGGACCTAATTGAGGTTTTTAGGCACTACAAAGCTTCCCGAGGAGTGTAACTGTTTTTATGGCAAAGTACAGTCCTGGTCTACCGGAGCAGACAGCGAGAAGAGTGCAGTCTTGTGTGTAAATTGCATGCTATGTAGACTAACTGCAGGCAATTGCATGTTATTGAGATGGAAGATGAGACAGAAACTTGTACCAATGAAATTCTTCTCCCACGGATGGAAAGTATGTCAACAGCAAGTTATTGTAACAGACTCTTTATTATTTTATATCTCAAAGACAAATGTGTGAGGGACATCTGGAATTATGATAATGTCATGATATATTTATTCTCTTCTTTTTGAATATTCTTCCCAGTTCTGTCAGAAAACAGAAATAGCATCTGGGCCCCCTTTTGGTGTATATGTTTTCCTCTCTCTCTCGCTCTCTCTCTGTCTCTCTCTCTCTTTCAGTCATTTTAAGATAATGCAGGATTACGTTTCAATCTTTTTTGCTTGAAATATAAAACTTAGTGCTGCAGTTCTTATCCCTCTCTGTCTCTCGGTGCTGGTCCCCGGTGACACCAGCCTGAGAATGGCAGCTTTAATTTGCAGGAAAACAAGTTGAGAATATTGATTTCAAAAAGTGCTCTCTTCTCCCCTTGGAAAAAAAAAGAAGAAGGAAAAAAAACTGTCTGCTATGTGAAAACCTGTAGCCTTCAATTAAGTGGGGCTTGTAGGTGTGTGTGTTTTCATTTGGGCACGGTGTTCACTTGAAATGACACATTAAAGGCTGTGTTTTACTTCAATCAGACTGTGAAAATATACACACAGACCTAAGTGTCTCGTGAAGGGCTCCGACGTTGGCACACACACCCCACCGCCATACAGCACCAGACAGATGGGCGGTATTTATCTTAGAATAAGAACCATGTTCTCCTGCTCCAAGAAGGGAAAACACTGCCTTTCCCACTTCTGAAGACGACACGTGTCCTGGAATTCATGTCAGTTGATGTTCACAGGTCTCAAGTCTCCTTTCTCCTCCCTAAGACTTTTTGTAAAGCACAATAATCTTATACAACCCTTTTTTCTCCACTTGCACAAAACTGAAATGAGAGCTTTGCTCCTTGGCTCCATCCCCATGCTGGACTGTTGAACCACTGCGTTTCTATTTATTTCGACTCACAATAAACCTACAGCGATTCATTTGATCTTGTTTGGTGAATAGTCGGTCCCTGTGGTAAGGCTTATCCCCTTTAATGCAAGGACTATTTGGGGTTCTGATCTGGTGCTTAGGGCCAGGCAGAGTTAGGTATCAACGCAGGGACTGACTGGAGCTAGTGGTTGTAACACGCCATCCCAGAGGCTTTGGAAGTCATCCCGCTAATACAGACATGACTAAAGCTCCCTATCATCCCCCACAGAATGACACGGCACGGCTCCAAGACTTAACTCTTACAAAGAGCTTAAATATCTTAGATGTGTAATGCATAATGGAGGTGTGTTCTGTACTTTGGGGCGCACTATTCCCATCGCTATACTAGGCTGTACTACAATAGCATACTGGCTCGTTCACCATAGCACACAGCAGTGTCAACAGTGAGAAGTGTTTTCAGATGGCGGAATAATGATGGGAAGTCAGCCACAATTAGAAAAAGATAGAGTGCATTGTCAGGTATGTCATTGCCCTTTTTTTGTGAAAAGAGCAATGTATGTTAATAGCTATATCCTCCTCTGTTGAGTAACAGAACATTTGTTCTCCTCTCTTTGTTTGGCTTTTTGTCTCTTTCCATGTGTGTGTGTGTGTGTGTGTGTGTGAGTGGGTGTGTGTGTGCGCCATGTGTTCCTCTGTGTTTGCATACACTGTGTGTGCTCAAGTTTGCTGAAAAGGGGGTTGGAAGCTCCCCTAGTGGCTCCTCCAGAGAATTACCTTAGAGAGTACTGCTCTGCTCAGCAGCAAGTTAATGGCACGAAAAATAGCAAACACATTACTTTTGTGTTTCCGTATCAGCAGTCCAACTGTGTACCTTCTATTTTTGTTTGCTTACATATATATGTAGAGGGAAAGGCTTGTTTGTGAAACAGTGTAAGCTCAAAAAGTATGTAGGTATTTAGTGTTTGCAATTCAAGTACAATGTTCTCATCAGCCACTACTAAATAAAATAAATGTGTTAAGGGAGAGAGTTGTTTATTTTCATATACATGATTTTCAACTTGGAAGATGGAATTTTTTTTTTTGCCTTTACAACCACTATGATTCAGTCTAATATATTCTGTTTAGTACTGAGAAAAGTAGGCTGCAGGATAGAGCCTTGGAGAGTAGCACATAATAACATGATGTACTCTTTTTTAACTTGGATATAAATGTTTTACTGTTTTGCTCATTTTAATCCATGTAGTATAATCGGGACATACTTGCAGGCAGAGCCAAAGAGCACCGTGCTTGGTAGTTCAATCTTAGTTAGTGCTGCAAACTGAGTTCTCCGTGCTGTTGGTCAGGAGACAATGAAATGGATTTCCACACGGACCTGGAATGTGTGTGTCTGATTGCAGCAGATAGCCTCCCATTGAGCCTGTAAGCAATCCTGCCCTCTGATTAATGAAACTCAGATGAGATATATGGAAACATACAGGAGGTTATATGTGTGTCAGCATGTGTTTGCATACACAAATGCGAGTATGGCCGTGTTCCTATGTGCGTGTGCTTATGTTATGCATGTTAATTGAGCCTTTGGCTAAACACAAAGTGGTCCATCATCTCCAGCGTACACCTCATGCTACTACAAGCTCAAAGAAGTGAACGGTCTCCCTTGGCAGGATGATACTGATAAGGCTATGATGACTTGTTATCAACACTTCACCTTTCATTTGTTTTGATCTTTAAGTGGTATAACATCATGTATGTGTGTGTGAGGAGAGGGAAGCAGTGAGGGTGCCATTCTGATGTGTTTTTTAAATCGATTACCTGTGTACTGGTTTTTTCATCATCTTGTTCTTCCACTATGCATGTGCCAGCTGATTATATCAGGAAGCGGTCAGCAGCCCAGGATGCTTCAATTTCATTGGATTTAAAGAGGACTGGGAGGAGGTGTGCACATTAGCGCCTCAATACAATCGCATTTGTCAGCATGATCCTTTTTAAGTGCATTTCAATTAAGCCGTGATTCTTTGATTTTATTATGCCCCGGCCTTGCCGGCAAAATGCTCACTGCTGGATGAACAAGGCGCCGTCTAATGTACACAATTTAATTTTCTTAATTGAGCTAACGTGCTTTTCATATCCTAATTCCTAGAATAATCTTTGATTCCTGTATCTGCTGCGGGAGGCTTTTAATGAAAGAGGGCAGCCTAAAAACATCTGTTAGACCCGTGATTAAATCATCCGCATAACATCTGCATTTATGAGGGTGTTAGCATGCTGCCTGGCCCTTTATCTATTTTGGGCAATTATCTTGTGTGACTGTAGTAATACAAGTTATTAATATAGATGTGTTTGCGTGGTTACCCCCTCTCCTTCGCAGTGATGACTGTCATCTGGCTTTGTTTCCACAGAGAACTCTGGCTATTGATACAATGTACCAGAAGTCTCCTTTAAACAAAAGGAGGGGGAGATGCTTTGTTCTTTGTTTGAGCTGTGTGCATAAGCTATTTGTGTAGACTCCTCTTCTGAAAGGTGGGAGGCATGTTGAGCAAATCCTGTTTCCTCTTTGGCAAGTGGTTAGGTAATTGATTAAGCTGTTAAATACACACACACCGGCGCTCGCACTCGCACACACACCGTGCTCATGTGCATCCTCGATCGCACTAACACATGGATGTGTTACACAGTGTTTCCATACCTGCTGGCTTCACACAGTGTCGCTGGAGTACCAGCAGAGAGCCTTGTAGCCCACTGCAGTGTGAAACAGAGTACCTCTTCTTTCTGTTCCCTCCGCATTCTCCCCCTCACCCCTAACATCAAGACCCACTTTTATCAAGAATCACACGAAAAGGTGTATCAAATGTAAGCCATCACTCTACCTCCCTAACCCCATCTGCCTCCCCCTTCTCTTCTTCCTCCCTCCCCCATCCTTCCTACTTTTCCTCCCACGTCTTCCTGGTGGCATGGTCATCTGTCCATTAAGAGGGGGTGAGTCAGTCACCTGCCGTTTGGCCCCCTCATCGTATGACACACGGTGGCACAGCACGGCTGTCATCGCCTCCACCGAGTCTGGATCAGGTGACCAGATTACCTCTCTGCCGGCTTCCATTTCCCACATTCTCATGTGCTACGCTGAAAACAGATCACACACAATCGGGATGAAACCAGCCAATGACCAACCAGCCCGTAGCCTGCGATTTCCACGACATGTGTCAGAGGAATGCTCCGGTCAGACCTTGTTGACTCAAAGGTCTTGGTGTTAGGTCTAGAGTTCGATGGGCAATGTTCCAAAGTGAGTAATGCTACTTGTCAAGCATACACCTCTCTGAGCTAAAAACCATGTAGTTTGGGGTGTTGGCGTGGCCTGGTGGTTACAGAGATTGTTGGGTATCTAGAAGAACACAGGTTCAATCTCAGGCTGCAGCGACCACTGTGACCATCCTGTCCAACTGTCAGTTACCAAGGCATGGCAAGCTACTGCTTGTGCCATGGGTGACATTTCTACTCACTGCAGGGATCCTTTGGAGTTATATTTGATAAAGCAGCATTTTAAATTCTTAGCGTGTCTACCTTTTGCTCTGTGATGGTCTGTTGTAGGGGTGTCATGATTTTGGTTCTAAATAGAAGTGAGCTTTCATTTTTATCAGTGGGCCAAATATGAGTTGGCAAAGTTCGAATGCAAAAGCACGATTGGTTATTCTCTCTGTAATTTTTTCCTCCATTTTTTTCTACTTTCATGCATTGTAAGAAGAAAAAAAAAACACCATCTGCTACAATCTTTGGCTTTCTGGGTGCTCCCAGTGTTTGACTGTTGTCTCAGGCCCCAAAATTCTGGAATGACTTACCTGCTGGGAATAATCTATCACTGTTAAATCTCTTCTTAATTCATCTCTGCGTTATTTTTTCCTATTTTGAATATTTATATTGGATTTTGTTATTCTTGTCCTAATATGGTTCATCTTTTTGTGATGCCTTTGTGATCGACACTGTTAAGAAAAGTGCTCCTTTATATAAATAAAATGTTTTGTATTATTTAGACCTGGTGTTTTATTGCAGAAAAGCTGTAAATTACCTCTCTACTATCTAGTGACTCCTCAAGTCTGGTGGTTATATTAGGTATAAGTGACAGTTGTCTGGGCATAAAATTAATATTCTGTGGATCTTTATGAATCAAGACACGATAGTCTAATAATGGCATGGCGGTCAATGCTGAAAATTGGCAAATCTTAATGTTGTCTCTACTGTGAAGAGCGCAAAGTGGAGTGGAAAAGGTCTTGACTGACCACTCAATGCATCACATAATTAACTTGCTAAAGTCTTGAGAGTTTACACAAAGAAGCATGGAGTCTTGAATTTGCTTGAACAGACTTTGGATTAGTCAGCCATAAAGTTAGCAAGCCACTACCCAGAGCAGTGACTCATGTGTGTCAAATTAACACTTGACCTTTCAGATGACATAAAATTATGATATTTTATGACACAAAACAGTGTATATCTCAGTTTCGATTGCAGTGTGCAGTTGCTGTTGATTAAAGGCTGCTTTGTGACCTATGAAAGGTCAAGGGGTCAACAGAGATGAAGGGAGTTGTCTAAGTTCAGCCAGATGTTGTTTATTTTATTGTGTCACAGCAATGCCATGTCATTCATTACACGCCTCTGTGGTCGTGGACAGATGAGTGTCTTCAGAGCGTAGCCACACCCAGGGATAAGGCTAATTGCTGCTGTACTGCCATTGTCTTTAAAGCCCCATTTTGTGGCTGCAGCGCTAAGTGGTGCAACAACAAGGGACACATGGATGCACACTGGCAGTGCCCTTCATGTGGTGGGCACTAGTTTTGTTTCTGATTATGGAACATGATTTTGTTTTTTCCTTCTCTCATCTTGTGTTTTTCTTGCTGTCTCTCTTTGTGCCTGGTCTCTTTTAACTGCTTGGGTTTGCCTCTCCATGGGCGGTGCTGTGTCCCTCAGTGCCGGCATGGAGGTTGTCTCTGCCTCACTGGTGCCCACATTAGGGAAAAACTTTCCCTAACCGCTGAACCCACCCAGAACCTTTCAGCCTCAGGCTCGTTTTCCCCTCAGTGACTGACTTTTATTCAGGGCACACACAAAAATAAATAAATCAACTGTAAGAATAGTACAGAAATATCACCCCCAGGTAATGTGATTGACATTTTTAAACAACAATATATCATTCAAAAGAATTCTCATTAAATGTGTTTGGCTCTGTGTGGTTAGCATTGCAAAAGAGGAATTATCTGCTCCGTCTGGTTGTGTTTGATGGTGCATATTCCCCCAGGACGGAGCCTGTGAGAACTTCTTGTCGAGCTACTCCTCACTTTAATGTGTAAAATGTTTTTGGCAGATGCTCCAGTAAAAGTCCACTGCCATCAACTCATTCCGCCTCTTGCGCTCTCCCCATAGACAAATCTCAGCGGCAGTTTGTGTAGAGAGAGCTCAAATCCTTGACCTGCCCCCGTCTATGGGGCCTCTCCTGGTGGAGTGGAGTGCAGTAATCTGACCAACGCACTCCTTGCAGACACAGCCGAGTCCCCTCTGTTGTGCTATTATCAGCTGAGTGTTATTACCCCTCTTTGCACAGGAAAATATGCCTTGATTTCCATCGACCCGTCCCCGAATCAATGCTTTTAAAAATCTGAGACACCTTTTACTTAAGAGCAAAAGCATGCATTTTATGTTTTGACATGGTCATATTGATTTGGGTGGTGGGGGAGACGGGTGGAGTGGGATGGGAAGGGGAGTGTGGTGGTGGAGATGGGGGGG
>CAFUXE010001691.1:219814-235864 GCA_903364295.1 Serranus cabrilla | reverse complement strand
AAAAAAAAAAAAAAAATAGAATCAGGCCAATTCACACTTAAAATACAAGAAGTTATTCAAGACAGTTTTTTTTTATGATATCAGCTTATTTATTATAATTATTCTATTTTTTTTTTAAATATCATTGACGAAGGTGCATATATTGAAACACCCCTATCTGAGACATAGATATCAAAAATATGGTAACTGCAAACCCCAAACTACTCTGCTGGACTCACTAGTTCTCATAAATGTCTGCTCGGGCCACAATGACTTTTATGGCTGCTACTTTTCTCACTACTTTCCCTAATACACTGAAAAAAAAGTCACTGGTTGTGTTTTTGTGACTTTTATGTGAGTGTACTCGACCGGTCACATTGCTGTTCTTGTGTACGGAGTACAGTTTCAGACCTTTGCGTGCGGTTTCGTCAAGATGGTGAATGTCTTAACGTCTCCCTGGTGTCGTGCCAACACATAAGCAAGCTAAGCACCCCATGCTGCTGCCGCGGCCCTCGTAGTATAACCTGTCTTCCTGCCGACTCACTCCCATGTGCTGACACCCTGCTGCAGCTGAGCAGAGGCCCGTCTGCTTCTTAATGGTGAAAAACGAGAGCTGTCATGTCGTAATCGTGTAATAACCGTGCATGGTGTCACTTTCAGCAATTAATGGAGACGCTGTGACTGGGCCGCGTAAATCCTGGCTAAGTCGGCTGCAGCAGGGTACAGCAGTGGAGGAGAGTCGGCAGAGGCTTATGTTAGGGTGTGTACGTTTATTTGTCCCTGCATGTGTGCCTAAGGCGGAGAGGTAAAGATTTGCATGCGTCTGAGTGTTTCTGCATGTGATTGTCAGAAATAGAGGGATTAAAAGTGTGTGTCACTGAATATTAGATGATTAGTTGCATCCATCTGTTTGCTTACACATTTTGTGTGGGTGTATGGAAAAGTGTCAGTGGCTAAAAGAAGAAAGAAAGCCGAACAATAGTGAAACCGTCGGGGGTTTGAGCGTTAGTGATGACTTGGCAGACTTTTTCGCTGCCCTCACTGCCCTGGTTGTCTTGTCACTCTTCACTGTGTACTGTGTAATAAATCAACAAAGCCATAAAAACTGATCTTTAGTGGAAGGTCACAGTGGAGAAATATATTAGAAGGTGGAGAGGTTAGGTATTATTGCTCTTATATGATTATCTTGGGGATACAGGAATATGATTTAGCTTTACTATCTAGGGATTGTGATTTTTAGATCTCCTTAGTATAAGTTATTGGTTGTTGTTTTATTAAAGTTTTGTTGTTTTGTTTGCCTGGGAACATTAAAAAACCATGCCTGAAAACAATGCAGTCCCTACATGTTAAAAATAATAATAACCATAAAAAAATAAGAAGAAAAAGGAAAATAAAAAACAAAACAAATAAAAATAACCATTTCAACTTGTTTGATAGCTGATGTTGTTTGCAAGATGATATTTTCAGATGTGAGACTTATTATAAACAAGAGATTTAAGGAATAAAAAAACTTCTAAAATCTGCTGTAACTTTCAGTTTTAAAGTTACTTCTGAAAGTTGCGTTGAAGTCTGTACTCTACTTAACTTCTAATAAAAGTATCCGCACCGTGCCTAAATTGTCAGAAGGAGGTCTAGGGGCCAGTGTCTGAAGAACGGTGTGAGAAGGGGTCGGGGGGGTCTCAGCCTGCCCATAAGGCTGGTCTTTATAGAGGGCAGACAGATGAGGTGAGCAGGGCAAGCTGTCACTGAGAGCAGAGTAATGACCAGAGCAGTCTGCCCCTGCCAAACCCTCTGATTGTTGGAAATTTGTTTGGGGCGTGGGCGGTCTCGGACTTTATGAGGTGTTGGGATAGCATTGAGTTTGTGTGTCTGCGAATGTACAGATTTCTCCGTGTGTTTGTGTGTGTGTATTTTTCTATAGATAGACCTTACCCTCTTTATAGAGATGTATATGTTATTTTTCAATACATGAGTTCCTTACAAAAACATACATAATGTTTACCAGCTGTCCTCAAATTAAATCAGTCTCACAAAGGCCTGTCTGCACATACACTCAGACTCACACTGCTCTTAACCTTCTGTGGTTGGCTCAGAGAGCAGAAAAAAAAAAAAAAACGTTCTTTACACTTTAGGATCTCCTTGAATCCTTCCCTCTTCCTGTCTCTATAACACGAACACACACACACGTAACACACACACACATATGCCAGATCTCTCTATGGCCTACATTATACCCTTCTTGAGACTTATCACAATTTCTCTTTCTTCCCTTGGCTCATCAGTTTACTTACAAAATAGATTTTGTCAGAGTTATTGATGTATAATGCATTGGCACCAGTGAGCTTATTTTCACTTTAATAATACTGAAATCATTTTTAATATTATGTGATCTTGCATAGATCTTTGTGACAGAATGAAAGCGGTATGGAGATGATCAAACAGCCGCTTGTTTCAGGTCACGTCTCCTCCGTCTATCTGTCAGAGCCACTCCAGAGAGGGTTAGGGAATGAGAGAGCACTATGACTGGAGGGAATTTCTCCAAAACAACGCCAAATCACTCACTTTTCCTGCTCCTCCCCATCCACCATGGAGATGTGTCAGAATCCAACGTCTGTCACAGTATCCCAAGGCAGCCTCCAGATCCAACAACGAACTGGCGCCGCTTGTCTTGTCACCTGTTATCTTTACCATGTCTCGGAGTTCTGCGTCGGATCACTCACAGCTTTCTTAAAAAATGCAGAGTGGGAGTTTTACAACATGGAACGTGCCGTGGCATCTATTCAGGTCTATTAAAGCTGATGACCCATAATGGCTGGAAATAAGTTAAATAGGAATAAGTCACTCAGAAATCATGCCTCTATATAATACACTCAAGTTGATGGGTGAGATGGTGTGTGCTGAGTTTACAACTGGATGTAAACCAACTATTTAATAAGGGCTGACAGATGACACACATTTTCTCATTAGCGCAGGAATGATGCCGATGACAGAAATACATGCTCATGTGCAACTACTTTGCAAAAGCGATTCAACATTTTAATGCCAATGCAGAAAGTAGTGAGGTGATCATGTTGCAGAGGGAAATGTAAAAGTGTGGAGATCAGGTAGTTTCTTTTTTTCTCTTTGGTCTCCGTCAGCTCCCGGCTAGAGGTGTGAGCCACAAGCTCTAGACTGCCGTGCAGGAAGTGTAGTTCTTGTTTCTTGAAAAGGCTAACAGGGTTGATGAGAGCATCTGAGCCGAAACAATACAGGGAAGGCCAATTCATACTTTCTGCATCCACGTGTTGGTTCAGGGTCTGATTTGGTCCATGACTAAAATATTGTCGACCACCTCTGTCTGCGAGGGTCCATGTGGACCCCTATGTGCACTCACTGTATGCAGAACAAGCACACCAACCGCAAGTGCTTCAGTAATCTGAAAAAATTTATACATCACTGTGTACAGTCTGTATACACCTCTGCTCTCCCAGAAACCATAGTGCCAACTTAAACGTTAAAACAACAATGGCGGACTACATCGTGTCTCTACAAATGTTGCTCACGGCTTTGCGAGCCGACATTGGCTTCCCAGCTAGTGCAGCACATTTGCTGCTCGTCTTGATTGCTATGGACGCCGATTACGTTGTTATTAACACTGAACGTAAGATGTTAATGTCAGCCTTTATTGTAAGCTAACGCTAGTCCGCTAGACCTTACTAGCTACCTAGCACAAACTACCTGGTATTGGTCACATTACAGTTAAACAAATCAAATCAAATGTATGATACACATTTTAGTTTGTCTTCTAGGTGACCGACTGGGGCGGGATAAGCAGTTTGTGGTTCGAGACTAGCAAAGACTTTCTAGCAGAGAGCCATTTACTTGGCTGTGAAAACATGAAGAACTGATTTGAGATTAGGCACCTGCTCGTAAATTGGCTCTTGAACTGCCTTGTTCGAGAAGGGGTATACACCTTAAAATTCACAGTGTCAGTGTTTTTCTGGCAAACAAAAAAATAATTAAAGCCTCAACAGCTAGATAGGCATTTCCAGTTGATTCAAGCCATGATTGACTGTCAATTCAACCGAGAACTGGCACCAAACCTTGAATGTCAAAGTTGCAAAGTTAAATGAGAATTTTCCATGATTTTGATGGTGTAACTGAAATCCTTTAATATTGCTATATATAAAAAAATAAATACCGTAGTGCAAGTTTCACAAAAATGAAAGGTTAAATTTAAACTTGAGTTATTAAGAAATTTCACCCAAGTTGTTGCCCCTGCTCATATTTTCCGGAGGTGAAATGCGAGAGTGCTGTCAGAGTTTCCTGCGGGGAAGGAGACATCTTTGTTTGAGGAGCTCGTCGATGACTCCCCCATGCGGCTTCCTCTTTTGGCAACCCCTCTGACAGGCAGATTACATTTGCTGAACAAAATCGTTGTAGGTACAAGCATACAGTATGTACTTTGGATTAATAGAGAGTGATATATGTGTAAAGAGTAGTGTACTTTATAAACCCAGAGAAGTCCTGTGGTGAGTGCGTGGCGCTCAAGGTAAGGATTAGCAGAGCGCTTGTGGCAACTTAACATCTCTTACAGGTGTTCTGTTGCTGAATATGTGTGTGTGGGACACTTAAGTATTATGAATTACTCTAAATAGCAATAATCATGAAATAATGTGCTATTTAAATTATTACACGATTACGATTTATTTTTAATTTGTGTTTTTCTGTGTGTATGCACATGTTTTTGCATGCAGCCAGGGCTCTGTGTCAGACTGTCAGCATTTGTTTTACACAATGTCACATTCCTTAAGTTGTCATATTGAGTCCACTGAGGTAAACAGTAAAAAACCCACAGGCATACCAGCGAGCTTGACACACCACAAATATCCACCCTGAGATATGACACAGCCCTAAAGTCAGGAAATAAAATGTCTACTGAGTGATACGATTTTGTTTCTTTGTTTGCTTCTTTGTCTCCTTTGTTTTTCTTTCTTTCTTGCTTGCTTGTTTTCTTTTTACCACCTCCCCTTCCAGTGTTCACGCAGATTCCCCTGCTGTCGGCTCTCGTCACATTCCCCAATCTGTTAGCCTTCTGATACCGGGGCCAGACTTGAAAGGAAGTCTTAAGGACGAGAGCTTATACACAGTGCCAGATTTTGTTAAATAACTACGAGATGTTGGTGCCAATTCATCGGTAATTGTCCCTTCTGGCACAGTCTGTTGAAAGTCCTGGAGAAGCCTAAGCTCAAGATCACTGCAAGTGTTAATCTTCTTATACTTAAGGTATCAGGTTTTCTTTTGATGTCGCTAAACATGTTGACTCCTATCTCAGCGCAGAAGGCAATCCAGACATAGCTATGAGCGAGATGGGGGTTTGTCTGCCTTCGTCTTCCAAGAATCTCATGGTTTATGTGTTCCTCTCCTAGCATTCATTATGGTGCTAAAATAAAGCAACAACAAAATAAAAAGGAGAGGAAAAAAGGAAACCGAGAGAGAGAGAGATTGATTCTGCGCTAATTGTCCTTTCCTTAGCGCAATTTGGCCTGCTCTTGTACGGTGTAAAATGGCCTAATTTATTTTTAATGAGGCGAAATCCTATTTCTCAGACTAGTCAGTATAATAGCCCAAGGTTATTTCCAAGATGCTTCGTCAGTGGGCTCCTTTCAAGATCAACAGAAAAGACACTTGTCTCAAAGTATAAATGATTTAGTGTCTAATTAATTTTCCTGTCCCCAGGGTTTACTGTATATCTTTAAGTTTGCTATGACGCAGTCAGCGGTTGATTGTGTATATACATGTAGCAGTGGTGATGACCATACAGATTTATATGCTGGGGAATCTTCCCCCAGGGAGTCAGGTGGACAAGCCCAGGAAAGGTGCACCCTCCTGGGGCCTGCAGTCCTTGGCACGCTGGGGCCCCCTCAGGTGCTCAGGTGAGCCTCGGTGATCAATCACTGATGCTTTGTCAGGTGAGATTCTCACTCAGTCAGTCAGGTGGGGCCTCAGGTGGTAGGTGATAGAGCATAGGCTGTGGGATCAGGGCGAGCTCCCACATGTACAACAACACTGATCCCACACACAGGTGGAGATTTGTCATGGGCTGGTAGGAGCTCATCTGTGATTGAATGGGGTGTTTGAACACACACACACATGCGGAGAGTAGAGAGATGTGCTCTTGTGTGCGTGTTTATGCATTTTTTTTAAAAAGTTGTGCATTTTCACATGAATGCCAACACACAAACTTGCATATATATGTATAAATACATTTGACATTTTAAATAAAAGCTCAAAATCCCAGATGCAAACTTTCTCCCTCACACTGCAATCTAAAGCAAATGTCTGCCTGCCTGCAGGGACTCTTTAAACATGCGTCCTGGAAGATTTATGGCAGAGTTTAGAACTTAATTGTGCGGGTTTGTTATTGGAAAAAGACAGGTGGGGACTGAGCCGAGACATGTTTTATCAATTTGGCTGTGTCTTTCTATGTATCTTAAAGTATTGGCGTAATACAACCCGTGTTTTATTATAATTCCACTTTTGATTTAGAGGTGTCTGTCTCTGGCAGGCCCTGTGGTGAATGCTCCCACTGTAACGGCTGGCTGTGGAGAAATGATGGGTGTTTCTGTGTACTAGTGTGAATCTTGTGTCAGAGACATCCACAGAGCACGGTCAACAAGTTCATTAGTGTAAAAAAAAAGAAAAAAGAAAAGGTGGAGTCATGAGCTCTTAAGCAATTTTCTAAAAATCCCATTATTTATTGTGTCAGCTGTTCGTTAAAATATTCAAGGATCATCAATTCTTTCGTCTACTTTATATAGCTTTTTGATAATGAGATGACTATTTTCATTTATAGCTTGTAAAACGGTCAGATCCAAAAAGTTTGACACTTCCAGGAACGTTTTGTCTGGTAGAAGGAGAATCAGCATTTAGCCCACAGACACACGTGAAGTTCCCAATACCCTAAGCCGATCTAGGCCAAAGTGAGCTGGACAAAACCCATTACAGAGCTCAAATGACGCTTGGTGGGTAGACTGGCATCAGTCAAACCCACAGGCTGCCCCGGGGTCACACCAAAGCTGGCACTTAGAGTTTTAACACACAGACAGCACACACATTATCCAGCTAATGACGGAATTACAGCACTGACTCACCATGTAGCTACATGTAAGCGATGGGGGGACGGCAATAGATTATCGTCTGAGAAAAGAGGCACTTTTCCCAGGAAAAGCAGCTGTCAGTGAGAGCGAGAGAGGGAGAGAAAGAAAAAGAAAGGTGGAGATGGACATAAACTCCCAAGAATGGAGGTTTAGACGATTGTAATTATGACTCTATAAAACGCTCAATACTGTCATTATCATTGAGTCATATGTCCATGCAAGAGAAAGGTATGTTTAAAAGGATGTGTCATCAGTGTCTGAGGTTGAATTGGGTAGGAGAGGTTTACACTGGAACGGAATAAGATAAACGGACTGTCCTTTAAAACTGGCATTCAAACAAACATTTATAACATATCCAGGAGGACGTAATGGATTATTGTAACTGTGTGTTTCTTGCGTGCAGATACACTCATGTTTTCTTTTGTTACTGACTGCTTATGTTACTCATATTGGACACATGTGGATATGCTTAAATGTTTATATGCTTGTATGAATGTGTACTCATGCTATGGGTGGATGTGAGTGGAGTGCCTGAAGTGTCTGCGCCTTAATACCAAGAAGCTGTAAGTGCGAGTGCAGTGACTATAGGCCTCTATGTTGCGGTGGCTCTGTATAAACGCTGTGGTCGCTCTGTTTTCTTACTTTGGTTTCAGAGCGAATGTCTGAAAAGTTCATATTTTCAATGGCAACGCTGAAGGAACCATAAATTCACAGGGTGCTGTATTTTTATCCTCTTCACATAATGAAAGTTCCAGAGGACAAAACAGTCCCAGAGAGGGTGGGGTGGGTTGTGAGAAAGCAGTGTGGGGGTTGGAGGGCGTGGGGTTGATTGTGGTTTTGGGGACATAAGAGAAGGCTGCAACTGTACTGGACATGTAGCCATTTGGGAAAAGCGACTCTAAGAAGTGTCCCACCCCCCCACCCCTTGCTCAAAAAAAAAGCTTTGAGCAAAACTGTGTGCGCCATGTCTGTCGGCTTTTCCAAGTGAAATCCAATCGAGCTGGGTCTGAATATTCTCAAGCAAAATGGCTCCAAGTTCAATTACACATTACAAGCCGCATGACAGTTTCCATTGTGCAATACTCAATCTAACAAGACTGCGCTAAATCGGCCAGGCACCCCTGTTCACACTGGAGTCAGTGTGCCGAGACAGGAGGGAAGGGCCCTCGACAAGAGGCCCTCTTAACTACTCTATTATGGTAACACATACCTGTAGAGAAGCAGACACCTGAGACCAAGAGCTAAGCAGCTAGAGGCAACTAGCTAACACTGCTTCCCTCTGGTTGCACCCTCTTGTACTTGACTGTCGTCAAACTGTTACGGTTCTAATGCTTTGTGTTGATTGTGGGAGTCTGAGTCATGAGCAGATAATCTTGTGGCCCTATAGCCTTGGGCTCCGTTCTTGTAATGAATCCAAAAAAGCCGCCTCTTTAATCTCTGCTTAGAGGACAAAGTTTCACTATCCTGTACACACACGATTCAGTCTCGATAAATATCATTTAATTGTCAGTGACACTTGGCGTCCGAGCTGGTTTGCTGTTTCTAGGGTGTAATTCACTGCTCATCCATGTAACCACCTTTCCTGTTGGTGGCGGAGAGAAGGAAAAGAGAAGCCCCTCTTCGTAGTGAGATCACTGTGGTGGTGGGAATGCTGGAACCAACCCTGTTAAAACTTGAAAACATTCCCTCTTCAAACCACCATGACTGAGTAGATTAGGCCCCCATCCGCAGGAAAACAATCTTATTTCCTGAAGATATTTGGGGCGTTTAATTCAGAAACAATGCCGGCTGGCGCGCTGAGCCTCTTTTATTGCATGCTTTTTTATTACCATTCTCGGAGTTATTCAAATAAACTAAATGAGTGGTTCAGTGAAACGTGTTAAGATGCACACCAAATACATCGGTGTCAGGCTTAATTATTCCCCCAGATGAGTCTTTTCTTGTGTCTACACCAATTAAAGTCAAGGGAATAGAATCAGAGAAACATGCGTTCCTGTGTACTCGGTATAGCCTTTGTAGAAGCCATGTCATTGATGACACACGGCTATATACATATTTCATTGGGACATGCATATTTTACAGTGTAATCCTTGGCACACCACTGCTTTGTTCACAGTATGTGGAAAGGCCTGAAGAGTAGGTGGTTTTCTTTGTGGGTCGTGTTATATCAGCGAGAGAAATATGAGGAAAATCTAAATGCGTTCTGACAGTCTGAATCATTTCTGTGGTACTATGAAGTCTTTGATAATCACACAGGAGTCTGCAGGTAGAAACCGTGATCTTTACATTGTTATTCATTATTTTAAACAGCAGCTCAGTGTTAAATATGCCGACTTATTATCAAATAAAGGAGAATGCATATTCAATTTATTTAAAGATTATTTCAGAATACTTTTCCACCTTTGACATTTCTGGAAGGATCATTTCTACACTGGGCTGAAATGATATGGCATCTCCAAACAGCACCTACTCACAACTCAACACAAAGTTAGAGGCGGACCATGCAGGAGCCGAGCGAAGCCAAATATGCTTGTGCAGCAAACATGATTGCATGTGGTAATTTCCTGTGCTCCCGTCTGCATGGTGTTGTGGTTGAAGGAGTGATTATACTGTGCCAGAGAAATGCTAATGTATGTGTTCACAAGAGACATAACATCCAGACACAATTAAAAAGCACAAACAAGTGTCAGCCAGTGTTTGTGTTAATAACTGGGTTTGGTGAAAAAGGGAGTGAGAGGGTGAAAGACAGAGCGAGAGAAAGAGAGAGTGCGGTCACAAACACGTGTTGGCTGCGCTGAATGGGGAAAGAATGGCAGCACTTATACGTGGAATCCAACTGGAAACAAGGAGGGGAGTTGTGTGGCTGCCGGGATAAATATCGACTGTTAGGCCATACACCCCCAACTCAAGTGGTTTCGCCCCCAAGAAACCCCACCCCAAAAACTGTACCGAGCGTCTAGTCACGGCAAAGTTCACAGGAGAAACTTCAACCGTATCACTCACATCTAATAGCCCTGTGTACTCTGGCTACTCATGCTACCAGCGCTTGATCATTGTGTTGTGTTAGGTGCCTCTGGTCCTGCTTCCTTTAGACTCAGCCTTATTCACCCATACAGACAGTGAAGATGGAATTCAGTACAACTTTGCCCCAGCAGCTGGTCAAGCAATGCCTGCGGTCAGAGTAGAAACATGAGATTGTGGACAAGTAGATACAAGAATAATGCTGTGCTGGGATAACATACATGAATGACAAGGGGATCAGAGAGCTTTAGATGATTTCTGTATCTTAATCAACACTCAAAAGGAAAGTGATTGATGCTTATATGTATCCCCAGTGTTTCAAGGTGTTAATACTCATTTGCAAACCACTGTAGAGTTGTAGAATACACTTGCACATGTGTCTGCAGATGCACATGAGAGATCTTTATCAACAGCTGATTGACCAGTGTCTAATGAGGCTTCTTCTTCTCTGATGTTTTCTTTATTGATCGCTGGCAAGTACATCTTAATTGGTCTATGTCCCCCGCAGAACCTGAGATCAGTACTTGGTGTATTCACACATTCACAAGCACGCACTCATGCATTTGTATAAGCATGAAAAGATATGTTATAGCAACAAAAGGAAGAGGTGATATACAAACCTGATATAGGTGCAAGCCATTAACCTCTGGTGTTTCTAAGTGATTCTAAGTGTTTCGTATTGTCTTACAGTGACATTTTTTGTTGGATTTGGGGGGTGATCATGCCAGATGTTGGTGTCTGATCGCCTACGGTAAAAACATGACACAACACGAATCAAAAACAGATCCCTCTCCTTTAAAAACACTATTGCTCATTCATTCAGGGGGAGATCACATATCATGTTCGTCTGTTGCCAAAACACAAAGTGTCTCAAACTATTCCAAGATTACAGCCTGAGATAGCTCTGCTTATCCATCTGTCACCATACAAAGAGTTATCTTTTCTTGTTTAAGTCACTCAGGCTCAACGTCTAATCTGAAGCGCGTGTTTGTGTGTGTGTATGTGTGTTTGTGTCACTTCTATACACGGCACAGCACTCTAAACAGGCCTTGTGTTGAGAAAGAATGTATAGGCCAGAAGCCCAGTCAAAACCTCAAATCTTTGCCTTTCCCACAATGTTACACCCTTCCTTCTGCCTGCATGTTTTCATATTGATGTCACTGAATATTAATTGTTCCAAAAGTCAGACTTATTTTCTATGTTGGCATATTATACCTGGACATACAAAGCCCCTTTTTAAGGTATACTTAACCTTTGAAATGACCATTTGTATGCCAACTATTGATATACGGCAAAAAATGTGGTTAACCCTTAATGTATTGAAGAAAACGGGGATGATAAAGTCAGACAACTTATACAGTATCACCTAAGTCTCATTTATTCTGTGGCATGTTCAGTACTTAACAATGCACATGCATTTTTCACTGAAATCTTACTGTCTGCAACACTTTGTCCACAGATCCGGCAGATGCGCTATATGTCCAGACTGGAATAGACTGGGGCCATTTTTGGATTCTCCGTTCCCTGTGGAGGCACACCAGAGAGTTTTCTTCATAGACAAAAGGTAAGACAGGATGAATGACTGATTCAAAATGCTATTTTTCTGAATGAAGCGCTCCTTTTTATGTAAAAGACACTGTGTCTTTACAGCTGTGTGGGGAAAAGTGGTGACCATAGATTTTAAAAGTCAAATTTGTGTATTTGTACCTGTGTTTGCAGTGATTCTTTGTCCTCTAGAATCCGTGTGTCTTTTGATAGTCTCAAGAACAAGGAAAGAGCTCTTCCTCACAAGGTCAAACGCTTAACTATTACACTGTGCCATCGATGGCTGGTGACTTACAAATCATAAGTATTGATCATGGCAGCGATCATACTGAATGTAGGGCAGACAGTAAAATCATATCCACTTAGGCTTAATAGCCTACATTAAAGCAATTATGCACACAAACTAGGAGTGTACGCATATTATGCTGGTCCATATATCTTTTTTTTTTCTTTTTTACTTTTCATCCATGCACTTTTGATAATGAATCACGGTTTTACTTGCTATTGACTGCTTCAGGTGGAACGGTTGTAATTGGCAGCGTGACCCCTCATCAACTCTGTAGCCTTTGTAGGTAACGCTGCTCTAGTCGATGACATAATGTGCTTAAGGTTTTCACTGTATATGTGTGTGTCAATACTCATGTATTTACTAATGACGGTGCGAGCGCCGGCAGCTGACCTGCTAATGAAGTTGGTGCATTTGTGAGTCAGTCAACAGGTCAAGGACTGAAGGAGACACTGCAGTCGTCCTCTGTTAGTGCGCTGGCACATTGGAAATCAGTGAAACCATTTTCAGTTTATTTCAGGCAAACACTTGAAATTAGGGCAACGGTGTGTGTTTATTGTGTGTGTGTTATTTAGTATGCTTTGGCTGAGCACCTATAGTCTCTTTTCACACACACTACTGGAGCAGATGGGGGCTACATGGCTTGCTCAAAGGCATATTGATTGTGCTTACTTAGTTAACATTTTATACATTTTCAATGAATTTAGTATTAGCCTTTGTGGTATTTTTAACTCATATTTTTTATTTAAGTCTATCTTAATTTACTACAAATTTGCACTTTTATTTGCGCTGGCTACGTACTCAAAGTAAATAAAATTGTACTTGGAATCCTTCTTTTCTTTTTTTTTATATGTAGGGTTTACAGAATCACTTAAAGAACAAAACATGAGAAACCCAAATACTTTTTTCTTGTGATTCCATAAGCATCCTCACATTCCTCTAATCATCCTATGTGGCATACTCCACCCTCCTAGCACCTGCTCGGCTAAAATAAACCATGAAAAGTGTTTGTGAAGGCTGCTGAAGAGGTCTGCCCCACATGCATTCACCCCATCCAGAGAGACTAAAGCTCATGTGTATGGAAGCTGGAGCATCATTCATTAAAATTCCAAGATTCCCACAGGCGACAGACAGTGTGATTATAACCTATTGGTGATATACGCAAGTGAACCTGATGACCGTTGGTTCAATGTGTTTCCAATAAGACAGAAAAAAAAATCCTTTTTTTAACTTGTGGCACCAAAAAATTACATTCTAGAAATACTACCAAACTGCATAATAGGAGGTTTAAACTGCTCCCATTTAGCATACTGTATGCAGTACAATAAGTCCAACTATATGCACACTTGTCAGAGAATTGAAACGGCTTGTGAAGCAAAACACCCATTTAGAAACTTCATTTTCTACGCCATTTTTCACTCTGTTGATTCCATCTTTTGTTTAATAACCACTTTCCCCATTCTTCCTTTTTATCTGCTTTAAGATGAAACATGCTCATGAAAAATTTATCGCCGTGATCTGCATATGCCGATTCCCCTGATTGGGTTGCCGCCTCTTGTTTTGAGAAAAAGGGAATGAAAGCAATATCAGGCAGGCACTGAGTGAATCTCAATTTCTGCTTTTGACAAATGCATTTCATCTCCGCCATGCCAGCGGAAGAGGTTATCAGAGCCGGCACGGCCTCTACCTAAACCTCTCCATCCACTCCATCAAACAGAAAGAGGGAGAGAGCAAGAGGAGGGCAATGAATATTTAAAGAACTTTAACTGGTTACATTTAATGTTAAACGCATGAGAGCCAAAGCACCAATATATTTGCCTGGGCTTCTCACTATACTTACAAAGACTTTATATGGCTTCTAATTTTAACTTCAAATTCAGGGGTCATGATATATGGGCAAAATTACATGCATGTTATTTGAGGGGGAATGTGGCATGTGCTATTTTGCACCACGCACTTGGAAAAGAACCACCACCCGTGGAAGAGTATATGCACACTAGAAAGAGACAGAAAGTGAGCTTTCTCTGAAAACTTATGTCATCAAGCTCTTTCATTATCTAACGTTAACACCCGAGAGATCAACATTGCCTCGAAGATATGGGGTTATAATTGCTTTTATTGGTTTATTGTGTGAGAGAACGAGCTCTTTGATGTATTTAAGGGACCAAACTAATGAATCAGTGAATGCAGAAACAGCCTATCCTGGGAGCTGATCTGAAAGAGGGTGATGGTGGGGGTGGGGATGTGTGTGGTGGTGGTGGTGGTGATGAGAGGGAGGGGGGGTTACAACAATGCGTTCTTTAGTTGCCAGCACTGGTGAACAAGCAAGGACTTAATCAAGCACAGTTGGCCAAAGAGCAGAGGATAGGAAGGCATGGGGTGTAATCAAGTGTAAACATCCTATACAATGTTGTACGACGAGATGCGTGACCTCAGAGTTATGGGAGCAGGCTGAGAGGAGGGGGGTGGGCTTATTTAGCAAATATGTAGAAGTGCTTTTGACCCCATAGTGACCGCTTCATGAGCGCACCACCACCGCGAACACAAACCCGCCAGTCGTTAATCATCATTTGTGTTGAGAGGGGGCCTTGTTTGAACTGAATAATGCTATTCGGCAACAACGCGCCTCATACATAGATTGTGTACTTGCTGATTTTTGTTGACTCATTACTAAGACTTTGTTGGCCTTTTTTTTACCCCCTCTCTCGCTCTCTTTGGTGTTCGGGGGGCTGTGAGAGGTTGTTGTGGAGGGCAGAAGAAGCCATGTGGATCTGGTTACCCCCTGGCTTTTCCCACAAAAGTGATCAGAGACTGAAAGTTGAGAGCATGTGTACCTTGCAGCAGGTTTACTCGCATTTCCAGTTTAACCTTTTTATTAAACTGTCCATTGTGTTCCCGCTCTGCCCACAGACCCTCCTCTACATTCTCATGCCCATCAGGTCAGTCAGGTTAACAGCCAAAGGGAGGTAGCGGGGAGGAGGGCAACACTATCTCATCTCTGCCCCGCTGTCGCTCTGGGGCCTGCGCAACACATTGGAAGAAAGGGAGAGAAGTATATACTACAACCGTTTGATGAGCAGCAGGGCAATAAATTCATTAATCATCATTATATGCCTCATCAAACTCTTTGCCAGCCTCTCCATGGGAGTTACACAAATTAGCCAGTGAAAAAAGCAGTAATTTTAGAGGAGCTAGGTAAGTGCTTTTTGATTGCTTTCTTGAACAATGCTTCCCCTGACAAGCTAATAAATCAGATCTTTCTATACTTAAAGTGCAGCTACTGTGAACCCAATCTGAGCTCCCCAAACAAAAAAAGGGAGGCTGTGTGGGACAAGGGGTTTTACTACAGCCAAAGCTCTTTCACAGATTTGTTTTGGATTCCTCCTCTTTATTCTGCAACAAAGAGGCCCGGGTACAAAGCTTTTGATAACTGAATGAACTGCTGTTATGTCTCCAGATGCAACCAGGGATTTTCTCATATTGGATCAAAATAACCTCATGTTTGACTTGAGATGAAAAAAACTGAGCCAATAGTGACCATATGGCACAAAATTCAATTAGCTCCTTTTTTTCCTCCCTTCTTTCTTTTTTTTTAAAGCTCATCTTGGTTTAGACATATTAGCTCAAGTGCGATGTATAGAAAGACGCATAGCTGCAGCTTGCAAGCTTTAGTCTATACAGAGAATCCTAGCTGGCAGGTGATGCATACCTACTACAGCGATCATATCCTTCCATCCAGATGGCCATTCCATGCAAGACCAACAAATCATCCATCAGACTGGAAACGGCTCCTTTATTGAAAATGAGGTCAATAGCAGATTTGAGCCTAGTTTGTGGCTGGCCATGTTCGCCTCCTCCAGGTATTAGCAGCTCTCAGTTAGTGCGTTAGATGGGAGGTCTCATGTGGGACGGGATGCAGTTGGAGGGGTTAGTGAGGGGGGGTAGTTAGGGGTGGTCTTTATCTGTTTAAAGCCCCTCTCTGATGAGATTACCTATTGGAGTTGGCTGTAAACCACCCTGTTAATCAGGGTGCAGCAGCCAACACACTCCCACTGGCATGCAGCCATCGTTTGATTTTTT
>CAFUXE010001691.1:209503-219777 GCA_903364295.1 Serranus cabrilla | reverse complement strand
TTTTTTTTGGGATGGGTGGTGTTCAAGAAGAAAAAGAAACTCCCAAATATTAGTGGTGCTGTGTCTGGAACATCCAGGTGTCAAGTGTAACATGAGCAAGCATGGACAAGAACTAAGCTGATTTGTTTTCCTGCATGTTTATGTTTAATTTGACTGCCATCTAATTTGTCTGTTGAATGACAAAACCCAACAGCTACCTGCGTGTACCAAAAACCAGAGCAGCTAGTGTGCCGCTCCTTGATTGGACCGCTTGCGAGTTGCATCGCTAGCAGGCACTTTACTAAATTGGCATTGAGACACCGGTCGCACATGGGGCCCATGCAGCTTCCTTCCCTCATTGTGTGGGAGTTGAGGGCCGGGCTGGAGCAGCAGAGTTTTGAATGAGTCCAGCAGTGGCTGCGTCTCCTCGCCCCTCCTCATTAACGTTCTCTCCACACACCGCTGAACTGAGCACGGCTCAAAATAACTTGGGGAGGAGGAGGGAAAAGAAAAAAAAAAGGCAGTGCCCCGTTTATCTCCATCTTGGGAACTGATCCAATTAAGTAAGTGCCCATTTGCATCCATCAGACTACACCAAACTGGGAGGAAAAGTGGAAAGCTCGGAGCAAACAAAAGAGCCAGCAGTGAGAGAAGGTCCATTTGTTGTGCAAGGTGGTTTGGAGAGGGTAAAGTGTCCCAGATGAACGGTGGATAATGGTAATGTTACAGGCAGTGTGTGTGTGTGTGCTTCTGTTGAAGCAAGTGTGTGTGTGTGTGAGCTCAGGCATTATAGTGGTCATTAGGACAGATATCTGTGTGGTAATGTGGAGCAGATGTTGAGAAGAAAGGGATCATTTAAAAAGGGCAAATGTAAATAAACAGTCAGGCAGCTTGGTACCCCTCCTCCCTCCTGGACCCTCTGAAGTCACTGAAAGAAAACAGTTCATCAATCTTCATCACAACCGTTAATAAAGCAGTATTAGAGGGCATTGTAACACATATTCACACCCCTTTTTTAATGTTTCCTCACAAACCACAACAACCATATTATTAGCATTTAGCAAATGTACATCTACAGAGATGGTGACCCTGGTGGTAGGAAGCAATCAATACTACATGGCTGTTATTTTATCTTTAATGTGTGGTGCAAACTGCTGAGGAGGGATGCTGCATTGTGTGAGGCAGCAGGGTTGTGTCACAAAACACAGTCAGTGTTTCAGGAGTGGGTGCGCTGAACTTGCTCACCTTGTGACCAGAGTGAGGGAGGAGCCAGGCAGGGACACAGACAGGACCTGTACAGAGTCACAGGGAGGAAGAATCTGCCGGTGTCTCCACCTCCAGAACTGGATGCACACACTTACTGCTCTGTGGCTGTGCATACCTGAGGGGCTTTGGCGTGGAGTCCCTTCTGCGCATGTATGTGTTGTAGTGTGTGCGTGTGTTTGTGTGTGCACATCACCTTCTCTAGGGCAGGGCAGAAACCCCCCCCCAGCCCCAACCCCCAGTGTGAGCGCCAGTGAGCCCTTACATGGCCACTGAACACAGACCCTTTGCAGTCACAGGGTCAGAAGCTCACGCCACACTGCTGTCAGAGCAGATTGGTCAATGAGCAGCCCCTTTCAAGGAGGCAAGGTGCTTGCCGGGTCTGGCTCTGTGGGCATTTGTGTGTGTTATGTCATTTATATTTTAAAAGTCTGCAACTTGTTTGCATTGTTAAACCATTTTTTTCTAATTCAGGCGAATTAAATATCCGTATTTTAATTTAAATCATGACGTTTAAAAAAATACTTTATTTTTATTTTGCACAATCAGAATTAGGGCAAAATAAACAATTTCTCACAAGGGTATTATATCAACCCTACGATAATCCAACCATACCTAAATAGACTTATTATTTGCCTCTGGAACTGAATCCCTCGATTCTCCGAACCTCAACCCCTGGCCTCCGAGGACTTCATAGTTCATCACTCTTCGTTAATGTTTTTTTTTCCCCCCTTTTTCCCCTTCTTCATAGAAATGTTTTATTTATGTTGGGGGGGCAGACACTTAAACCATCTCACAGCTGAAAATTACACGTGTAATCTCTCCCAGAGGAACTCCACGGAGAAATAGAAAAACAGTCCGTGAAGTGCAAAAATACAGTGGTAAATCACTCTCTGCCACCTTATCTGGGTCACTTTACAGTGTGTGCAAGACTGGTTTATAACTCCACATAACATGACGCTGAAGGTGCCACAGGATTGAGACTTTTACCTTCATGTGTTTTTTGTTTTGTTTTTCTTTGTTTAGGACTGCAGACACACGTTTCAGAAATCAATTGTTTAATTCAAAGTCAAATTAAATTTGTTTGAGTTATGACCAAACACATATCCTGTCTCCTGTGCAGTCTGGCCAGAAGACTAAAGCAGGGATATTGTGTCCTTAATTGGCCTCCTCATTTATGAAATGATGATGATTAAATAGCCATGAGCAGTTACAGAACTCCTCACTGAGACTCACTAAAGAAGAGTCTCTCACTTCTGCACATTAATGAAAAAGAACTGAATGCATATTCCTGTGGCACATTATGCAAAGATGGCAAAAATCAGGGCAACATAAACTATTTGTTCTGGGTATTATAGCAACCCTATATAAAATAAGAAATAATAGTGTGCCAGGGACACAGCTGGCATCTGTATAACATTACATTTTGTTTGGTTTTAAAGTTGAAGGCTATTTTTGAAAAGGAAACGTGAAAATCCAGGGGAAACAAATATCTCAACAGCCGAGTGCATTTCAGTCACAGATATCAACGAAAAGAACACACCCTCCTTTTATTTCAACACACTTTTATACCGCATTAGGCAATACCGGTGTTGCTGATCACACATCCATGTGCAGGTCAAGTACAGCGGGTGTCTATTTCCACATTTGAGCTGAATTTGACCCCAACTCGTATGTGTTGTATCGTGTAGAGGGACGCTTTATCAGTAGCTGTTTATGCGGAGCACCGTTTGGTCCGCTGAGTAATCCCCTCACTGATATTGGGAGTGTGTTTATCAGCAGGTTTTGGTTTCACCTTGTGGTCTGACATACAGTAGCATTTGAGAGGCGTTCACGGAGCTGTCCAGTGGCAGGTGTCTAATCTGTTTGATCCACAGCTCCAAGTTTCTTCACAAGTCTGCCCCTGCAGCAAATCTCCTGCCAAACGAGCGATATTTCAGGCTTGCAGTTTGGGAGAACTGATATCCTGTGTCAAGCAAATAGCATTTAATATAAACAATCATATGACACATTTTAGAATGTCTTCACGTATGTTTACATCTGAAATATCTAGTGCGGCCAGTTGGTGTGAAGATGCGCAGGCCTGTGCGTAAAGTTCTATTACAAGAAATCATATTTTAGTGATTAATCCAACGCATCTTTTTTCTTCATATAAACTTACATACAGAACAACAAAATCTACAGCTCGGTAAATTTACCTGTGATAAAGCTGCGCACGAGGCTGCACAGCTGATTACAATAATAAAGGGATTATACGGGGCCACAGATGCCAGACTTAACTTTCACTTCATTAGATCCTACCGTTCCCAAAAGTGCCGAAAACAAACAAGAAACCACGGTTTACTCTTGTTCTTCATTAGTCTGATATTAGCACTATTTTCAGTCACCACTGAACGCCTCCCTCATGACACCGAAGCACACACATAAATGTCGTATCTACTTTTAGAGTAAATATGCATAAACAGGGAGAGGCTGAGGAGAAGGTTCTAGTCAGTTTCTATTCATAGAGCAATACACAAAATAAAAATAGTTTAATTCGATTTTGGACGCTTACTTTCCAGGTATAAGTATTAAATAATACATTGAATGAATTTAATAAACCGTGAATCGCGGCCTTCAGATTTTATGGCCTTTATTTTCAATTTTTAAAAAATGGATATGCCGATAGTAATAACACGCATTTGTCCAAACATATGTGACTGTGCCCGTGAACGCTCCACAGTAACAAAGTCGGAGTGAAGGGTACAGACCTTATCCTCCTCTTTTCTCTGCTGCTTCTTCTCCTGTCGGATTATTCCCCCCATTTTCACACGTGGGAACGGTTTCACCCCTACTTAGTATTCTCACACTGTAGCAATCCCAACAATGAACCGACACGCCATTCAAGCGCGAGGGGGAAGCCAGGGACCAAGTTGTATAAAGTTGCAGACAGAGAGCATCTCCCCTGTAGGCTATCACTGCTCTGATGCAGGGCTGCACATTCTGACACATCACACCCACTTATACAACCAGGAGAATCAACCAGCTAATATACAGATTTTAATTAGAGAGGGGGATTATTATAATTTTTAATACGCTGTTTTATAGGGACAACAGTGAGCTGAAATGGCGTGACGTCAAATAATCTCCAGAATTATTATTTTTTTTAAATGATTACTTAAAATTGGTACCTTTCCCACAGGGACGACATAATAATAATAATAATAATAATAATAAATTACAGTGTAATTAATTCAGGCTCTACAGGTGCATCCAAGACCTTTTATTTTCCAACTGGATGATTTGATAAACAACAGTTGGGGTAGACTTTAGGAAAAATATAATAAATAATATATACATATAAATTATTTCCCCAAATATTATTGCGTGTAAAAACATTATCCCATATTCAAAGGAGTTTTAGAAGTGAGAAAAAACAGACATGTTTTATCACGCCTGCCTGATCCGGATCTAGTCTGGCAGTTTAGTTGATCATCGTCCCAAAATTCCCCGTGTATTTTTATAATAATACAATTAATTGGAATACGATTACCAGCAGGCTCTGCGTTGGTTTGCAGCGTTGTAACACACACACGCACACACACACGCACACAAACCTATTTGACGTATAAACGTCCCAGTATTTACCCAGTGCCACTCCTATGATTTACACCAGAGAAACAGTGTGTATATTGTCCCTGTGAAACATGACTTCTTCAATCAATTGTGAGAAAACAACGCGATCTCTAATAAAACTCGAAGACCCTCTGTGGGGACATTGCATCGAACAGTTCAGTCCCCCGGGGATCAGCACAGAAAAAACATAATTATGCTATTTAGCCGGCTGATGTGTCGCAATCACTGCTCCAGCACACTCTGTCAGATTAAAATAGAGGGCCCGAATAGAGGACATTAAGGCTAAGGGAATTATACAAACCTCAGGGGACATTTCAAATTGGAGAAGGGGAAAGTAAACTATAGAGATTAATGGTAGCCATAAACAAGAGCAAGCTGTCCCACTTCACTGGAGGTCAACAATAACAGCATTAATAATAATAATAATAATAATAATAATAATAATTCGGTATCTTTTAAAATACACTGCAATAATCGCTGTTTTTTAAATGTAAATACAAAAATCTATCATATTTAAATCAAAAGAAACAAAAAAAAAGAAGAAGAAATTTAGGCCTATGCTACAACAGGCTTAGTGGCCTACTATTATTAGTAGTAGGCTTTGAAATAAAATATAATAATAATTATCATATTTTTTAAAAATATATAATTTCATATTGTTTTTCTTCCTTTGAATACATAGCTCCAGATTTAATAAACCATAACCAAAAACAAAATGAATGAAATCATATAAAATAATTATTTTATCTTCATTGTGTGGAGAAAAAAAATCTTGTGACGCTCAAATATGTAATTCATTCATTTTTTTCCTCCACTCGTCAAAGTTGCTATAATCCTCATAATATCTGTGATCATTGTGTGTGCCCCATTGGCTCCACTTGTTTTTACCCAGGCCATTTGATCAGGGATGGGTTTCCGTGACGGATTAACAAAGAGTCCCCCTGAAATTAGGAGCAAGTGTGACACCTACCTGCAGAAGTTGGAAGAGTTAGAGGACAGTGCCTGGCTACCGGCTGCACACTATCATACACTGTGTGCATTTTCCCTCCAAACACCAGTGTTTCACATCTAACGCGCCATTAAAGAGCCTCTCCATTAATGATATATAATAGACCAGTATGTTCTAAATGCATGGTCGCGTCCCTTTTAACAGCTTTGCCACGCCTTGGAAAATAGTAATGAGTTCTAAATTTGGCATAAAATCGAGCTCATTACCGGAGTTCAGCACCTGATTGCTCTGCATAAAACACGGTAGTTAATTGGGTTAAATGACTGCGCCTCGGTGTTGTTATTATATCAATATCCACTTTTAGAAACGTGCTCAAGTAAAAACAGGCCCTCAAAGAAAAAATAAATAAAATACTGATAAGCCATAGATCAAAATTTACTTCCATGTTGTTTCCACCATTTTTCATTCACACAAAAATAATAATAATAAATAAAAAACCCTATGAATATTTGCACCAACCAAAACGAAACTGAACCCTTTTATTGTTTAGATTTTCCAACATCCTTTTTATGAATGTAGGCCTTTTCTTTCAAGCTTGCCAGAGCTCTCACTATACCATAATATTTTTTTTAAAATGATAATTACCATAGAAACATCTGTCACGGTGCAAAATTGAATTAATATTTCTTATAGATTAATTGGCCTTGAAGCACATTAGACACATATCAGGCAATGCCAACTGCTCCCCCAAAATAATCGCTGCACAAGTATATATTTTTTCCATAATTTACTTCAAAGATAGTGTGTTGTCCATTTTAAATACAAAAATGCTACATTAAATATACATGTTAGTCTTTAATACAAATAGACTCAGGCGGCTGCAGCGATTAAGACCATTCTTGTTACATTTTTTAGGATTAACCATTCAGAAACTAAAAATTTGAAGATAAGCATTTACTCAGAAAATAACTGTTCTCAGAATTTTGCTTCATCATTGTTCTTTTTTTCTTTTCTTTTTTTAATGCAACCACAAAAAAATAAATAAAAGTCCGCGGTGAGTGGAAAAGAATCAGGTATTAAATGTTTGACATACCTTTCTTTAGTTCATAAGGGGAGTCTTTACAAAGATCTACCTGCGTTTGGCCTCTGACTTTCTGGCTCTCCCTTACCAAAGCCTCTGCTCTATTTAACACAGTCTGGTTTAATCCATTGAAATGTGCCGTGGAGCCCGTGGTTACCGAGCCGTGGTTACTGTGAAGATGTCCAAAAGTGCCACCATAGTTCGTGTAACCGGGGTAGAAAGGGGAGGTGTAGTACAGAGGCCTGGAGAGGACCGTGCTGTTGGGGAGCGGGCACTGGGGGGAGGACCGTGATGGAGACGCGCTGGTGCCCAATACTGCGCTCTGACCCAAACCGGGGCACGCCTGTGGCGCCTCGCTGCTGCCCTTACACCTGTCTGAGGACGTGGCGATCTCCGCGAGGGACCACAGTTTGGGTTTGGGGGCCGAAGGGGGCGAGTGGATAACAGAGGTCACGTTGCTGGTCACCGTACCCGGTGCATGGCTCAAATCTGACGGCTTGTCTTGTTGCGCAACGATCTGGCTCCCCCGGGGCACAGCCGAGGGAGACGAAGTGGTCGGTTTTGCGGAATCCGGCAGCAACTCTGTAGTCCGCTCCTCCTGGTCTTTTAACTCCGAGTCGCTCAGAAGGGGATCCGTGTCTTTGCCATGGCTCTCCTCTTTAAATCTGTCACAGCCTATGTCCCCTGGGTTCAGCACTTTATGATCTAAAGCACAAATAAAGAATAGAGTTACTGCCAAATAAGCGTGACATTAAAACTGGAACATATGTTTCAAGTGATCGCGAGGCACGTGAGCACCAATGCAAAGTGAAATCGGATGTATAAAAATAATGAGGCTATTTATGCACGTTTCCCTTAAAAACACTTATTGCATGTGCTATAAATTGTCCTCATAAACATGCGTGCCAGCCTAAAAAAAGGTGCTCCATAATTATAAAAGAGCACTGGTGGTACAGATTAAATGTGTGTTGACCATTTTATTTTCCAAATGTATTCTCAGTGTTAAATATTATCATATCATATCGCTGGTTATGATAATAAGCCCTCAGCAGGCGTTTAAAAGTGGCATATAATGATCATACAAAGGCAATATTTTTAAGCCGAATACCCGGCGCAATCCACCAGCTGTATCCTTATTATGCACTTAAAGATAAATTGACTGCTAAACACTTTGCGTCACCAGCAATTTCAGCCCCTGAGAAGTCAAACGAGGGGAGTTCAAGGTGATTATTATTTAAAGCAATTGTCCCATTATAAATAATATACCACCATTAACCAGCAATCAATTTTGCACCCTGAGTGGAAACGACTGCGATGAAAAATTGATGATTTTTTTTTTTTTGCCTTTTTTTCCCCCCATGCACCACCGACCTGCTTCTGTGTCTGTGGAGTCTCCCTTGTCTGTAGGCTTGTTTGGCACGTCGTCGTCGTCGTTTTTCTCCAAATCAATATTCTCGTCTTCCTCCTCGTCCTCGCTCCGGTTCCGAGGGGTCCAGGTCATCTTGTTCTCCTTCTTTAGCCTCCTCCTGGCGTTGGCGAACCAGGTGGACACCTGGGTGAGGGTCATTTTGGTGATGATGGCCAGCATGATCTTCTCCCCCTTGGTCGGATAGGGATTTTTGCGGTGCTCGCCGAGCCAGGCCTTCAGGGTGGCGGTGGCGTCCCGGGTTGCGTTTTTACGGTATGCTGGGTCACCATAAGGGTAGGTGCCCAAGGGTGCTGCGTAAGGGTGGTATCCTATCGAGCCGGCCATGCCCGTAGTGTGGTCATAGGGAGAGCTCTGTGGTGCGAAATAAAATATAAAACAGTGAGCAAAAGTTATTTTCTAAACTGCTTCAAAATAGTTAAAAGAACACACAAACATGAACACACGTGCACGCGCGTTCACGCTTGGACACGCACGCGCGCACACACGTACACAATTACACTGGCTTTAATCCAGTAGTTAAAGTTTGAAGTTAATGTTTATAGTTAGTTTTCACATGATTTCTAATGCGATTTCTGTTGCTGTGCATTTTTATTATTATTATTTTTAAATGACGTCAGCATGCAGTGGATTTTATCCTTGCCATTAAAATAATACAATTTGCAATTATCATAACGTATTGACATGATGCATGATGGGCCTTTGCATTCTGATTCTTTTCTTTTTCTGCGGGATCAGTCTTTGTAGTAACAAGGCCTATAGAGCCACTTCTGCATGAATTACTGCTGCTGCCATGAGATCATTCACCGAGCATAAATCAAAACATACATTTTTTTTTCCAATATTTTTTTTGTCAATAGTTGCAATATTTAACTGGCGCAACTAATAGAAACAAATGCAGTGACCTAAATTGGCTTCACACGGCGCGTTGCTGTCACTTCTGAGCGTAAAAGCTTCGGCAAAGCATTGCCCACTCTTCCCCATAAAATCTAGAATTTACTTAAGAAGCATGTAAAAGCACACCACACAGTTAAATGACTTGTTTTTACTCAACAACATGTTTAATGGAGCTGACATTCTGTAATATTATATCCTCAGTGACGCACATTTCCCTCTTTAATCGCTTGGCTCCGAAATGCACAGCGGATATTTAAAGGCTCCTATAACGAGTTAATATCCTTCGCTTTGACTTCCTATTAGATGCAATAATCACCTTTAGTTTACTCACCACGTACGAGGTGAATGTGGCAGCTGCTGCCGCGTCTGCACTGTACGATAAGTGGGAGTTGTAGCCTGGCGAGGCGCTGGTGAACGCGGTAGATCCGGCATAGGGCGCAAAAGCAGATCCCGAAGAGGATCTCCCAAGTTCCTCGGTTCTGGGTCCCGATATGACGCTGGTGCTGTACGCAGGGCACGGGTACAGGGCTAGAGAAGCGGACGGCTGGTACAAGTAGCCCTGAGGATACGCCATGCTGGAGCCCGGAGTGTATCAGCCACTTAACTTGCGCACTTTCCTCCCTTTATTTTCTCATGCGCTGCTGCCGGAGCGCATAGAGCCGCGTGTCTGCAGACCCCGCTGCCTGTCCCCCCTTTCTAAATGACAATGGTGGAATCAGAAAAAGTCAAATTGATTGAATAAGGAGAGGCTTAGATGTTGGATGGATTATTTTGGTCGCTGCCAGCCAGCCAGCCACTGCCCGTCGGATGTTTTGTCTCGTTTTGTTTTTCTGTTGCTCCCTTATCTGAGTTGCACCGTCGCTCTCATGCCCGCGCAGAAGTTTTTTTTTACCCGTCGGACGGGGGCTTTGCTTGGGAAAATGTCCTGCCAAGATGCTAAGTTGAAAAATTGAGGATCCTGACGCCTACTACGCTCCTCCTCTCGGGGTGTAGTCACAGAAGGAAAAGGAGAGCTTATGCTGGGTAACCACAGCCCTGCCCAAACCCATGCTCTCTCTCTCTCT
>CAFUXE010001691.1:186700-204900 GCA_903364295.1 Serranus cabrilla | reverse complement strand
TCCATGTTCATCATCTTTCCCTAAATGCGTTAGTGGAGCACAAACCAGAAGCAGCCTTAATCTGTCAACATGCCCTTTAATTGGAGGGAGAAAACAACACGTGCTTCTGGTTGTGCCATTCCTAAGTGCACATGCCAAAGAAACACAGAGTTCACGGAAGAAGTGATCCCAGGAGAGCGGGGCATAATTAAAAGTATCTTTTAATAGGCTTGTAATGCTGAGCCTGACTCTTGTTGCCTTAAGTAGAGGGCAAACTCTGTGGCTGGAGACGGACATGCGAGGGGCTTCTGCTGAGGGAGCCTGTAAGCGATACGTTTCCCCGCCGTCATCATCAGACATGCAGTCTCTGCCTCAGTCACCACACTCGGGACAACGAGCACTTTCCACCCCTGCCGCGGACACCTCTGCTCACCCATTCTCGTGTTCTTTTGTTCCCCCAAATGAGGGATTCTCCTCCACAACATCACCTCTCCTCCCAGGCCACTTTGGCAAGTTGTGTTCTACCTCCTACTCGCAGCGCCAGTGGGGAGTGCGAAATGGGACTAAGGGGTTGATTTGGGGCCTGCTACACTGTAATCAAATGAGACTGCTTAGGGGAAAGGAGAAGGAGGAGGTGGAGTATTATGTTCTGTCGTGCATTCCACTGCAGCATTGTTGCTTTTTTGTTTTTGTCAGGGCAGACTTTGATGCTGTATCCCCTTACCTTTGTAGTCCCGGCAGCCATGTTTGATAAACACAGAATGGGAAACATCCTCAGCATTAGAAATTTAGATTGCCGCTTTCCTCCTGCCACTCTGCATTCCGCACGTGCCCAGTCGCATTCTCCTTCTCCCAGTGCTGAGGCATTAAGTTTCCTCTCCCATGCCTCTGATACATTTAAACATCTTACAATCAGCCCCTTTTATTCGCTGTGTCATGTATAATCTGTGGCAACAACAATGCCAACATGTTTCTAAGTTCTTTTCTCTCTCTTGGTACTGAAGTATTCCGCTGCCACGGTTTTGTTTCAGGACAATTGCACTTGCAAAAAGCTCACTTGCTTGAAATTGAGAAGGTGCCAGGTGTTTAATTTAGACCTTGTCTTTATGATCGAGAGCGCAATGTTAATATCAAGCTAAGCATTCTATAGCATACTCCTTGCTTTGTGCTATCACACAGGGGATAGGCAGTGCTCACTTGTCTTTGTAGTAACTGAGAATCTCAACGGGATACAGTGTAATGTTATTCTAAATCTATCTTAACTCATTAAAACCCAAAGTGTTCAGCTCTGCTTCCCATATTTTATTGTCTTACTGCAGTCTTCACAATGTACTGTATTCTCAGTAGACTAATTTCACATGTAATTGAATATTTAAATGTCAAACATTGATGAGAATCATGGTAAAATAATGAAATTACCTCTTTCAAAAGGCCATTTTTATTAGACATGGTAAAGATTGTGCTTTTACCATCAGAAACCTTCTCCTCTGTACTGTGCTGAGCCTCAGGTCTTCCTCCTCCTCTTCTTCGAGAGTATCAGTTTTGTCCAACATCTGACACACTGCCCTGGGTGATTGAGCCAGACGTGGAAAGCCAAAGCGGAGATGCTCTCCTTAATGCCTGACACCTGGTGCAGATTTGGAAGGGATTGCACTACAGGTACCGTCTTACCTCTTCCCCAATCCCAGAAAGTCCCTGAGGTATTTCCTCCTCTGTCCGCGGCTATGTTTGTTTCTCCTCTGCTTTGCCACCCAACTCTTCAGTCTGCGTCAGAGTCGGCCCCTGTGTTGGGATTAGGGTGATAAGGTGTTGAAACATGATACCTATCATCCCTTTGATACACTATATTCCGATTTGTTATGGTATTTTTTTAAGGCCCCAAAAGATATCAACAGGATTAAAATCTATTGAAACTGAATCTCAGGTTTTCAGTAGGCGTGAACTCGTGAAAAGATTTCTGTCAATGAGCCAGAGCTTTTGTTAAAGAAAAAAAACAAAGTAATGTTTATTCAGAGAAGAGGAATAAAACAGTTAACCTGCGTGATTAAATGTGTTTCCGTTCAACAAAGAAAGGAATTAATTTAGCCGAAATGACTATTGATATGAAAACATTTCTAATGCCAGCATCATTAATTTCCTAATCCCACATGTCCTCTGCCTTGTATCCGTCTGTTCCTGTTGTTTACACCCCCTCCTGCCCCCGCCACACCCTCTGTCAGGGTGTGCTTTACAACTGGACACGTTACTCAGGAGTGTTGCCGCTCACCTTACAGCTTGCAGGCACATCTGCAGGCTGTGCTGGGACAGCGTCGCTAGCCAACATTAACACAGCAAGGACATCAAAGGCTGGCAGCCCGGGCCGCGCCACCTGAGCATGTTGATTGCAATGCATCGCACTGTCACCTGACCTGGGAATGGGGAGGATTTTGTTGTGCCAAGTGGAGGCATTATATCCAGGAAGTGCTAAATAGGCTTGCTACCAGAGTATACAGTGCGAGTAATGCAGCTTGAAAGCATTTATAGATCAAAGGCATTTGAATAGATATTTTTGTTTGTTTCGAGAAGATATTCAAAGCCTACTTTTTTTTTGCAAATGATCATTCGATGCTGGCTAACTCGAGCTCTGTGTTTGCCAAATCATAATAAATAAGTTGTAAAAGATACTCCACCATAACGTGATAATCTTTCCTGCATATTATAGTAAAATATATTTTGAGCATCAGTGAAACACAAGCGAGTGCACACTCTGTGAGCTTCCCAGGCACACTGTTTATGTTGACACATGCAACTCTCTTCCTGATGCAAATGCAATCTAAACATTAGGCGAAGGGAAGGCAAGCGTAGCCCATAAAGGCTGTGAGCTCCAAACACTTTGAACAGACAACTATCACTAATCACTCCCAGAGCAGTGCGGCGTGTAATTACTCTGCCAAACGTTTGCCTTTCACAGCTTAGCACCGGGAGCCCTGACCCTGCGCTTCCCTGTCTTTCCTCACCACCCTGCATGTGGAAGGGGAGGACCACCAACCCCACCTCCCCTTCTCATGACTGAGGGGGTAGGCAAGCTGAGCTCCCCCTCTCAATATTTAGAGAAAGAGTGGAGGAGGAAAGAGAGAGGGCAAAAGACAGGGAGGGAGAGGACTGAGGTTGGTGCTTCCGGCTTTGTGGGAGCCCATTTAAACAGGCTTTGAAACCCTAGCCATCCGGAGATCAGAAATAGCCTTATTGACTGCATGGGCCCAGAAGTGACTGCGCACACAGGGTTCTTAGAGTTCACCCCTCCTCGCCACTCGGAACAGGAGGGGGCCATCGCACGCTCCGGCCATCTACAAAGACTATGGACATTAATTTTACATCAGGAGAAAAATAATATTGTTCTGGCTATTTTTAGAGTCACAAGGTTGTGCTGTTGTATAATTTCTTTGTGTTTTTTTTTGTTACAGAGTGCAGGACATCTAATTCTCCTCACTCTCCTCTCCCTCAGCCTTATTTACTCATATTAGTGATGCGGCTGTCAGTCTGCAGTGTGATCTGTCCTCTGTCTGGGTGAATGCTGATAAGATGACACAATGCAAATATGAAGTGTGAGGGAGCCGCCTTGGCAAGCAGGTAGGCTGTGCAGGGCCCGGGATCCCATAATGACTATTAGCTGGATTTCACAGCCTGCTTCTGATCTCTTGCAATGACAGGGGCCCTTTATAAGAGGATGGGTGTGCCACCACCCCTCCTAATGGCTCACACACATGTGCGCGCACGCATGCACACACAATGGACGATAATATATATGAGACTGTGTAATACGTTAAGTTTGATACTTAATGTGCATTTTGTCCTTCAAAATTGCCTATTTCTTTATCAGGAAAATGTGATGAGATATTCTTCTTTTATTCCTTTTTCTCTGATGAAGTTATGAATAAATGAAAGAAGGGGTGTTTTCATATTTTTAGCTGGCCCCACTGGCACAATGGAAACACTGAACTTTAAAGCAGAAATGATCATTTCAGCATATTATAGACACATAATGTACCCTTATCTTAATTTCACCACTTCTCATCTTGGCCATATTGTCGTGCAGTTCACCGCTGTTGTACAAGTTCATTTAGACTTGCAGTAGCTTAAAGAGCTCTCTTGGTTGCTGCATGATCTTGTAAAGGCTTTTCAGAGAGCCCCATTTTATCACTGATGTAGTAATTTCACTTCATCAGTCAGTTGTGACTAAAAATACATCAGGGATTAGCTTCATGGCCAGACTATCTCACACAGCTTTGATAACATAATGGGGGCTGGTTGCTCGTGGTTACAGTCATCTGATATGTAGGTTCATAACATTCAAAACTGCACTTACAATACTACAGGGTTTTTAAAAAAAGAATGATAGAGTGTGATCTTTTTAAACTCTCATGAAAATGATGTGTCTTCCCTTTTAATTCCTTTGTAGCAGCATTTTGCGAAGATGAAAACAGCGCCCACCCCCACTCCTTCCCCTTTCCCTTTTCTATTCTACACAAATTAGCTATGGTCCTGGAGGGCAAAATGACAAGAGGTTACTGGAAGACTGTGTGTTTAATTAATTGAAAAATGCTTAAATTGCTTTTACAGTTGTTATGTGGAGTGAAAAAAGGGAATCCGTGTTGCCAGTACTCAACCATAATTAGCACCCACGGGAATTAAATATTTAGCATTAGCTGTGTTGCAGCACTTAGGACACAAATTTCTATTTTAACTATGAAAGCGAGCCTGTCTTAAGTGCATGAGTCTGTGTGGACAGCTGTGCAAAAGGGAACAGCACAGGATATTTCAGCGAGACACCCCAGTGGCATTCCGGGTCCTTCCACATCACATGTGTAAGAGATATGGCAGTTGTATTCCCAAGGGTTAGGCATTACTCAGAGTATTTAGTTTTCTAATTAGGCTGAGGGCCTTCGTCCATGCCTGCCACCACCATGGGAGCCAATGAGAATTTCCTCTCTTATGTGTCAACTCTCTCTCTCTGTGAGACGCAGAGAGAAAAAGAGAAATGGAGAGAGGGAGAGAAAGCATGTGTGAAAATGAGAGAGAGATACACACATGGTTGAGGGAGAAATAAAAGACCTGGGGAAAAGGCTTTGTTTATTCCAACTTTAATTACACATTGCCTTTAATGACTCCACTGGTGTGTTTGAGGCTGGAGAGAGAGAGAGGCTGTGGAGCCTTAATGATCTGTAGTAGTGGATGTCAGCCGTGCCGTTGGAGACTTAAAGCCCATTTTTAACAGTCCCTTTTGGTTTGGGCCTAGAGGCGACAGCACAAATGGGGTTCATGCTAAGCCACACCAGACTAGACTCGGGGACTACTTCAGCGTCTGGTCAGCCTCTTTCGCAGAGGGGCCGGGCCATTTGGAGGCATCAGCAGCTGACCGCAGCAACTGTTGGACTTGTCAGTGTGCATCAGGTTACCCACTAATGAGAAGTAATAAGGGTTATCCCAACTTTATAAGACTTTGATCTTTGTGCGTGGTGAAGCTGGAGAAGGTACGCTAAGATTGGAACTGGAATCTGACCCCCATTTTAAAAGAGTGTGTGTAGAGGAGGGTGGAGAAAAGACACGACACAGAGGTAATTAAAAGCAAACTTTGGAGTTCAGATGAATATTTTTGGAGTGTAACATATTGTAGGCTCAACCGAAATGGATATCTTGGATTAGTCACCCATAGAGAGGGACCCAGGAGATTACCACTAGACTGGAAGGTTGTCCAAAATACACAGTGGTCAAACAAATACCTTAAAGGGCCACTACAAACATGATTTATCTTTCCAAACTTGGATCTTGCTCTGGGAAAGACACATGACTACATTAAACTCAAAACAGTACTGGATTAAATCTGAATCAACTGAATCATGTTCAATTAACACAACAGAACATGTTGCCCTTTGAACAGCTGTGTTATTTATTTATTTTTTTTACACACAGTTCTCAAAAAAATTCAAGCACCTCAGCTTCAGCGCAGAACGTTAAAACCCCTTGTTCTGTAAAACAAATTCTCCGGATTATTGAAAGCTCTGAGAATTAGAATGGAAAAATCCATGCGTAAAATTACCGTCCATTCAACTTCAGGCAACATTTTCCTCTAGAGGCAAATATGTTAATTGGGCTTCCTAAAGTAGCTCAATCCTCAGGTTATTTAATTTCCCCAAAAGCCTTAACTGTGCTGCTGAATTCTGACTGAATATGGGTGTAAAACTCTGATGGCCATCAAGGGAAAATAGCAGCAAGCGGGAGTAATGGGAAAGAGAATTATAGTAAAGGTTATAGAGAAGAGAAAGTGGTGAAAGCTTTTTATGTAAGACATGGCAGAGGATATTTACAAAAAACAAAAAAGTTATTTTAATCTTTCACGATGTGGTACAGTAATTTCACAAGTATGTTAATGTTGCAGCAAGCCGCTAAATCACACAAAACGGTACTTAACGCAGTTGTGAATTAAACTGAACTGAGCTGCATCTGCCAAAGAATCCCCATCTTCATGACTGTCATGTCATCTAATTGCTTCTGTGTGTTTTTCCCAGAGACTGTGTGCAGCTTGGTCGCTGGCCCTTAGCGCTCCAGCAGCCTGGTCAAAAAGACATCCTGGCAGGCTCCCAGGGTGGATGCATCGCCCACGCACACTGCCCTCGCCAGCTCCCAAAAGTCTTTGTGGTGAACCACTGACCGTGCTGCTCCCTATTTTCCTCCAGCCCAGCAAATAATGTGTCAGAAAAAGATTATTGATAGCCCATAAAAGAAGAGCCAAAATGTTGTTGCCTCTCGGCTTCAACTTTAAAGAACAATACAAGTGCTAAACCATCAGTTTGAATGCTGCGCTGGCCCTGAAAGAGCACTGCATTTATTTTTCTCATTGTTGCTCTGTTCGGATAAAATGAGTTACAACTGGAACATGAGCAGACAACAATGGCTTTTATTTGTTTAAAATGCTGCTTCATTTTCCATTACATTTGAAAACCTTGTTGTGAGGTTGGCAACCTTGTACCGGGTCCTTTTGAAAAGAAAAACGAGATTCCTCAAAAGGAACATTTAAATTTCTTCGCGGCTCTGTTGAGTCATTCACAGTTTCGCCCAGTTTACCAGACGCTGGCGAAGCTGTTGCTCATCTGGCCTAAATGTGGCCTGAGTGGGTGATTCTCAGACACATGAGGGAAGCTATATTTACAGAATTAACGACACACTCCATCCGCCACACAACAGCTGCCTGCTACACTTAGCTGATTGAGACTGCAGGCCTGCGCTCATTTGCAGAGCACCGTGATTGAACAGTTGGGGCAGCTTTATGCGTGTCTTGCTGTCCTGATGCTAGAAATCAACACTGACACTCCCATGCAAAAGGCAAACACTTGTTCAGGCAGATCTGCTGTGTTGGGACCGCTCGCGAGAAGTTCACCCTCTTTGTTCAGCGTTTCTCTTTTTAATGTTGATCGGCCATCTTATCCACATGTTGGCTTTTCTCGGAGACAGTGCGTGGTGTGTTGCAGAGATAGAGCATGGTTCGGCTCAGCAGTGATGCTGTTAAATGAGAGAAGGAGCGAGTGATTCAAGTCTGTGTGTATATACAACACTGTGTTTTGCTGTAAAATCTGTGTTTATGTTCACTGCAGGCATAACTCACAGTGTGTGTTAAAGGCCTCCAGGCGATGCAGACATACGACTGGCAAACTATTTCTCCCCATTGTGAGAACAAGAACAAAAAATATAGCAAGTATAGCAAATAAAACATATTTCTTCACGCTATGTATACACACGCACAAAAAAAAGTGGGAATGTTTGAATTTCCTTGTCATGGCAAAATTTCATTTCACACTCTACATTATGTTTGTTACTATATTCTCAGTCAAATCCAGATGTCAGTAACTTATACAAAGCCAGACATAAGCAGGGTATCATAACGTATAATAGGAATAATGGCCCTTTGATTTTTGGATTTCCTATTGGAACACCTGTCACTTTTTGGCAAGGGCACACCCCAGCACCAGGTCTCCTTTGGTAGCGCTGGGGGAGGAGTGTATGTATGTGTGTGAGTATGAGTGTGTGAGAGAGAGTGGAAGATGAAACAGCCGCCGCGGAGGCAGTGATCACACAGACAGACGGGGTGAGTGACAGACAATACCTGCTGTAAAATTCCCTCACATCTCCCCTGATCTGTATTCATAGATCTCGGCTGCTACGCACTGCAAACTGTAGCCCACACCAACGGGCTCTTTTGGCGCACCGCCCCGCTCAGTTTCACTCTTGCAACTCACTACACAGACCCCTTTTTCTCTCCTTCCCAAAATATTTGCCGTCTTTTGTTCTTTGTCTAAATGATGCCTCTGATCACGAGGTGAAAGCTGAAAGGAGCTCTCTGACAAATGTGGACTTTTTCCCATCTCTTCTAATCGCACCTAATTCTGCTCCTTCAAATGCAGGGCTCCCCTTTTGAGAGTGTTCTTAGACTCTAATACCTTAGAGATGAGCACTTTTTTTGGCGACTTTTTTCCTGGTAAAAGGACTGCTCTTGTTGCTCAGTGTGATGAACAAAAACCCTCATTTTAAATGTGCATTTAGCTTTTCCCACCTGTGTGCTGCACACAATGTTCTTGAACCACTTTCTACTAATTCCTGTAGACTTTGGCTCGCTATTTATACTCAGTGAAAGTCCTTCAAAGGGGTTAACGCATGGCCATTATCAGCGCTATCAGAGCCCTTGTTTTTGTGCCGTTACATCCCCCCCTCGATGACTGACTCCAGGCCTAAAACTTCCTGAAACCTAAGCTATGTTACAAGAGAAACACACACACTCCGAGGACACCACAACAGACGGGCTTCTCAAACTGGATTAGGTTTGTTGTGGCAGATCTAGGTTTCAGGTTTGACTTGAGTAATGTGTCGTTTAATTTCTTTGGGAATTGTTTTGACAAAACAAGTTAGCGTAAAGTCGGAAATGTCGTCTAAAACAAAAAGGGTGTGTGTAGTGTGTATGTTTTTTTTCCTCCTCTTGCAGCTCATGTGAAGCATATGTCAGTCATCAGCGAAGTGTTACAGTGGAAGTGACATCAGAACCCTGGAGGGCTTGCACTGCGAGAGAGGCTTTTTGATATGATTTCAGAGAACAGAGAGTTCAGCGAAAAGAAAGGAGTTGCTTGCGTCTCTGTTGTTGGAGAAAAAAAATTCTCTCTATACAAACAGTGGAGATGAACTGGAAGGTGCTCTGCCACGCTTTTACTGAATCTTTATCATTGTAGCTGTCAGCAGAGGTAAACGCCATAATTTGTGTTGCTAAATTACACATTTAGTGTGACAAGGGTAATTATTGTGACGTTAGCACACACAGATGGAGAAATGTTTGTCAGCCATGATTATAATTACAATCATTCTGTGATACTCAAACTGAACAGCGTTGTGTTTGATTGACCTGCGTGTTGTAACCAATTTACTCAGCTGCTTTGCCTTTTTTTCCAACACTGGCCTCTGGAAGAAAAGTAACTTAAAACTTAAAGGTGCAATCTTTTCTCTTACTACGAGTGAACAGTTAGGACAACGCTGTCGATTGGCCGCAGCCCGCAGAGCTGATCTTTATCCTGGCTTGTCTCAGGCTGGAGGTGATGATGCCCACAGCAGCCAGAGATTGATGGGGGGCCAACACAAGCGGCGAGAATGAGCTCTGGCCTTTGAAGTCGTCCACATGGAGGGAAATTGATATATCAGTTTAAGCCCTGGACCCTATTAAAGGAGCCCCCGTCAGGTTAATGTGATAGCCTCCATGTTACCCCCAGACCCATTCAGGTCAGCCCTAATTCCTGCCCCCGCTCTCTGCAATCTCATTTTAGTTTCCCATCAGTAATGTTTTTCCATCAGAGGAGCTCTGCTTGGGAGTATATCACACAGTCAAACACTGGGCCATCTCTCTCCCAGAGTGATTTAAACCTCCAGCCAGCACGTTAATCACCAGCCAGAGATTCCCATGGTTATTTGTACAGGTTGGACAGTCTTTAAAGTGGAGTCTGTAGAGGTATACACCTCCCTAGACAGCACTCTTGCATCCCCTCTTTCCCCCAGGCTCCCCTTCATTTGGCTCCTCCTCCTTTAAGTCGGGCCTTTCTGAGTTCTCAGCCCCCCCCCTGTCCCCATGGTCAAACAGCCGAGCGGGGGCCCCAGGTCCGCGGAGGTGAGCCCCGTGATCATTAATTTTTAATTGCATGCAGAAATACATTTACATTAAATATGTAGAGCGGTGTCTTTTTAATTCAGACACAGTGTATTTATTATTAAACCTTTGTCTTGGAGGTCAGCTCACAAGGAATCATCTGTCCATCACACTCAGGACGTATGCACCTTGGTCGGCCAGATCACCTCCACATTTTAAACATGTCTTTTTATTCACTTTGATTTTCTTCCTCTGTCATAAGTCATCAGGCTGCTCCCAACTACAGCATCAAAAAGAAATGTCATATCACAAGAATAAAACATGAATGAGACTAATGGCAAATCTATGTTTTAAAGGGACAGTTGACAGTGGTCAAAAGCTGCAGGACATTAGAAATTCAATTGATGGTAACTAATCTGATCTTAATGTAGTTCACATTAAGGAGTGAACTGTGGCTCTCCTACAGTCCTGTAACCATCCGCTGCGGTTTCATCATCTCTGACTGAAGTTAGCGAAAGCTTTTCACAAATTCACCACATTTCCTGTGCATGTTTTAACCATACAAGCTCTGTATTCTTTACATTATAACAAAAATCTTTTAAATTGCTTTTATTGATTAGAGTTATATGAAAATCAACTTTCAGAATTTTTTTTTATAATACATTTATCTAAATACATATAAAATGTTTATCAGACACACTTTATTTTAATGAAGGCTAAAGCAGTTGATATAACAGACTAATGTTAAAATTGCACTGTTACATTGTGATCCAATGGATTACCAAAAAAACCTACATTTTTGTGTTTCATCATTTGAAAATTAAAGTCAGAGCACACTGTACAATATCAACACATTTGGATGCCCTGTAAAGATCACACCTATTGTTGTTATATTCTAGCTCTATAAATGTAAAATATATATTTAGATCACAAAAGCACACTGTTTAATATTTTTATGCAATTCATAAATAAATTTCACCACACTAAGCAAAGCAAAAAACTAAAAGAAATAGTATAAAAATTGGCAAGGGATCAGCATTGGTGATCATCTCTACAATTATGAATATTTGATGTGATAATCAGTTCATACTTTTGACGGCACTAGAAATTACTGACTTCTTAGGATAGTTCTTAAAAGGCAGACATATTAATTCTTAGGTTAAAAATGTACTTACTGTTTTGTTAAAAACTTTTTTTTTTTTGTAAAATAGAATTTCATCATAGTGTAAAAATGTAACAGCAAATGTTAATCTCAAATATGTCGTATTCTTAGTTTCACTGTGGCCCTCAAGCATAAAACCCCTTTTGACTGTAATTGTTGCAACAAATGCAACAAAGGGTAGAAACCCAGCACAATAAGGCTAGTAAAATTAATAGGCAAGTGGTTAAATGTGGAAAAAACTGGAATGTTTCATGTGATAATAGTTGGTGGGCACAGTAACAGGAACACATGCACATTTCAGTGTAAGTCAGTAGGTCTGCATTGAAAATCATATTTTTAGAGCTTGTAATGTCAGTTGTTGTGGCAGTGCATTACAATGATATTACCTTCCAGACCCCCTGCGTGTGTGTGTGTGTGTGTGTATGCATGTTTAAAATATACAAAAACTGCTAGATCATGGTCATGTTGTTTAAATAGCCAGGCTTCCCATCCTTTGCCATGTAACAGATACTGTATCTTTTGCTGCTGCTTGTTTCTTTGGGCCTTCTTTCTACCTCTGCAGAGCCTCCTGCATCCCAAGCTCCAGTGCATAAAGAAACTCTCAAACAAATTTGTTTATAACAGCCTCTTTTTAGATCTATGGGCCCATGCATATTTTGTCTCGTCTGAGTCGAGAGTGTTGAGATTAATCCCATGTTGTTCCTATTATTGGCCTCTCCTGAGACATTATGATGTGAATGACTGTCTAAGCGCCATCAGATCCATCAATTGGATTCAAAGAAATGTTATCCATTACTCTCGCCAACCCAGCAGATGTTGAGGTTTTTGTAAGTCGAATTCCTTTATTATGTTAATACCACTGTTTTGTCACACGCACCATTTCCATTTGAGTGGGGTGGAAAAATCATCAGATGGATTTGGCTCCCTCAATAAGAGATGTTTGACATTCAATGAGATGAGAAACATGAAAAACACATTTCAATGGCAAGTGGCATATGACAATCACAACAAGAAGGCCCTTTGAGTGAAAGGAAGATCACAATATAATTGTGGCACCATGTTGTGTTTTTTAAGACACTGCCTTGTATAAATTTTGCATTGATTGTGTTGTTTTGAAATGTACAGGATACAAAGGATGGGGGACATTTTGTTGCCACAATGGCTGTTTTTTTCTGCCTTTGGCTCGACTTTTTCTTTTTCTTATCATTAAAGCTGACAACAAACAACCATATGGACATGTAGCCTTGAAGAAAAAGGAGTGCAAAATATACACTTCCTCTATTGTTCAGTATTTTAGATTAAATGGCACAGATATACATGTTCCTACACACATGGCGTCTTGTTGGCACACTGGGGTGTGGCAGCGAGTGTGTGTCAATATATACATGCGCAGTGTGTGCAATGGCAGCACATTTTTCACATATATTTTTTTAAATGTTTTTCTCCTTCCCAGCTTGAGAAATTGAATTGATATTGTGGTAATATGCTGGTAAATTTAGCTGCGGTTATCATCAACCTAATTTGGTTTAAGAAGTGGATTTCATTTAAAGGGGAAGCACATATGTATAATATATGTTTGTGTTTATGTCTGTCTGAGGGGAAGAGACTGAGTGCGTGTGTGTTGTGTGCATGTACATGTACTGTGTCTGGATGTCTGCATATCTGCAAGTGTGTGTGTGTGTGTGTTAGTCGTAGGCTCAGAGGCATAGCGTGGGTCTGCATGAGGGAGTGTGGTGGCAGAGCGCTCCTCTGATAGGCCAGATCCAGGGTGCACTGAAGCCTTTCGCATATATATGGAATTTTTGAATATCTAAACCATTATTTAGCATCCAAATCAGTTCTGCTTGTCTGACTGATGGACAATTTCAGTGTGACCCCGGTCTTTTTGCATGTGACCTATACTGTCGGGATTCTTGCATATTGTTTGGATGTTCACGTTGACTCCTCTCCCGTTTTTCTCTTTGATCCTTTTAGCATGCTCTTTGTGTCGGAATTCATGAAATATTCATAGCTGGACTGTGGCTTTTCCATATCTTTATGTACAATTATTGGCAGGCGTCCTGTTATGTCGAGCCATCTTAATAGTAGGTATTGGGCTCGGTTAAGTGTGACTTCAGATTTTTCTGACAGTTTAGCTGGTCTGTGTTATGAATTGATAAGGTGGGGCATTATATTTGCAGATTGTGCTGCGTGGTTGCCTTTTTAGCCTACCATTAATATTGATAAACGCAAATAATGTGTCTCACATGAGAGCCTAAAGATCAGCACTGGAATATGAAATATGGAAAATTTTATTATGAGTAGTACTATTACTATCATTATACATTTATATGTATCCAATAATAGAATATGTCCAATGTTTTAATAACAATCCTGAATTCCTGCTTCGGCTCCTCTAATAATCACCGTCGTCGTCACCTTAATGGCGTCCTGATTTGAGGTATGCTGGTTGTGTCGATAATGCTAACAGGGTTAATAGTGTGTTCCTCTCCATCATGACCAGTACTATTGGCAGCAGGAGTAATTGGACAGAGGATGTCATTATCATGCCCTGTGTGCAGCCGAGGATTTGCAGGACCACAGAGGGCCCGCGGTGTGGCCCTCGCAAAACACACTGACGTCCTCTGGAGTTTCACATGTAAATACTGTCTATTCTCCCAGCATTTAATAAATGTTTCTGGAGGTTTATTAATGTGCAAATGGGTGAAAGCTCTGCTCCCCCCGCGCCGGCACAACGTGTGCACAGAGGCACAGAGCTGTTTAAGGAGAAGAGATTCACAAATCAGCCGGTGTGGAGCTAAGCCTGTGGCTCTCTCCACTAGGGAACCACTAGGAGTATTTAATTCTCTCTCTTCCCCCTTTCCCCCTCTCTCTGTATGTGCGGATGAGACCCGTGTGTGTCTCTCTGCATGTGTGTGCACGAGAGTCCATTACCTGCCCAAGAGTCTCCATGTTTACTCATTTGTACCATTCTCCAATAAGTTCTCCCAGTGCCTCTCCAGCCAGTGAATGGCAGTGGCTGCGCAAGTGAAATTGGGACGAAAGATGTGAGAGACATCCAGATACTGGTATCGTGCATAGAGTTCCTGCACTCACAGGGGCATACAAATGGGCAAATCTAAGGATAAAGGCTCCCAGGATCCAGCTATAGTCATATGAATGCAAATAGGATTAAAGTGCCAGCTTTAGAGGCTGATATACAATTCACAGCTCTTATAGGAGTCTGGCTGCAGCCAGACCCCGAACACCATCCTCTGCTCCTGGAAAATGAGGATATGTTTATGAAGATGGCTTTCTTGTGCCCGCCACCCCCCACACTTCTTTTCCCTCCTCTCTTGAAATGAGGCTCGCTGTGATTAGCAGCGAGGAAGGCCCCTCTCATTAGCATTCACTATCTCATCTTTCAGGTGTTTTTCAGTCAATATTAGTTTGATCTTTGTCTGGGGGATAAATGATTGGCTTGATGTAGCGTGCATTTGTTTTTACAAACCCAACAGAGTGAACTACAAAGGGCTTTTCATTCAGGTTTAGACAGCACTCGAAAGGCTTTTTTCCCTCCTCTTTTTTTACTTGGCTGATTTAACAAGCGTTTAAACCAACTGATCTCAAAAAAAAAAAAAAAAAAAAAAGAAAGAAAAATGTGTTTCATGCTGCGGCTGGCTCTTTCTGTTTCACAAAATAGTTAGTGAGTGCAGTCAGGGCCTCTGTGTCCATAACCTCTCAATGACTGTTGATCGCAATAAATATTACTTGACGTTTGGCTGCCGTTTTTCTTGTCGGGGGAGAGAATAACAAGGGCCATTCTGCTTCATATATTTTCACTCATTAGGTTTTCTTTGAGAAACTAAGCCTCGTCTTCCTCTCTCTCTGTCTTGCTTTGCTTCTCTCTGCCTCCCCCTCCCTGTGCTCTTAGTGGGGCTCTGTCAAAACCAAGGCCTGCTTTATCTCCATCCATGAAGTTAAGAAAGCTGGCAAAGCTGTAAATTTGGACGCCCTTCGTTAGAGGAGCTCCCCCGGCTGTAATTCATCTCAATCCTCAGCGGTCTTTAGTTCCCTTTCAGAGGCTGTAAAGTACAGCCTAACACTCACTGGGAGCTGGGGAGACGGGGGTACAGAGGGCCCAGGGGTTACCAGAGAAGGGCTTGTGTTTGAGGGGACAGTCCCGGGGTCTGTGACACATGGGGGTCAGGTGACAGACCTGGAGATGATATATGGACGCTCGTGTGACACAGTGCTAACAAGACCGGCTTTTACAATGGGTCTCATTTTCCCTTTCTCCCTGTTTCTCCCTGTCCTTTCTCCCTCACTTTCCCAGTCTCATTTTCCCTCTTCATTTTCAATCATCACTTGTTAGGATGTTGGATCCTTTTAAAACCATTGGCTGTGACAGTGGGAAGAAAAAGTTAGACTGGTTTGAAAGTCGAAATTAAATTTTAGTAAATAGCAAAAGCAAAATAAATAACAAAAATCCGAGGGACTGTCTCTTGGAAATTAATTGCGAATGTTACATTTGTAGTGTGATAAGAAATGATCTCTGTATTGAATGATCTAACAATCAAGTGCTGCATTAATTTCTTTTTGTAAGTAAAGGATCTAAGGTTGGTCTTTTAAGTTGTGTAGTTTTTTTTATAACACCTTGTAATCTTACACGAATTATCATTTCAAGAGAAAATGTCACTTTTGAAGACTGTACAATTAAATTGCTCACAGAGTCGTCTGAATTGAATGGAACGTTGCCAGAAGGATGTGACGGGTTCAGAGGGGTTATAGCTCCAGTCGTATATTATTATTATATGAAATCCTGGATCAGCTCTAGCATAAATCACAATATAAATCTCTGAAAACAAACCCACCAGTTTCAAATTCCACAGCCCTTACACGTGATAAAATAACACGCTCCACCTAAAGGTCAAGTAGTCCACGCATACAGGTGGCTGCAATATGTTTTGAAACAGTAGCTATAAGCTAATTGACTTTATGAGGAGATGACCAGGCATGTACGTGTGTAAGATCAGAGTGTGAACTTTGTGTAACTATGTCCTCTATTTTTGTAGGCTGAGGATGAACATCCAGTAAAACCCATATTGGCTCGATGGCAGCCAGGCTTTATTTAGGGACGTGCCTCTGGAGGAGGAATAGAGCGAGCTGTGTCCATGAGGGGGCGGTTTGTTTGAGGACTCACTCATCTGATGGGGAGTCAGGGAAACAGGTGGGGGAGTGAGAGTGTTTGTTTCTGGGCGTGGGGCGGGTTTAGAAATAGCACTCGGAGCTATAGGTCCTTACGTCCTAACTATCCACCCACTGCCAGCCAGCCACCCAGCGAGCGAGGCAGGAAGAGAGGCCTATGTCTGCCTTCCTCCTGCCCACATGCCAGCTCAGATCTGATTGCAGGGCAAACACTGCATCTCTCTCTGGATCCCTCAGTAAACACTTTCTGAAGCGGGGGGGAATAGAAAGGCTGTGAATGTCAAATCAGTTAATCATGACAATAAGGAAAGCAGTCAGCTAATTATAGCTCAATTAAGTTAGTCACATTTTACACTACTGACAGGTACCTACTGTTTGTTTTCTTTAGTTGCAATCTATAGATCTTAACGGCTTCTTTTCTTCTGTTTTTGTGTGTAAAGGAGCTAGCTAATGGCTCAGAGACTGTATTGTTAAATGTCAATGTTGGTTAGATGGCTTCATGTTTTTATTGTACCGGCAACATCTGGGTTCACAGTTGTGAGGTTAAAAGAGAGGGCTGCTGCTTTAGGTCAAAACCTAAAAATAGGACAAGTCTTCAGAAGCTGTGCCACAGGCAGCCAGGAAATGCTTTGATTTCTCTTCCCCCTTTTTTGATTTTATAAGAATATTCAATAAAGCCTCTGGATCTGGCAAACAGGTGGCAGGGCTTAGGTTCCCCCACAGTGCTAAAGCAAACTTCCCCTACATATTTTAGCATCACAAAGCCCTGTAACACATGCAAAATAATGCTCCTCTGTTGCTCAGTGCAGAGTGAAAACTCTGCGTTTAATCTTTGCGCTGATGAAATGGAGAAATGTGGCCAAAATAAGGACATTGATAATCATTAAAAAAATCCTCTGTGTACTTGTTAAAAAGTATTAGCAAAATATATCGGTGGTATTGTAATGGCCGAGACTAAACGATCAAGGTTCCTGCACTTCTGTGTGTGTATTATTGTGTGTGTTTGTGAGTATGTGACGCACATTGTGGCTCGTCTAAGTAACCTGAAGCCAGGCTTAAGGGCCCACCTGTCTCTAGTTGTGGACAGACGAGGCCTGGCTGCCAGGCGCTCCATTCATCTCTATTGCTAATGCTAATACTAATGCTAACATTAGTGCTAACATTAGCTACTGTTCTTGTTTCACTCTGTCAGCCTCATGCCATTCCCCTGGCCTGAGCCCAAAGAGAGACTGATAGCCTACTTATGCTGATGGCCTTGCTCTACATTCATTATATTAGGGCCTGCAAATAAATAAAATAAAATATATGTATTTAAATATTAAGTGATTAATTTGGATAGTTTTCAAGCTTGTTATGTTTTACTCAATCTATATCAATCCCTGTGGGTAAAGCTATTATTGCATTTGAGCCATCCTAACTATTTAGGAGCAGGGAGCAGGTAGTGCAGTGCCAACTTCACTTATGAGTCTCATGTTTTGATCCAGGGCAAAGGTGTATGAATTCTAACAACCACAGTAACGTGGACATCTTTGGGTGACCCACATCAGTCATTGGGGAGAACATTTATAGGACTACTCAGCACAATTGGCCTGGCTTTGGTTTGACCCAAGACCTTTCTGTTGTGAAGTGACAGTGCTTATCACTTCGCCCCCATGCAGAAGGTATAATTATACCTGCAATAACTGATTTATTTGGGTACATGGGTGTAGGAAAACAAGT
>CAFUXE010001691.1:155710-178386 GCA_903364295.1 Serranus cabrilla | reverse complement strand
TTTTCATGTTGTGGAAAGGGGAAGCGAGGGCTTGGTGTCTGTGTTTTTATGCTCTAATGGACTTTTGCATATATTCATTATAAGAGAATCCTTAAAGAGGGAAAGACAGCATAAAATAGCTAATATTACTGGGCTCTTGCTGCCCGTGGATGCATGGTTGAAAGGGTTTGTTTATATCTGTCCATTGTTGATACTTGGAAAATATAATTTACACCATAACATAGGAATACATATAAATAATATATATATATATATATATATATATGATAGAGCTATTTTTATGATCCTGAAATACATTTTTCAAAAGATAAATAAGAATGGAACATCAAGCGAGCCATATTTATTCAGGCTACATGTATACATATTATAAACAATAAGTAAAGTTTTGTTAAAAGCTCTATGTGTGTCTCCTTTTTGCTCTTTAACGAAGATGTATGTGCAAAATATATTTCTTTGTTAACACATTTTCCATTTAAATGAGGACATAGTGGAAAAAAAAGGTCAAGAAAAGGACCAAGAATATTATCCTGGTATTATCATGTGGGGTATTCACAATACAAGATGAATGATGGGGTTCCTCTGAGCCCCAAGGGTGCAGTAGGTCAGCCTATAGGTGGCATTTTCACACTTGCATAAAGTGGAGATTATTCAGATAAGCTGTCAGTTCATAGCAACAATGAATATGAATTGAGCCATATATTTTCATATATTGTGTGATTGTGCATTCATTGCATTTCACATACAAGTACTGTCATACCCTGAACCTTCTATTTTGACTGGATGTAAGTGTTGGCATTGCTTGAATGTCAGTCCAAGAAAGTCATGAAATGTAAAGACCAATTTACTTTCTTCTACTACACATATGCATAAACACACCTCTGCCCTCCGTGCGCGTCGCACATTGATGACATTCGGCAACATGTTGTCACCATGTATGGATACTTTCTTCTCCATACACTGCTGTTACTCTGCATGCTAATGATTTAATGTTTGGTATGCGTTCGTGTTTTCCCCACTGTGTGCTGAAATAGTATGTTTTATTGATTTTGATCCAGCGGGTTCCTGGCTAAATGCACCATTGATTTAAGAGGAGTGGATGGGCGTTGCGGTGTGCATGCCTCACATTCCTTCCTGAAATACAGTCCTGCTTCGGTCCTCGGTGGGGAGGCGATGCAGGTCTCGCTACAGATAAATTGAAGGCTTTGGGTCGGACGGGTTAGAGCAGACTGACCCTCCCGTATGGTCCTCATCATGCCTATCCTCCCTCTTTTCATAGGTTCCCTGCTGTTCTCTACTGAGGCTGATTAGTGTTGGATTAGGTTTGCCTTACAGGTATCCATCATCTCTCAGCTCCTAATAACCCAGTGTGACTAAAACCATTCCCTTTGCTTTTCCCCAGTTGGATTGCCAGGGTAATATAATGCATTCAAGTGAATTGCATTGGGCTCAGTTTGGCAGTGCTGGCATGCATTGTGCCCAGTGGGCCCTTTGTAAATAAAATGTTATTACACGCCTGGATATTTCATGCCCTGTGTGCACATAGGGCTCACTGGTGCCATACTTCCACGAGATCACACGCAGATGTTAATCAGAGATTAACACACACTCAACACAGGACTCAATCAGCCTCTCAATTGCCATGCTTCCTAACACACTGATTAAGAGAAGAGCCTTCCATGCAGAACTCTCCTGTAGCTTTTTAACTCAAGGATCTTAGGTGCTGATAATTATTTTCTTAATTAGTGGATAGGCGTATGATGCAGTGAGGTATGTGTTGTACTGATGCAGATGTGATGTTCCGGAAACATTTTATATGTTTAATTTTCTCCCCTTCTGGTATTTTCTTACTTGTTTAATTACGGAGGCGTATGGAAGCGAGGCAGATGAGCTATATTTGCTGTTCTGACTGCCAAAGTCAAAGAAAATAAGATAATCAGATTAAAAACTTCATCTGCACCAGTCTGGTCGTCCCACTCTCTGATTTACTTTGCTTGATTGTCAGATTCTCCAGTAAAGAGAGGAATGTGGATCGTGTTACATGTTTTCACACTTCTCTCAGAGTGTGTAGTCATGACAAGCTCCTGACAGGACATCCAGGTGTGGGCTGTGGAGCCCTCCAGACCTCTGTTGGTCTTTGGGGAGTTTGCTATGACTGACTCAATATAGCTGAACCGAGCCAATAGAAAAAAACCTAGACTGCTTTGATGTTTTCAAGACAACACACTTTAATTTTGTGGACGTTTCGGATTGGATGGCCCTTTAGAGATATGTATTTATGTCAGAGGTAGGCATATAGTGTTTAATGTTTAATCTAACTTAATTATGTACCTTTGTAACCCACCATATTTTCGGGGATTCCACGGTAGCTGTGATGAATTTGGGAGATAGTGCTAACAGCCTGTGCCTGCTAGATTGAGCCCTATGATCCAGAGGGGAAGAAACACAGCCCATGGCTAAACAAATCCTCCTTTGTTTTGGGGTGTGCTGAGTGATCTCCATTGAGAGGAGGGGATGGGTAAACACTGCTAGCTCTATAGAGCTACACATTGTAAACACACAGCGCTCATTAACTATAATGAGATGTTATGAGGAACCCTTGAGCTTATTGTGTGGCTTCTACAGAAGAACCTGCCTGCTATTGTTGTTGTTGTTGTTTATGCAAAGCAAATCATGGCTTTAGGTAGGGGAGAAAAAAAAACACGGCATTCCTCTCACACTTTTCACCCACTAATCATCAACGCCAAGGGAGATGGTTCAGAAACACCTTGGCCTGTGATTTTTTTTTTCTTTTTTACTCTTACCTTTCATGCCCTGTGTTTCCCTCAGCCTTTCAAGTCATATTTGCCTCTTACTGCAGGTCTGCATGTTTAACGTGTATTGCCATGTGTTTCCATGGCCTTCTAAGAGCTGAGACTCACTGGACTTGGTGTGGTCTTAAAAGTGAGGTGCTGTGGTTAAGAGTATCTCCTCCTCTCTGTAAAGCTTAGGTTTTTAATGAGGACACTAGACCCATGCTGGGTTACCGTGACCTTTCTCTGGGTTTCACCCACTGTGGCATTCCGGCCAGCCCTGCCCACTCACCCACTCCATTAAAAACTGTACTTTTACACTGTGGATGTGTGCTTTTTGTGCTTCTGCGCCGCCTACCCAGCATGCTCTCCTTCATGTGTCATTTAAGGCAGCACCGGGGCCGCCACCATGCAGCTCTGCTCCGCATTCCGAGCCTAATTACAAAAGTGCCATCGGATGCCGGCAAAGTAGCGGGGAGGGTTGGAGTCTAACATGCATGGCTAGCATAGTCTCTTTGACGACAATGAGTGGCTTCACCTTGGCTGTTAATTGCCCCCCGCTCGGGTCCCTGGCTCCCAATTGCCGGATGCTCTCCTGCCTTTTCTTCCCTTTTCGTCTCCCCGCTGATTGGGAGCGATCTGAATCGGCTGACAGTTGGCTGAGATTTCTCAGCCACATGCAGCCTGACACCCCTAATTAGATGCTCCTATATGGCGGTTTACATTAGACAAACATTTGTGCAGGCCATGGGAGATGCCAGCTTTTGTTTGGAGAGCTCCTTACACACATACACACGCACACATACACACACAATCTCGCTGGAGAAATGGGCGAGTTTGCTCATTTCTGCTCGTTTCCAGACTTTGTGTGTGTTGTGTGTCTGTCTGAACCATAGCATGGATTTGGATAACTGTGCAGATAATGAATTTTAAATCCTATCCCAAAGATGGCACAGTGGTAAGAAACCCTTAAAGTTAATTTGCTTCCTGAAAATCATTAACATATTCCTAGTTATTGGCATAAGGGCTGTTGAGAAGCCTCACTGGTTGTTTTTGTTTCGTGCCTACAGCTTGCCAGCAGCAGAGTATGGATTCACAGCAACTGTCTGCCCTTTCTCTCTTGCTGTAGAGATGCTCACTTGATAAGCGTCCTGCAACGATATGCTGAACACCGATGCAGACATATTTCCATCAGGCCTGCCTTTTAATTTTCAGAATAAAAGCCACCCCTTCACACCCCTTCCACTTATCAGCTCCGTGATCGCTGGTCCTTTCAAAGCCAACAAACCAGGTTTCAAATGGCCTGTTCAGTCTGTGACAAGATGTAGCTCATTTCCCTCACAGACCCACAGCAAGGTCACCAGTCTTTTAGATTCATTCTGTGGGAGGAAGAAAGAGAGGAGGGGAAGGGGAGGGAGCCACTGAACAAGGCCTTGTCCTCTGCCTGGAGGTCATTCCAAAAGCCAGTCATCATATTCAGCTGGATAAGGGAATTGAAGAGATAAGTGTGCGTGTGTCTGTGTCTGTGTGTCTGCACACACTCGAATGAGAACATATACATACTGTATAGTATATATACAAATGTCTCAGTGTGTGTCTGTATGTGTTTGTTGCATGTTTGTACTTGAGTCCACAAATATATGCATGTCTGTAAGTGTTACAGTCCGTGTGTGTGTGTTGTAGACCTGACAGAGAGGTACTACATCATTACCATATCCCCACCGTTGGCTATTCTGGGGGATTTTCTATAATAAGAGGGCCTTTGTACTTTTGCCTGTCCTCTTGTGTGGCTGCTGGGCTTGTCAGCCTGATAGTTTAATCAGCCAACCTGTCATAACCAGTGCTGGAGTGGGACTTTGCCCTGTAAATGCAGATTTATATCTAAGTTACATCATTGAATTACATTTTCTGTCTAAATAGCAGAGAAGCTGGTTGAGGGATGTAATAAAGCTAATCTACATACAGCCCTGGGTGGATAATCACATCTAATAAGTGGGACTCACGCCCCTATTAGCAGGGAAACGATGGGGGGAGGACGGAGGACAATTCAAGGAGTCAGCTGTGCTTGCTAATTATCTCTTTGCAGTCCTGATGCCTCTGTGTGTTTGTGTGAGTGCTGTTGTGACATGTGAGTGTTTGGAGTTAGATTCCAGTGCTTGTGCAGCAGGTCTACTTGCTCTGCAGACGCCTTGTGCTTTTGTCAGGGTGTTTGGATCACTTACTGTGTGGTTATTGCAAGTTATATCACAGGCTGCATGCATGTCTTATGGTAAGTCGCACCTGCATCCAACTTGAATAGTTTCTCCTTACAAATCACGACATGTGTGATGTAAGCATTCTGTTTTTATTCTTTAAGTGCAAGGGATCCTACGCCTTGATAGCAATAGTGCAATTGAACTGCACAGTAGTCAGCATGTTGCCTTGTGCTTGGAAAAACCGCATTAGGTTTTTTGTGTAAAGCCATTCTCACAATCTCAGTTTCCTTTTCTTTTGCTCAATGCTCTGACAGGAAGGCAGAGAAAAGAGGGAGGAGAGAGGGGAAGACTTTCAGCTTGAGGCTTCAGGGTTTGTGTCCAAACCCTCCGTGGTTTGGCTAAATTATAAGCGTACATGCCTAATAACTAGTCTATCCGGGGCCTGCCAGAGGCTGCATCCCAAAAATAAGCCCTGACACATTAAGAAAAATGCCATCTGCTTTGAATGATGGCAGGGCCTGGTCTCAGCGTCTTCTCCTTGTGTGGGTGGAGGCCCCGAGGTGACAACCTCAACACTTCTCCTCCTTAATCTGCCTGTTCCTCTGACCCCCGGCACTACCCTGTGCTTTGGCCCTCTGGGCACCATTATCCAAAACCAAGGCCTGGTGTCAGACTGGACCCTGTAGCCATGTGTCCTCTCGCTTCACATCTAAGGAATGATTAGTGACAAACATGCAGGAGTGATTTGCTGCTGGAGATACGGCAAACCACACATTTTTGTTTAGATCCGCAGAGAGAGTGAGAAAATATCTTGAGCGTGGAGGCAGTCAGGCCCCTCTCCGCTCCCCTAGGTGGAGCTGCTGAGAGTAGACCGAGATGTGCATCCCTCTGTTCCCCCTCACTCACATCATAACACACACAGCAATCAATACATTGACGCAGGTGATTCCTTCTTCTCTTTACATGAGTAAGAGACAAAATTCCCAACTACAGCAAAGAGAGACAACAGTGAATTCCAGAACAAAATTCTTTTTTTTCTTTTCTGGAATTAAGTCATTTGAACCTATATTAATAGAACCATAATCACATGCAACCTTTTCTATGAAGCGATTAGACGCTTTATCTCCCTGACATTTGATTTACATATGATATTGCACATGGTTCGCTTTGAAATGGAATTATTCAGAGCCCTGCTCCCATCATTTTACATTAATGAAAATATAATATGAAATTAATGAAGCATTAGCCATTTATGATTTTTCCACCTTACTTATTAATACCACACCACATGTAAAAGTTGACTTTGTAATTGCCGGACAAGTATTTCAAACATGATCTTCAGCTCATGCAGAAACAGACCTCTCAATCACTGCTGCATTCTATTCCTCATCAATAATTTATCGCTGTGTTAAATGAAGATATTTCCACCTACACTAAAAACCACTCCCTCCATCATGTGGGGGAGCTAGAAAGACAACAGGGACCCAAAAACAACAGGTTATGACACTTAACACAGCCCTGTGCAGAGCCTTAGTTTAAAATGACATGTTTGGGTGAAATCCACAAAGACATTATCATCATCTCCCCTAACTGTGCAATCTCGGGGCTCCTGTGTGTACCGCTGTGTGCCACTGGCTGTTGTTAGCCAAGCGGTTAAATGAACGTTGTTTTACCCTGATTGAACTGTCTGCGTCGCGCGGAGCAGTAAGGCCGCACAGCCAGCCTATTTAGAGGGGAGGCTGAGTCTGTCTCGCTGTCGCTGCACGCCAAAGTATTACCTCCTTAACTGAAGACTCCTGTTTCACCAGAGAGCTATCACATTTCATAACATGGAAAAATAACACTTTAGCAGGGGGGTCAGGTGGGGAAATGGCACCTCTAAATGAGGGTTAAGGCCATATCATTGTCTTCTCTGGCGGAGCCACCCCCGCCTCCAATAATTCTGCTGACCTTCGGTGCCATGCGGCTGGTTCGACATGGAAGGGTGAGCTGCCGGGGAGACGATCCTTTTCACGCAGCCCGTTCCCCTCAAAATGGCTTTTTCTTCTCCCAGACAATCATCTGATACGGTGGCTGAATGAAATCACAGATTACATAAGAAAGGTCCTCTCTCTGCCGCCGATAAGGGCTGCACCTGAAGTGACTGCTCTCACCGCTCTCCTCTCATCTTCCTCTCCCTCATCTTCCTTCCTCTCCACGCTTATCTGCTCTTTTCTCCTCTCCTCGTTCCTGTGCTCTCTCTCTCTCTCTTTTTTCTTTAAAACCTGAGCTCTTGATTTAAAATATGTCGATTGCGGTAGGCAGAGCAGATTAATATGTAAATGTCTGTAAGCTTTTTAATTATATAAGATTAACTGTATTGTGGTATAATACTTGAGTGAGATGGTGACTTTTAACAAAGTCTATTGTCATTTTTCAGGTATGTAATGCACAATTTTTGTTTCCCCTCTTATATCTTCTTTCTGTAATATAGGGACATCATCAGAGGAAATATTTCCCCACTGCGGCACACGCCGAATTGAACTAAGTATTAAATAAAGAATGATATCCATTATACATTTAAGGATGAAAAATAATACTTTATTTCCCTTGTGTACATGCACTATATATGAGAAGAGAGAACACTTCTATTGATCTTGGCTTTCATTAGGTGAAAATGCCTCCCCCGGTGTACAACAGCAACTTTTCAAGCCCATTGGAGTCTGAGTAAACCTATAAGAGGGACACTCTGAAAATATATTCCCCCACCTGAGATATTCTTCAAACAAGGCCCGAGGAATGTAAATCTCGTGGCTTCTGTGATGAAGGGATTGTAATAGATTCAGAGGCATCCGCAGCAATGAGGGCAGCTAGACAGAGCTTAATCACACACGTGCACACACTGGCTCACTCTCACACACACACATGCTCGCATGCACAGACGTTTAATAGTGTGAAAAGTGTGTGTGTGAGAGGGGGGGGGGGCAGATGGTTGGTGCCAAAACGAGGCTCATCTCAATCTGCTTTGACTCAGTGCAACAGGAAGAGAGAAGAGCGCCACACTGTGGACGGGAGGGATATTGGGGGAGGCTGTGGAAATCGAACGCATTGATGAATTTGGTAATCTTTTAATTTACATAATTTCAAGTGTTCACCAAAAACTATCCGCAAAGCAGTATTTTTGACTTTAGAGACAGAGTTAAAAATCCTTACACACAAATGCATTTTCTCGTCGTCTTCATTTCTCCAGCACTTCTCTCTGTCTCTCTCTTTCTCTCTTCCAGCTGAGGCAGAGATGGGGCTGGAGGGTTGAGACTGGGTTTAAATCAGTAATCAGTAATTAAACTTGAACATGGACCTGATGGTTTTCCTTCGTGTCCTGGGGATCTACTCAGTAAAATTAAATATTTTAGTGCTGGGGGGTAAGGGGGGGGTATGTCACTAAATCCATCAGGAATGGAAATGGGCTTAGAGCTTTTGCATAGATTATCCAAATGCAGTTTTGTCTCTATTTTTTTAATATTGTCTTGCTTTAAATTAATGTTAATAATAATCTCTAAAAATGAAAATGAAAATATTACAATAGATTAGCATAGATTAAAAGACGTCAGTGTAATGGGTATATGACTGAGGGCTGTGAGATCACAGACTCACAGTGAGCAGAAAGTATGGATAAGAAAATATTTTTGATACAACTGCAAGCAAAGGAACATTTTTACAATGTTGTTTGGGGGGCGGGAGCACGAGTTGTTGCAGTTTTCCTTGTTGTGATTAATCGGATATATTTACATCACAATCTTGAAAGACTTATTTATGCACCGAGTTTCTGGTATCAAGTGTTTGTGAGATAAGAGGAGGAAGCCAGGTCTTGTCAATGGCTGTACTTATCTGGGGAAGAAGTGAGAGGCAGATTGCATTTCAATCCACATGTATTATCTTAGACGCTTTGAGGTATTTTGTATAAGAGCAACTTAGCTACTTAAGAATGCTTTCAGTGTTCATCTGGGGATGCACTTCAGAAAGTTTTCTGAAAACAAACATCTGCATGGATTAAAAAATTAAAAGATTTCTTGGGAGAAGTGACCTGAATATATAATCTACAAACAATACTTCCCAACAATTTCATTTATTTACTCACAACACAGGAATCTGATTGGCTCCTATAAATACAAATTGTAAAGTAAACTACTTTGCACAGCAATGGCAGCTGCTCAAAATGAACCCTGTCCCGTGCAGCTTAAAGGTTCACTCTTTCCTCACTCTTTGTGTAAGAAAATGTCTAAATCACGCGTTGTTATCTTAAGTAGCTCTTCCTGATTACAGAATGAGTTTGTGAAACTCTTTCCAACTTATTTAGTCTGATTTGTTTATCTCTGAGTAAAGGGGGTAATTTTTTTTCCGATAAGTATTCCCCTGTTGAAATCCTCTTTAATTCATTGGTTAAAAAGCACAAAGGAATGCAGAGGGCTCTAATGCCGGGACAAACCCAGGCGACGGCAGAGTGCACATCCAAGACAATCCCAGTGCTACCTGTGCCATGAAGATTAGACCATTGTGTGGGGGGAATGTTATCGTCTGCGTGCCAAGCGCCGACTGTGCACTGTAAAAGTCGCCAGTAAGGTGCTTAAGATATGCAGTTTTGTCCCAGGATTTATTGATACTGTTACAGGAAAAATAAGGTGACCTGGTATCTTGGATATAGTCTTCAGTAGAGCCCCTTTGTGGTTTTTATGCTCATATATATATTTTTACTCCTCCTCAGCAATGTTTGGGGACTGTATCATAGTCGGCGAAGGCCTGACACTGTTCACTGGTTAAATTTTATCAGTATTCTTCAGAGATCAGGAGCCTCAGCTCAGTGCTTTGCAAGTTGAGTTCTGCTGCCAGAGGAAGTGCAGGGCTCAGGGAACCATGAACATCCCTTAGCCCCCCCACCCATTTAGTCCCTGAAACTGCTAAACCCCAGCTGACTGCCACCACCAGCAGCACCAGCAGCAGCAGCAGCAGCACCAGTGCCTTGAGTCATACAGCTGTAAATCCATTTGAACCAACAGAAAATCAAGTTAAAAGACTTTGAACTTAGTATGTAAAAACACAATGTACTAAAAGTAATGGCTTGAGAGACCATGAAAAGGCATTATGATCATATAACAATAGTCATATATCTCGGGCAGACCTTATTAAAAAGACAAACAACCATGTGAAACGAGCCTGGAGCCTCGGAGCCATCTGTAGACCGTTGAGTGGACTCTGGACGCCACGGCCCCCGAGGCTGCTGGGACTGGTGAGAGCAATAAACAAATGAGGAGAATGGGAGTGGAGTGGCAGAACGTTGTGTATCAGAGCTCTGCTGTGTCGGCACTCTGATTTCGTTTGTGCTATTACATAATTAAATTTGGACTTGGATCATGCTTTTTAAGAGATTATGTGAGCATATGTTGCTTGAACATGTGCCAGCCTGTGAAATGGGCCTCCTTTCATGAGCACTGTATTAGGTTTAGAGAGTTTATTGAAAATCAGAATTAGTTCGCTGCCAACAGTTAATGAATTGGTGTTATGATCTTAGTCCAAAGGATGCTAGTGTGCTATAACTTAGACTTGACGTCAGAATAAAAGGAGAAAGAAGTCTGCTAAACAAAGATTGTAAATTAAGATTTTTACTCTCTTCCAGTAAGACATTTATATACTGCAGCTTCAAATATACTGTACACTGTGTTACACTAAACAGTCATTCCGTGTATGTGTAGTATTTTAGTGTATATTTTATGAGATGGGTGTTAAATCAAGCAATTCAGATGTCAGTTAGGTCATAAATCACAATCACAAAGTCAGATATATTTAATGTAAATGTATATATTTAAATGTATTTGTATTCATTATGAAAGTTGTTTTAGAAAAGTGTTAAATGCATGATCCACACACCGAAAGTTACTGTATGCACAGATAAAGTTTGGAGCAGGATCAGATTAGGTTGGAACTTGATCCTTATAAACTATAATAAGTATTAAGTCAAATAAGCATTTTTGGCATAGACTATTTTCACTGGAAATTATATTTGTCCATTGATTGTTTCATTTTATTTTTTTAAAAATATTATCTGTTTTGTCTTTTATGACAAATAATCTAATAATAATTAATATGAATAAAGGTCAGATTTTTAGCAGATCATTTTTCTACCCTCTGGAAAAAAAAATCTAATCCAAACTGCACCCTTCCTCTGCCATTTTTCATTTGTTGTCCCCTCTTGTCCCCAGCCCCATGCGTCACTTCTGTCTTCTCCCTCGTCCACTTCTCTCTCCAGCTCTCCCTGTTGTGCATTCATCAGGATGGGAATGGACAAGCCAGTTGGCTCCACTTAAAGAGACACACATATCAGGGTGCTCTCCCTTTACATCTGTCATTTTCCCTTCGGTTGAAACATGGCCCCTGTCAGTGCACTGGCTGAATATATCACTCTCTCTCTCTGTCTCTTTATTCCTGCCTCGCTCTGCTGTCACTGCTACCATGCGGCTGTGCAGGTCCGTAAAGGTTTAAGCGGTTATTCCAGTCATTATTGGCTGTTAAATCTGGTGATGGTCGTAAAGGCCCTGCCTGTTCCCCCGTGCCTCAGAGGTCAGCTGATGGCCTGCTTTATGAGCTTGCAGCGCCGTGCATCACTGCTGGGCCACAGTTTCATTCACACCCCCTCCCCTTTCCGCGCTCCATCCCAGAAGCAGGACGGATGGATAGGCGGGCCACAGACTGCCATCTATTTGTCCCCGTCTGCTGGGCTAACCTGAGCCGCCAAAAAAGCCTCAAAGTCCCATATTACTCCTCCGAGGCTGGGGGGGCCCGCTGTGATTTGTGACTCCAGATTATATGAAGTGACTCGGCTTGCATGGCCCACGAAGTGAAAGCAACCATCATCCCGGGGATGGCAAGAGCAATTCACCAAATTTATGGCACATTTCAAGAAATTGTCATTTTTTACAATCCCATAAGCGCAAGAGTGAGTTACTCACACTCGTAAGTTGTGTCGTTTTCCCATGCCGTTTGTTGGAGTGAAATTCCCCAGATTATCATTGAGTTTCAAAAAGTGAATGACATCAATTTTATTTGACTTGTTTAAAGGCCTTTGCCTCATAATAAGCATTGTTATATGAGACTACTGCTCTAAACCGCCGTGCCACATCAGTTATGACTCAAGGAGAGGAGAGGACAACTTCTATCATTATCACGGGTTTTATTGAACGCTCATTCATCACATTGACACATTATTCTCTATAAAAACGATGAAAGTTTTCAAATAGAATAGAAGGTGGTCGGAGTCAGAGGGAAAACGAAACACCCATTTTTTTTTTATTTAAGAAATCCATTTACTCGTGTGAACCTCTGTTCTTTTAAAGGAAAGTCACATTTAATGGAGCCTTCGCCAATAAGGGACATTGTTCTTGCTGTAGCTACTGTGTGTGCTAATAATTCATTGGCCTGCCAATTATTATTTCTCCCACAATGGGAGACAGGAAAGAGAAGAGAAGGCAGGAGTGAGAGGAAGTACGCTCTGCTCGCCTCTTGCTCAAGGACTGCTGCTCCGGAGCCAAAGACAATGGGTTCTTTCCTCTTTTTTTACCCTCTTCTTTCTTAAAGGCCTTTTTTTTGGAGAGCGGCACACAGGCGTGCTGTCTTTACTGTGAAGTGCAGCCCCTTTATTACCAGGCCTCTGGTGACCTCACCCTGCTGAATGAAGTCATTGACTGAACTGCAGGAAGACAAACCAGCGTTCCAGGGAATTAATCAGGTCCATCAGCGGCAGAGCTGCTGGGCGCTGGGCGGCCATGTTGGCTCGTTGGCTCTGCTGCCCATGGGAGCGATGCAGGGTAGTTACCGAGTTGACAGCTAGCTGATAGCCCTGCGTCCTTCATATTACGAGCACATCAAAGGCAGGCCTCCCGGATAAAGCGTCTGGGTTGAGGAGTGGAGAATGAGGCCTCTCACCACTGCCTGGATGAGTGCAGCATGACCTCATCCCTAACATACTCAGCCAGAGCTGGGATGATGGAGGGGACCGAGGGGCCATTGGGAGGGGAGCAATTTGGATGTTTAGCCACCTGAAACTCAGTTTTCTAAACATGTCTTTTCCCCATGGTGAATAAAATAATAATAATGATAATCATCTCCCCCTCCTTCTGCTCTCTGCTCTCACTTTTTCCTCTCTTGCTGTCATTTGCGTCTCCACTGTTGTGTTCCAGCCTGTCTGTCTATGTAATTTGCCTTGCGTGATGGCATGCTGCTCTGTCCAAAAATAAAGAGAAGACCCCCTTTAGACATCACCAATTAGAGAGACAATTAGACTGAGCCAAGCCACTCTAGGGCTGCGGAGCGCTCACAAGGCTGTCTTGCCTGCCTCGTCTCAGTGTGTGTGTTTGTGTAGTTGTGTCTGTTTCATAATGCCTACTAATTCTCACTGTAGCATGTTTATTATTTTAGCTCACTTTGTGTCTGTCTGTGTGTGGATGCTTATAGACTTTGAGCTTGACATTGGGATTTCCTGTGTTTAAGTGTAGGAAGGTCAGGAGCAGAAGTAAGATGTTGTTTCAGGCCACTTTATGAGGAGCACAACAGTGAAAAGCTAGCGAGCCCCTTGTCACAGATGAAGAGCCATTAGCTCACCAGCCAGTGCTTTGTTATGCTAACAGTTCAGCACTCTATGCAGAAATTGACCCCTTTTTACCCTTTTTGAACAAAATAGACTTTATTTTATCATTTTATTGCCGTCTTTCTTGTCTGCGAAAGGCAGTCATTTGGCGATGTTTGATGGTGCGAGCGTGTTTGTGTGTGCCTGAAGAGAGGCGGGGGTGTTTCACGTCTGAATTCCTGAGCTGTGTGAAAAGGATCGCTTTCTTTGGGGCTGAATTTAATGAGATGATCAATGACCCTCAAGATTCACATTCACAACAGGGAGAGAAAAAAAAGAATGAGGGAGCTGAAGACTCAATAGGTTTACTGCGATTGTATGTCAGCTGTGGTCCCCCTTTGAAAATGTGAATTGTTTTTGAAACATGAAATCCTTCTTTTTGATTGCCGAGGGTTGGGTTTCCTTTGATGTAGCAGAGGCAGACAGAAACAGGTCTAGGATTCTTTTTCAAGTTAGTTTCTGTATTAGATGAGACATTGGTCAATGATAAGTATGAGAGACTGATTAGACAACAGTGGTTTTTATGCATGTTGCTGGAGTACAAGGGTCACGGTAAGAGGGTCATTCCACCAACAGCAAATGGACTTGGATGTGTTAGCATAGTACAATGCTGTCGGACAATTTGTTCTGACTGATTTCAACTAATTGTCCTCACCTTCCCCTCTCCTTCCCTTTGAACTGCAAAGGTAAGAAGGGAATCGGAGAGGTAGGCTTGAAACAGTACTGACAGATAGGACTGTGTTCTCACTTTGAATTATGGAGCACACAGTTGGATGTCAGAATGTATCGCTTTTGAGATCATACAACCCTAATATTTACGAACAGTATGGGTGTACTTGTTGTGTTGTGCATATAAATTAGCTTGCATTCCATATTAATTATGTTATGTGATGTATTTACATTGATACCAGCATCAAAAGTTCAAAACTATTCATCGCCCATACAAGAAAACAAACAAAACAGACTATTTTGATCTGCTTCCATAAATGAGGCTGCTAGTATCATTGTGTATGCTTATACACTGCACATACCTATGCATGTCTGCTACTGATGTGGGTCACATGTCATGCCACAGGAAGGACACTGTCCTCTGGTATGTTTTGCTGTGCTCTCTTCCTTAATTTGCCTATTGTGAGTGTGAAGGGGAGCCAGGGAGATGACATCATGCAGCAGGCAGTGTTTGAAGTGCCAGTCCTGAAGGAACCACTTATAGCAATTAGGATATCCTTGAACAAGCGTTTGCGAAACATTGGCTGGTTTTTGGCATTTGCCTCCCGTTCCTGCCTACTAACTAGCGAGGTTTGATCTCCCATAATTATCTACCCACCGGCTCCTCACTCCTGACAGCTCTCTCCCTGGAGAGGGCTGAATGCTGGGGCTACTCACTGATTGCATCAAAGTGTCAGAAATTGCAACATCAAAAATAATAACTGATATTCCGGCGGCAGGCTGCTCTTTGAATATTTCCTTTAAAACGCTCTCTAATTTGTGTCTCGCATGGTGCCAATGTGTGTGTGACTGTGAGGGCTTAAAGCAAATAAAAGCAGGGGAAGTGCATTCATTATTGAACCTCTATTTACATATGGCAGACTATTCTGTCTGAACTGGCATAAAATAGATATGCGTTAATTCCGGTGCTGCTTTACGCCATCTCCCACTTCTTTCAGGACTTGCTCAGCATCTGTCCCTTTTACCTCCCTGCTCCTGACTTTGAAATATTTCTGCAGTGCCCTACAATACATCTCTGGCATCAACATCTTAAATGTCCCATCAGCAGAACTGACAAAAAAGCACCTGGGTGGTGCGATGGTGAGAGTGACCATCTGACAACTAAAACTCAACACATTTGATCCAGACAACCGTCTTACTTTATACTAGAATTAATGTGGCTGTTAAAATTTGCAATCACATGTTTATGCCTTTTTATGTTAGCCAACAGATTAAATATGGCAGAATAAAACAACTTTGGACATAATGAATCAAAAACTGACATTAGATGAGAACCAGACAGAGGGTTTTTTTCACATCTGGAGCTGAGTCACAGCCATCGCAGTTAAGGAAAAATCTCAAGGCCCTTATTTTACTCGCTACTGAAGTGCTATAGCAGCATGACCAGCACTGCACTGTCCTCAGATAATGCTCACAGAAATGTAAGCCTGTGTGCTGGCAAACACATAAATATTCTGTCAGGCAGTGTGTCCAGAGGGTCCACTTGCAGCAATGTTAGCGGGCTCTTTGAGGGTGACATCCATATTTCAACACCTATCTTGACTTCCCCGACCTTGCCGAGTTACGCATTAATAACACATTTATAATACATAATCTCTTTCTTGTTCTTCGCGTGTACATTTTTCTGTTCAGCGCTGATGGCATTCGTTTTTAATTGTGGACATCAGAAGAATAATTTGCAGTGTCTCACACGCTTTAGTGTTTCACTAAAGACCATTTGCATCACCTGCTCAGTGTCTATGGATAGGGCTTAGCCTTGCTAGTGGTGAGTATTACTTCAATGAATTGAAGGGGACAATTGTGTGTTAAAGCAATGAATTGAGATAGACAGTCAGCCAAGGTTTTTGCAAGGATGATATTAAAATCAGCGCAGCGGCGAATGGGGCTGCTTTAGCAGAATAAATTAATGCCAGAAGAGAGGGGAGAGGCAGGTTTGCTTTGCAATGACAAATGTTGATTTCCCCCGAGGTATTTAAAGTGATTTGACCCAGTCATTCTTTTAAATCACAGACAGGAGATGATAAATGTGCTACTAATGAGGCCTCTGCATTTTATCTCTCACTCTCCCTCCTGCAGGATCGCCCAGGCTCTTAGAGGTGCCTGCTATGCCTTCACATGCTTCTAAAAGCACCCTTAGCCTGACTAAATCCCAACAATGCAGAGTACAGAAAAAAAACATCCGCGTGTATCCCTTACATGCTGTGAAAGATTGTCAGAAAATTAAAATCAAACACGCAATCGCATTGTTCTGCAAATGCACCCTTTTAAAAGCCCCGCTAATCTGAAAAAGAGTCACTGAAATTCAACCCTGTCAGCGTTTGTAGACATTATGATAATCTTCCTACCAAGGGCCCTGTTTTTTTTTTAAACTGTCTCTTCCCTCCATCTAAAAGGTAAGCACTTTGCCTATATACACATGACAAAAACCAGAGCTGCGGGAGCTGTTAACAGCACGACTCTCATTATCTGCAGCATTGAGCATGCTGTGGAAGGAGACGAAGGCTCTTTTCAGGTGCAGATGTAGAGCATCATTGATAGGGTGTGCTGCTTTCCTTCTTTACAGCCGGCCTCTGATCAATCAGTGCTGACAGGGCAGGGGCTTTGTGTGCCACATAGCGGGACAAATGTCTGCCAGGGAGTGGGGCACACCTGAAAAGAGGAAGCGGCACACACCACCCAGCCCCACGCCTGCAGATTAGCCCCAGCCCGCTTTGATGGATTAGCATGTAGAAAAATTGCTTGATTATTGATATGAAAATGTTTTGGGGGGGTTGAAGGAGAAGAGGAGGGTCCCGGGCTGGTGTCTTTCTGAGGGATGTGTGTGTGTAGCGATTATCTACCTCGCTTTCCCTGCTCTCACCTGCCCCCCCTTTATCCCCTGCTCTCAGAGAAAAGAGTGGTACAAAGGAAAGACGAGGGCATGGGGAGGAGACAGAGTGAGCCTGGGCTCTCTCCAGGAGAGACATATTCAGCTGCCCTTCATGAAATATTGTTCATCATCATATTAACAGGGCTGAACGTGGGAAGATAAGGCCTGTCTAAAAAAGTAAGCAGAATGTCCCTGTGAGATATTTCAATCCTCTTCCCCCCCTACATTCCTTATTCATTCATTCACAGTGAATATGAAATGTAGCAGGACCTTTTTTGAGCCATCCCAAGAAAATGATGACATAATCACCTCCCCTTTAATTGCTTGATTTGTCAATCCCTCACAATCCTGCGCTGCTGTACATCTCCTGTCTTCAGCATCCTTTCACTGTCAGATATTACCCTCAGTGACAGAGCGAGGCCTGGCATTTGCATACTCCTGAATTATGTGGATGCATTAGATACAACACATGCAAAAATGTAGCACTTAAAATGCACATATAAAAGGCCTCAGTGAACAACCTGTACTTTATGACTTGAATCTAATCAGAGTGGCATACAAAAAGCAGTAAAAATCCCACCTGTGGTGGTGACCCCGCTGTTTGCGTAGGGAAGATATCAGCAGCAGCTATTCTATATCTATATTATTTACAATGTGAGGAAAGTGCAGAGCTGAGTTTAAAAAAACTAAGCAAAGATTCGTGTTCAGAGCTCTAGTGTTTATTACCATGTCTTGCTTAATCGCAAGCAAAAAACTCATAAATGTGATTGACAAAAAAATTGTAAACGCTCTATTAGTGAAGACTAGAAGTTAAACCAACACCAGTCACATGAGTCATCTGTACAAAGCCAACAGATGCAGATTAAATCAAACAAAGAGCCTTTGTGGTTTTCATATTTAACTATCTCTACTCCCAGACATCAGGTTTGCATCAGTGTGGAAAAAAAATAACAATTCTTGACAGCTAATCCCTAGTTAAACATATTTTTTGTATATATTAAATTTCACCCTCTGTAGCTCCCTGAATAGAGCATTTTGCCAGCACGCCAGTGTTTTTACAAATGTATCCACTCCTCCTGGATGCTGCTCTGAATTTAAACATTGACCAAATAGCACAGTATTCTGAGCTGATAGGTGCATTAAACAGATCTCATGTTTAGCGTTAACAGTTTCTGGGACGTACAAGCTGAGATGTTGGGGTCAGCGCAGGTGATCGTCATCCTACAACTCTCACGCGCTGTTCATTTTTGACAGCCAGAGGATGAGGATGAGGGATTTGTGAGGGCCATGGATTAGCTTCATGGTTTCTGCTGTTCTGATCACAGGAAGTTGGGCCCTGTCTGTTAAATGTCATCCGTGACCGACGGACGGGGATCCCGCTCTCTCACGGCCCGGACCCATTACTGCAGACGGAGGCCTCTCGGAGGAGCGCTCCCTGACTAATGGAAACAGTGTGTGCACAGTCTGAACTCCAGAACTCCGGTGACAAACACAAGTAACGCAAAAAGCGTGTGTTTTACAACCCCCCCTGTAAAGGTCCAGTCGTAAACTGAGAATTTACGCCCTTCATTAGTGGTAATACAATGCACATAACTCTAACGTATAACAATTGGGATAGCTATAAAGTAACCATTTTATGCCTTCTCAAATCTGTGACTTGTAGGTGACCCTGGCAGAGGCAATGTTAGGGCAGGCAGATTTACAATGGCCGCATATTCCCTCTGATAGGCCTCTGCGTTTTTAGGGAATTAAAGGTGCCAAAATACAAAATGACTTAAATAATAATTTTATGGACCCCCATCAGAAATATTAGTCTCCAAAGCATAATTTACAACTTGTAACTCAAGTTTTTTGTTCAACAAGATTTCACATTGATTCATGTCTAACTTTGGTTTTATAGCCAGCCAGGGAAGGATAGAAACCTACCTCTGCTTTCCTGGATGTTTTTTACTCTTAAGCCTCACCCAGTCAGTCCTTTAAGCTGACATATGAGGTGTAAAAATAGCTCAGGTAAAGGTATTCAAATTTAATAGACTCTTCGTAGAACTACAGTATTGGGACATTTTCTCTTGAGACTTGTGCATGGGCGTACGGGGCCTTTTGTTTAACTGTGACCACATATTTAGAAATAAAACCGCAATTCATCAAAGTGGGCATATTTTGCACACACCCCATGCTATATCAGTAACTGCAGAGCATAGCAGGAGGGAAGAGTTGACATCACATCCTCTTTATACTTTGTCAAATGCATTTGTTGGTTCAGACCTTTACTACAGAGCTTGTTTGTTTGTTTGAGGTACGGTACTGTAGTTGTGAATGAAGCAGTGGAAACACTCAGGCCGCAGTCCATTCTTCTTCCGTGCAGCATGACACAGTCAGTCACCTGACTGCCATCAGTGTCAAAGGGTGGCACACACTCAGCGGGGGATCCTGAGTGGAGCCCATTGATGAGATGAAACAGGTTGACTTCTCCCTCGGTCTGAAGTGGAATGAAAAACAAATGTCATGGAGGGTGACAGAGAGCGTCTGTGTCTTATCAGCCTGGCCAATGTGAGTGATGGCTCTTATCTGCCCCCCTGCTCCGCGGCTGTTTATTATCCTAAGGTGGCAGGGTGGTGCTGGGAAGAGAAGAGGACTGGGAGCCCCTTCGTGATCCATCACTCCGGAGGTCTCCTTCCCCTCTTATCTGACCGCTACATGGATAACTGCAGCTCTTGTTTACAGACGCCAGCCCATTTGAATGAGTAGCAGGCGCAGGAAACGATTCCTTTGCTCTCTTTATCAGTCCAGGTGAGTTATAGGGAGGATGGAGTGTGCCACATCATTTTCTTTGCACACCCAGACATGCACACACCCGCAAAAAAGCCTGTATACATAAACACTTAAGTACGCCACACACACATGCAGAGAGGCATGCTATTCTTCTGCTGTGTGAAGTAAATGGAGGTTGAAGGGAAAAGAGACGATAGATGGTGAATGCGAGGCAGCGCAGCACACACTAGAGGATAAGCTTGTGTGTGGCCCACTTTATCTCTTTTCATGAATTACATTCATTTCTGTTATCATGTTTTTTTTCTTGGTTATCTGAGCCAGCATGTGTTGTCAGTGTATACAAGAGTGAGAGTTGATATGAGAAAAAGAAACTATCTACGTCTGCGGTGGTCAGTGGGTACTCTGTTGAGGTTATAGCATTACACAGCATCATATCCTGAATAGGAAGTGTCGTTCCTATATTTACTCGTGTTTTTGAAAGGAAAACCTCAATAAAAATGGCTATTTTTTTCACTTGTTCCATTTCCTTTCACCATCTCTGTTGGGATATTCCTGGTGCTGCCTGGCAGGGCAGAATGTGCGGGTTTCCATTTCAAACAGGGCTCTCATGTCCATCACAACACCAGGGGTCTCTCCTAAAATACATACCTTCTGTCAGGGCTCGGGGATAGAGGGTGGATGGAATGGAGCAGTGAGGGAGAGGTGTTTAAGGCTACCGGTCGCCCATTCCCTGGGGGTTCAGTGGCAGGCAGGCTTTCCTCCTCAGATCCAAGTCAGCTTTCACTGAAGCTGAAATAACTAGAGTTTGTTTGAATGTACAGAAGAGGAGAAGGGGCCCAGAGTCCACCGCCTGTGAACCGACACAGTAAATCCCAGTGAAATCTCTCCTACCGCCAACTAACGGTGACATGCCATACCCAGCACCCACTCTGGTTTTAAGCTTCACAGAGCTAACAAAGCAGAACATCATGAAGGATGCTAATTGCTAACCACCAAAGACAGGCGGCCATCATGAGGCGGGAGTGGGAATTGCCAAAGTGCCAGAGTTGGGAGTGGGTGCGGGGAGGCGGTGAGAGGGAGGAGGGTGAAAAGGGAGAACGGAATGTAAACATAAAGTCCTGTGCTCTCATTAAAGAGTTGTGAAAAGGCCTTGAGCTCAGTGCAGCATGCCAGGCTGTGCCAGTAGAGATGCCATTCTAAAGATGAACAGGACTCTGTAGACATTCGCCAAGTCGTCTTCTAAGAGTGGACAAAAAAAGAGAGAGGGTAATAGCAGATGACAGTACAGTAGTTTCAGTAATTCCTTCATTATAAGAAATAACTCCATGCTCCTTCTTAGTAGATCTGGTGTCACTGTGTTTCCCCTCTTTGTACTCTCTGTACTTCTCTGTACTTATACCAGCATCAACATTGGCATTAAACCCTCTGTTGTACTGCCATGTGCTTTGAAAAGTGCAGATAAAAGTGCCCAAATTATTGGAACGTACCCTTGCCCATAGACTTGCTCGCTTGCCATAAGCCCTGGAATAGTTTGCCCACATCCAAAACACAAAATCATTGACTCTGTGCTCTCAAGCTGCCCCTACTGTCTGATTAAGGCCTAAAGTTTGGTCGTGTAATGTTTAAAGATAAATCAGAGCAGTCGTTTCAGCCTCCTGGTAGTACTACAGGGTCAGGATTTAGGCTATCTAATCAATGCCAGAGAGAAAAGATCATTTGAGAGTAATGTATTTGCTACTATCTTAATTGTTTTGATTCATTAAAACACATCCATCTTGTGCTCCGTTTAGATAAAAGGCAAATACTGCTTCGCGCCGTAGCTAACAGGGCTGCCTGCAGGCTGGGGTTTATGTTTGAGGTTACGTGGTAGAGTAGAAACACAGCTCGGAGCTCATTCTTCCCACTCCAAGACTAAGAAAAAGCCAAATGCCTCGGCCTGATGCTTACCAGAGCGTGGTCTGTTGTTTCTCCCATGTCTGAAACCTACACGCACACACACACACGTTAATACAGCACAGACGCACACTGCATAATGTGTATGTGTCCAGTCCGACATCGGGCAACTCTTTAAATCATTCTTTATTACAGTGTCACCAGAAATAATGAAGAAATAATGTTTCCATATTTCTTGTGTTTCTATTACAGAGAATCCTGCTAATGCAAAAGCTTAGCGCCACCAAATAGTAATTTATTGTAATTTGTCTGTGATTAATTTGTAGTGTAAAAGCAGCATTTATAAACAGGCATGATCCACCTCAACTTAATAGTATTCAATTAATCACAGGCTGGGCCCAGTTGCCGCCAAAATAATGGCAATTTAATAACGTGACGCATATAGCAGAGCAGATTACCAAGTATTTATAAATGTCATTGGCTAGCCTGTAATACACGGTGACAGGGAAACATGCGCTAGGCCCAGCAGTGTCTGCTCCTATGTAATGCAACAAATGTCCCATCCCCATAGCAAAGAGGCTATGAATAACTGTGATAATCACTGCACAATGGCTTCATTTATCAATGTATGAGGAGCGCAAACGTTGGTGCGATTAGGCTGCCTCTCTATTTTCTGTAGTGAAGGTTTGTTTTTGCTGGAGCGTTGGACAGGCGTGTCTGTGGAATGATGTCACAGGTGACTCTTCAGCTGTCTGTCCGAGCGTGCCCTCTGCTTC
>CAFUXE010001691.1:119879-155681 GCA_903364295.1 Serranus cabrilla | reverse complement strand
AGCGCGTGCAGGAATTTGACGGAGAGTGAAAATGATTACCACAATGCCAGTGGCAATCCACGCCAACAGAGACTGCCTCGCCAATTTGTTATAATGAAACTATATTACCCCTCAGACAAAAGTGTGAAGCTACATTAATTCCACACACTTTCCTGTACCTTTAAAACTCCAAGATTTGTTTAGATGCCCATAGATAATTAGATAATTACATTCACAAAGATTTACAAAACCCACAATTCACCATTAACCAAGAAGATTATTAGGGTGTTTAAAATTCATAAGTGTGATAAAAACAAAATTAATTAATAGGAAACTTTGTAAAACTAGTGCAGTGGGAGTTGTTAAACTTCTAAAGAAATGAAAAAAAGATGCCACTACATCAACATAGTGTATGTACAGAAGAAAAGACTGCATATCAAAGAATACAAGCGAGTGCAATGTAAATGTCTTCAAAGAGTCCAATTACTACAGCAGCTCAGTGAACATGAATTCAAGTTCAAGTTTAATGACCACATATGCAGTCACAACTCTTCATCTTCTCTCTGTTTGCTGTTAAAAATATATTCATTTTTGGCTCCTGCTCTCCGTCTTTAAAAGAAGCTGTTATTTTTTGTTTTGTTTTTGATTTGTTTCAGTGCATGTCTTACATGTACTTCATGATACACTCACTCATTATCTGCTGCCATTGATATTTCAATCCACCACCCACCACGGCAGTCTTTTAATATAGGTGTTTAAATTTGCACCTGCTTCATGCAAAAGTGACCCTTGCAAATTGAGTGAACCTTAGTAAATCCGGTGGAATTTGCAATTAGCCACACTTGTAATACCCCCCCACCCGCCTTATTTGTGTGATCCTCTTTTACCATCATAAGCAATAGAAAGTGAGACACAATACAGTAAGATAATTCAGAATCAGCCTCAGATGATCCAGAAACACTATCTCTTAAGTAAATCTGTCCATCTATGTCCGTCACGTCACCATATTTAAATTATTAGAAATCATATGACAAAAATAAAATTAGGCCTAAATATAATATATATCTTTAGAGTCGACTGTTGAAGTCAGAAAATTGTATCATGTCTGAGGTTCAAAGTCGCTTCTTGGCCTTGGGAACAGCAGTCGACAAAACAGTCTCAAGGTCGTCATGGTCCATTTAGTCGATGATGTGGAGCTTTTGACCAGATCACACAGTCCTCAGTTGGTTTTTATGTCACTGTAGATGTTTAGACTTCCCATGACTCTGAGCTTCACTATGACTAGTTAGAAGTTGAAGGTATTGTTTGTTTTAACTTTGCTTTTCTTTCAACCTGGTCAAATATATATTTTTTTTTAATTCATTTTTATCATTGTCATACTTTTGTTTGACAAGGAAAGTGCGTAATTGTGGAATGCACATTTCTCTCTCTAATGACATCTCTCATTTCCCTGCACTGGGTATTTTTACAATTTGAAAAAGAAAACCTACATTAAATACACAATAAAAAGAAAAAGAGCCAGGGTGCTTGAACAATTTAGCTCATTTTTTTATATTTAATTTCCACTTAGTGCAAGATTTTTAACTACTTAAATCAATTGCACTTTTGTGCATCTCTTCTTTTCAGGTAAAACATTTTTACTAAAATGGAAAAGTGTTTGGAGAAATATTTTGGGAAAGTTTTGTGATAAAACCAGGATTATAGTTTGTCACACGTTGCCTAGGTGCTTATGTTTTGGCACTTACATACCTTTAATCTTATTTCCCAAATCTGCCTCTCACCAGTGTGTATAAAAACGGTACATGGAAAAGGTAAATATAACCGGTTACAGTTAAGAGTGAAGGGTGTGTCCGGAGTGTAGTGTGTCAGAGTTTGAGCAGTCAGCCGGGTGACAAACAGCTTCCCGGCATTGTTGGCATGAGAGAACGCCATCACACACGTTTTCATATGAAAGAAGCGTTTGGTGACTGAAAACAATACTAACAGACACTAAGAATAGCTTGGGTGTTGGAAAGGGATGACTCCCATCCTGAGAGGAAAATTTCACTGCAATTACAGCTTTATTTAGATGTAGTTGGTGGTCCTTAATTTGATATGGAGTTGTTTAGATGTAATTTTCTTAGTATTCATCAGTTGCATATTAGTTACGCATTTGCACTGTGTGCAATGTTAACATTCAAATCGGTGTAAACAGCTGATGAGAAGATAGATGAGCTATGGGAATTTGATCTCTTTGTTGGTGGGGGGTGCATGTGGGGGGGTTTGCTCTGTCCTCTCCGAGTAAAAAGTGTGAGATGGATAGGTTGACAAACGAAAAAAAAGAGAGAGACAGCAGTGGAGCGGAGGCTGCTCAGTGGGGATGTGAGAGGAAGGAGGTAGTGGTGGAGCTGACCGCCATTGGGACCGGAGAAAGGTCATGGTGAAATGGAAACTGATTCTCCACCCTGGCTCCCTGGGAAATATCCAGTAACTCTGCCTTTCTTTCCCCCTGTACGACAGCGTTGCACAGCTTCCACAACCTGAACTGTGTTTAGCCTAAACCAGAACGGGCCGCGCGAAGGAAAGAGCAGGTCACCAAATCTGTTGGGGTACATCCTTTATCTTAACAAAAGGGGGGGCTGGCTGTGTCAGGGCGGGGGTGCAGTTGCAGAGCAAAGTGATCATTTCTGACAGCCTTTAAGCTACAAATCCTGACTCTACCAGAGGTTCTGACCCGAGCTGCGTGATAGGAATGCAGCGTTCCGCCTCTGATGGCCCGATTTCCTGCTCACCTCTTCAAAATGCGTGCAGGGTTGGTTTCAGCAGAACCTTCACATCAATTACCCCGAAGGAAACCAACCTGCGGCCTGACGCTGTAGGTGAAGGGAGATATTTTTTTGTTAGGACATGCAGTAAGAGCAAAAAATATATGAGGAGCAGGGCTACGGTGGGTAATGCGGTGTTATGTGTGTCAAAGTGTGCGTGAGATGAGGGGTAACTAGCTCCCTGTTTGTGTTGTTTTGTTATTTCAACAGTTAAATGCCCACTTCCTATATACTTTAACCTACTAAAAAATAATGTAATGTTTTATATAAGGGCCCGCAACACACAGGACCTCAATTTACAATGTACGTTTTAGTATTAGTACATTACATACTGATACATAAATGTAGTTACAAGATGTGAACTTTGGAAATAAAGCAGTAACAATCTGGAAACTTAAAAAATTTACCACAATTGTTTAACTAACAATATGATGATTACTATGTGTGATAAACATTCAAACTGTTGAAAATGATCATACAGCCACCAGTGTATCTTATTGCTGATCAAAGTTCCGCTGGTATTTTAATTATCAGATGCCCTTTTTAAAAAAAGAAAAAAAAGAAAAATGAAATGCCTATGAAATCTTATCCATCAGTAGGGTTACTGCACCTCTGTCAAGAAAAGATCCTGCTGCAACACTTTTGTGTCTATGCACTGACCTGTGATACTGTTTGGTAGCTTTAAAGTCAGCCTCCACCTTCTGTCCTAAAGGTGCAATGTGTAATATCTGGCCACACGCTCCAGATAACATATCAGTTAGATATGCTTAATAAATCTTGTCCCCAAAAATGTAAAGCAAACTTCAACACCATTTGGAATATTTTCCATTATGTTTGTGTTGTCATTAGTTGCTTTAACTTTTGGCTAAATGTTACAATTTACTTACCAGTCTAAATTAAACATTACCAGTTCATCATCAAACCTGTCTCTTTTCTCGCCAAGACCTGTCTCCTGAGGTGAAAAGCCACGCCAATGTTGACTCGATTTGCTTCTTTTATATCATGGTTGCATAGTCAGGTTGCTTTCCATGAACTTCAGCCATCTTTTATTTACTGTGTCAACAGAGCCTGTACCTTCAACATGATTGCCAAGCCCTGGGGGCAGCTCTACTTCTGCACCCTCTCATGTTGGACTGAGGGAACATGGGACTCTACAGTGACTCACTATCGCCTCTTGAGGTAAGTTGTATACAAGAAAGGATGGGATAGCTGTTTAGCATGCTAATTTCAGTAGATGTTTCCTCAGGATAATACATAGACGTGTTTGAAAACTGTTTCTTCTTTTGCATTTTTTGAAAATACTGTTTGATCATTTTACGTTTTAAACAAAGCTTCTGGCCATATCTTACACATTGCACCTTTAAACCAACACACAGCTCTGGCATTCACATACTGTGCACTATTAAAATATTAAAGGCTGGTGGTGGGTCCAATCCCCAAAGACACCAGACCGCTTAACTACACTCAGCACAAACACTTTCCCTTTCACTTTAACTCCCTGAACAATCTTGCTCAGTGGCCACGTGATGTCCTTACCCACGAGTAAATGACACAACTTTGAAAAGCCACAAGCAATGTCAGCTTTGTCCTCCTTTCAGCCCTCTAACATCTCACACTTGGGAAGGCGAGTAACGCAAGACAGATTGTAGGGCCAGTGGTGGAGAATTCAGTGAACTGTACCTGAGGCGAGATTACTTTGTGAGACATTTAAAGGTTCACCCTTTCGAGTTACAATGGTGTGGTAAATAGCCATCATAATGTGAAGTGTTTAACAGAATTGCTTCTCATTTTCACTTTCACGGATGGTTTGAGAATCTCCTGCAGTTGTGGGTGCCCCATTGTCAGATGTTAATCAGCGATCAGGATTGTTTTGGAGACGTAAAACATGGCTAAACAAGTGTAAAGGGCAGACTCAGCCACTGCATTGCCAAATGACATGTTGCAATGATAGCTTGTGATTTTTTGGGGCTTCGTAAGACGTGACTTCATGTCAATGCGACGTTGCAAAGTGCCGACTTGCTGTTATTTCTGTAGTACAAAACAGTTTTGCTGCATGTTTATTTTGGTTGTCAGCATATGTTTGTGTGGGCTGGGGTTTCATGGCACCTCATCTGTTCCCTCTGTTCTTTTTTGCATAGTTGACGTAGGACACAATTGCAGGCTTTTCAGGGTGCATTTGTCAGCCGCTCGTTTTTTTCCCCCCTACCTTTCAGACCCAACAATAAAAATAACATTTAGAAAGTTACCCAGCCCAAACCATTATGGGACATTTGCTGCCAACTATCCAGAAAATGTGTTTCTGCTTCCTTAGACTATTATATGGTTTTTAGCAGCAAGGGGCAGAGAGGTTGGCTGGCCTCCTGATAGAGATTTATATAGGCTTCATGCTTCTTTCTTATGTTGGAGTGTGTGTATGTGTGCGGGGGTTGTATTTGGACATGCGCTTTGGACATTAAAGGCATATTTCCTTTTCCAGTGGGAAACATATGAGGTCAAGTTGTTCTCTGGCTCCATTCCCTTACATGTCTTGGTGATGTGTAAGCAGTAGACTGTGTATTAGTTAGCTTTAATTTGACTTTAGTTGCTATAGTGCTGTATAATCCTGTCCTTACCATAACCCACAGCTAAACACTCGTGCAGAAGTATTCATGGAGTGTGGATTGAAACACAGATTGCACCAGCAAGGTGTTGATAATGCTCAAGATTAATGGCTCAGGCGTGGATAATCACCCTCATCTCCCAGTTTTCTGCGCAGCAGTCACAGATAGACTTGTTCAACTCCTCACACTGGTGCTCAGAAGACAAATGGCACACATGGTCTAGTCAGAGAGGACACGATCTTGCTTGTTCACACACGCACACAAACAAAATCATCCGCACACACTCAAATACACAAGGCATGCGAACAAGGCCCACCAGGCCACGTTATGCAGAAATCAAGAGAGTCAAATGTTCACTGTGACAGAGGCACACACTCTATGAAAGCAGCCTTCACTCAAATCTATTTCATCCTGCTGTTTCCCCCGTCATCTCCATTATCCTCCCCTGTGTTGCAGATCTCTTGCACTTCTTTCGGCCTATCCCCATTTTGTGGCCATAATTCACTATGGTCTGGCTTTTTGACATGCGTGCAAATTGGCAAATTACAGGATGGCGAGCTGTCACTAGTCAGATTCATGTGGTCACAAGGGGCTTGTGGAAGGTGGGGAGTTGGGGAGGTGCTGGTGATGGGGGTTGGGCAGAGCAAAGAGGACATTAGCCCTGCTTGTTCTGGCCTAACATTGTTAACGCTGACCACTTGATTGACACTCACTGCTGCCGTGATTTGAAAAGGCCCTCAGTGCTGCGCTGCTTTAGGAGGCCTTCTCCCCTCCCATCCCTCCTTTGTGTCCGTTTTTCCCTTCATGTTGTTTTTCTCTCTTTCCCCCCACCATCTCATTTGCATCAGAGGCTGGGAGGTTTCATAGTGTATGGGAGGGAAGTGGGGGACTGCCCGACTAACCCCCTCCAACCCACCTACCCACCCTCCAGCGAGCACTCTTTGTCTCATCCGCCCAGGCCAGACCGAGGGCGCAGCAGGCCTCCTGCCTGGTGCTCCTGGCTGGGATGGGGCTGGTGTATCAGGGCAGGCTGCTGAGATGAACAGCATGAAGGTGTTATTGTAACTGGGCATGGCCAGGCTAAAGCAGCATCCGCATCTCTATGTCTGGTTCATCCAGTTGATCCCCCAGGAAAGGATGTCTCACTTCAAGGGAACAGGAAGCCGCTGTGGAGGATGGGATTTCTGGGTAAATAGCAAGGCTGCTGGGACGGTGTCTCTCTGTCATGGACTGTACTGTACTGTTATGAGAAAGAAATGGGAAAAGAGAGAGAAGAGGATGAAGCAAACAGCTGAGAGTTGACTAAAAATGGAAATGGAGCAGGCGTCTGAAATCTTACATCAGTACTAGGCATGTATTATTACTCTTTGGACAACCCAGTCACAACAACATTCCCTACTTGTCATACACCAATACTGTCAGGATTCCTTGGTGTCACTTTTTGACACACTAGGCCACAGTTGTGGGAAAGTTCAAACAAAAACTTATTTTTAGGTTTTGAAAAAAACCTACTTGATTAGGTTTAGTAAAAGATCCTGGTTTAAATTGAAATAATTATGTTTATTACATAATTTCACTTTCACACATGGGACATTAACAGGACATGAACCGTGGTCTCCTGGGTGAAAGTCCAGTGTCTGTTTCACCCACACATTTAACCCAGCCTCATCCTTTTGCTGAATGTGATGCTATAACCCCTATTCCAAAAAAAAAAAAAGTGGGACAAAATGTAATAAAAACAGAATGCAATGATTTGCAAAGCCTTTGTGACCTACATCAATTGAATACAGTAAAAAAGACAAGATGTGTAATGGTCAAACCGGGAAACTTTTAGAAATTGATGCATTCTACATGGTCGCCCATAAAGTTGGTATAACTGTTTTCAGACAAAATCCTGTTAATTGTGTTTTCTTTTTCATTGTGATTATGTTTGGAAGGGATTGATTTATACAGTTTTGAGAAGATATACACTTTATCTGTCAATAATAAATCACATTGTCACAATCATTTCATGCAAAGAAGTAAAAAACATTTTATTCAACTTTATAAGTGACTGGAATTGTGGCTCTATTATGTCAGCTGACTGCTGGAACACTTGCTGTCTGTGTCTCATATCACTGCAGATGGTTTTACATTGGAGTTGGCTGAGAGCCTGCATCTCAGACAGATGCTAAAGGGGGGTGAATACATTTCATATTAAGATATCTGTGACTGCAGAAACATACAATGTACAATCAAGGCCTTAGAAAGGAAAAAAAAGTTTATTGTTCTGAAATATTTTTGCTCTCTCACTTACTGTTATCCTTCAAAATAACCCCTCCTATACATTTCAGTTGCTGTGTAAACCAAAACAGACCTGTTTCCCTGCAGATAAATGCCCCCCTCTTGCTTTTAAGTGGTTAGAACATGATCTTAGTCTGATTAATTACACCCCTTGCTGCTTGCCCCCTCTCTCTGCTCTCCTGGCTAATGGCTAGTGTTTATGCTGAGAGTACAGCCGTGGTTTCAGGGGGCGGGTTGGCGGTAGCAGCGCCGAATCCTCACACGAGGGGAGCAGTTTTAATTAACGTGGAGACAACACCTCTCTCCCTGCTCATCTTTCACCTGGGAGACATGGGGGAACTCTGACACCAGCCCGGCATGCCGCTGATTAAAGCGGGGCCTCATTTACCGTTGCCTGCTGTCAACAAAACACCACTAATGGCATTATGCCCAGGCCTGGGGGGGGACAGGCCCAGGGACTATCCCCACCCAGGTTCAAATGAGAGAAAACAAACTTAGACTAATCTCTGATACAGGAGCTTAATCTCCCTGTGATCTTATCTCGGAGAGGTCTCAAATGTTATAGGACCCGACCCTGCTGCTAGATGGACAGGGCTTAAGCAGGTAAAAGCTGCCCTGTTCTCTCTGTTTGGGAAGGCGAGGCATCACCGAGTCAGTATTTAAAGATGACTTAGTCCTCTTAGTGGTTTGCCGGCGGCCATATTCAGAAGCCAGTCACTGACCCTGCACTGGCAGGGAAGAAGTATTTGCACTTCTTTCATCACCTGATGGATGTTGGCATGAATGTTCCCAGCATTCTGACAGTGACCTCATACATGTCCGGCTCTCTTCGTCCATCACTTCCTCTATATTTAGATGGGAGTCATTGTTCAAATAGCTCGGGTTGTCCCTTTGATGTCCTGGCAGAACAAAGCCGCAGTGTCCTTACACACTTTGAGAACACTCCAGCCTGGAATCCTGAACATGATGCTTGTGTCAACCAGTCCATTAACACCTCCACACTCCCTGTCCACGTGTCCTACATGTTAAATGGATCTGTTACATATGACAGGTTTAATTCCAAAACACTTATGCATATGTTACAAGGACAAGTCTGGAATCAAATAAAAAATGAAAATCCCAGCTGCATCAAAAAAGCACAACAAATCTTACCTTTCACTACACCCCAATTTTCTATTACCGCAGTCCACATTTCAGTATGTTTTACTCCATTATTCTCTCTCTTTTAATGGTCGTAAGAGTCTGCAGCCAGCTCTGCTATTGGCACTCCCTGTGCTATTGCCCCCATTGTACATTTTGACAAGTTACAGATTTTAACATGAGCGGAAGGGTAGTATAAAATTTAATGCTAAAAGCTAGGTCACTTCTCTTTGGTGTGCATTGTACTTTTACAGTCTTCCTATTAGTTGCCCCAGAAAGGAAATTTTAACAGCAGCGTTTTTATTGATTTATGTCAATAGCCATTAGTTTGGGCTTTGCCTTCTCTTTACCTTTAATAGGGCCATGCATTAGACTTGAAGCGCATTAAAAGACCGGGGGTTATTAGCGTGAAGATTAATTAGAAAAGTTTGTTTCTTGTAAAGTGACAGCTCTTCTTTAAGCAGCCCTGTAAACTTTTATAGGACCATACAGCTGACCTCAAATTGGAAATTTGTGTTGGAAGCAGCCTGGCTCACCATTACAGCTCCTGACTGTTGTTAATTTTATATTTGTCCAATAAAAGGCAGTGGGGGTTACGGACATGCGCCGTGTGCTTCCCTATGAACCCCACTCCTCCTGAGTGACTTTCTTTCATGTGGTTGATGAGGGGCTTCCAAGTGTTTTAATACAATGGTGTAATGTTTTTGGTCATAATCTTTTCTTAGCAAGGGGTGGGTAAAATCAAATACGTTTCCATTTATTCCAGATTATTGTAATCTACCATTTAATGGCAATGCTTGTTGGACATACTGTAGTAACATCCAGAGGACAAGACATATTAAAGGGCTCACAATGGCAGGAGGCAAGTCACATCAGCAAAGTTTGCAGTTGAACCATGTGTTTCTGTGTGTTAATATTTATATATTTCTGCTTTTACCTGACTGATGACCCCTTTGTCTGGACATCAGTTTCTGTACTCGCCTCTTGTGGTGCAAATAAATATTGTATGTTAGTAGGACCACGTCCTGTACGCCAAGCAGCCACACTAACACAGCAGTGCTTCTGTCGGTCTGCCCTTTCTCCGCTGTTTATACTGAAGTCGGCGTAACGTGAAGAGGCAGAAGAGGAAGTGCACAATGAAGCTTCTTGATTACCGCTTTGGGGAGACCAAACTGTGGAACCACTTAAAAGATAATGCCCGAATGATGTTTTTTGAACTCTGGCCGCCTATTTTGCAAGTTGAAACAATATCAGTGATGTAAGGGAAATGAGACCTGAATGGCACTGTTTACAGTTGTTGGATGTTCACACATAAGCAGCAAGTTCCAACATAAACATCCACTTAGTGCATGTAAATCTAAGGGCTATTAATAAGCTCTTTTATCTTCTCTTCTGGAGAGTGGCCCTGGAGGCCTTAGGGTAATCTGGCCCTCACTGACTAGCTCTCCAATGTGTTTCTTTTCTGTCTGTTTCTCTTTAGTGAAGCCCTGTGCCTTTGGGCAAAGAAACTCATTACTAAACTTTAAACACCTTCATTTCATAGTGCATGCTCATTTGCTATAGAAAGTTTGTTTCAGTCCTGTGTGTTTACACCTCTATCTAGTCCGCGGTCTGTTGTGTATACCTGTATCCCAGACATACTTAAACCTCACCAACCTGCCAATGCCTCTGTTGATGTGGAAGGTTTTACTGAAGGTTTCCCTGGCTCTCCACCAGCCTGTCCCCTCTGTCTTGTGTTCAGGAGGACAGTGACAGCGCTCATATGGTTGTATCTCCCTTACATATTTTTCCTCTGCAGACTGATGAGTTCTGACGGAGCGAATGCCTTTGTCTCGCGCTCTCTCTTCATGCAGACCCTCTTTCAACTGTTGTTTTTCTTATTCCTGTCGACAGAAAGTTGTTTTTGCTGCCTCCCTTCCCTGCGTGTCCGTGACAGGCATACTTCCTGCATTGTGTGTGCGTGTGTGTGCGGGCATGCATGCATGTATGTGTGCGTGCATGTCTCTCTTTGTGTCTATGTATGTGTGAGTACTTCAGTGGAGTTGAAGCTGCTTTTATGTCAGTGCCAAGTGTGGAGAATGGTTCCGCTAGTGAAGGACAGCCTCTCGTGCTGCACTGGGCTTCCCACTCTGTTCCGAAGAGCCAAATGCCTTTATCTGATGTTGGATCTTTGTTATTTGTCCATGAAACTACAACTGAGAACAGCTTATACCTGTGGGACCGGCCGAGTGATCTCCTCCATACCAGCATGTGGACATGAACATAAATGGAGCAGTTTGCTCCTTTGCCATCCTATATTGTTATTAACTTGCCGCCAGCTCCTTCATTTGGCTGCCTTTGAAATATCAAATGTAGTTGCTCACAAAGTCTTAGTAGGATGACCATACGGGCAATATCCTGCTTGGCCGATCCTTACTGGCAGTATCCCAAAAGCTCAAATGTTTGTGTCACCATGTCATGCCTAAAGCGATTCCATATTTCAGCCCTACATCGTTGTGACTCAGAGTAGCTTTGTGGCTTGTGTTTGCGGACCGGCTGCCATCTTGAGTTGTGTGTTTCAGCCACTGTCCTGTGGTTTGGGCTCGTCCCAGGTCTCGAAGCAGATGGTGGCACAGTTTAGCTTGTGCAACACACTGGTGGCACCAATTTCCCGATCACAAGGCATCTAGTAAAGTGCAGGCTCTTCAGTCCTATTTTCTCACTAGGTCATTGATGTCACACCTCTGATCTCCAACAATTAGTAAGTAACACTCATCCTCAGCTGACAGTTGCCTCTCAACTTGAGAGCCTTGAATTCCCTCTATATACAATTTTCTCTCAAATCTTTGCCAACATTTTAACCATTTAAAATGTCTTTGAATTGTGGTTCAGAACACTTTATGTATTAAGCTTTGAATTGTCTTTACAGGATGTATGAAATGTGGTATTTAAACTTAAAACGAGAACAAAAGAAAAAGAAAACAATAGCAAGTTGGTTGCATTGACCTAGTCTGTAAAAAAGTATTAATCCTTGCCAAATCAGAAAGAAACATCAAAAGTCTTTTCATGCGTTTGCCTTATACATCTGTAAAGCCATTTTTTTTCTGTTTTCCACATGCCAGAATGTGTGTGAGCGTTTTATCATAAGAGTGCAAAATAGCAAACATTCCACTGCATCATGCAAACAAAACCCGCAACGGCTATCTCAGTCAGAGGTTGTTGTAGCCCCAGTAAATGGATGACCGTGTCATCTCTACATTGTAAGTCTGCTTCACACTTGAGATGGAAAGTACAGTCTAACTGCCAAGGAGAGATGATCCAGGAGGGCGCTTTGATATCTGCTCACGTACCTTTGATGCTCACAACACTAGATGTGCTGAGATATTTACTAAATCAAAGTAAAGTTCTTTCAACAGCTGCATAGAATTTGAGATGAATGGAAACAGTTGTACATCACCAAAACTCAGTAACAACAGCAACTTGAGGAAAAAGTGATGTTTCCATGTCTGGTGAAATGCAATACCCAAAATATGGCTTGTATTTAGTGTGTGAAGTAAAACGTGCCATAAAAGTTAAAAGTAGTAAAATGAAAGAGATTTTCTTTTAACATAGCATGTTGTGTTACTGTGGTGTTGCATCATTACTATGGTGATCCATAAAGAGTGAATTTGCAGTACAGAGGGATGTTATATATAAAGGTTTGATTTTAAGGTTACAAAGTGCCAAAGTACTATTTCAAGGTAAAGTGGATTGGATACTGGGTAAGATGCCAGAAAGACCTGATAAACCCATATATATAGTGGGGGTGAACCAGGACCTCCTGGCAGAGGCCCCTGCCTGTAACGCTTTTCCATTCATTCATTTTTAAGCACATTTTGAAGTATTCAGTAAAGCTGAATGGATTGTGCAAAAAAAGTTTTTAGGCTTGTGGAGAGAGTTGATGGATATATAAGAACACCTTTTGCAGAATGATCGTATCATCTTGACAAATAAAATATTAATAAGTAATCTCTGGACAGCATAAAACATGGCCAATCAAACAAAAACTCATCTCTGAAAAACCCTCTCCATTCTTCTTTCCCAGATGGGTTAGATGGCCAAGACGACTTTTTTTTGTCTCCGGTTTGGAACTTCTTTGTCTTCTATGCTGTTGCTTTTTTTTCCGCTCCACACAAGTTGATAGAAAGAAAGCATTATTAGTTAGCATTTATTTTCTGCAACATTTCAACAATTGCTGAAAATTAGCTTGATAGCTGAACGTTAACACAGCTCATAAGCTCTTTGACCCCAATGCTGGAAACATTTGTCCTGCATCCTGCAGGAGGTAGGTATTATAGAATGCCAAGTGGTCATGTTTAAGCCCCCCATCAGTAAGGACTGTGGCCAGGAGGTTGGCAGAACCTGAAGTGGCAGCAACTGACGAACCTATGGTGGACATTTGTTTGAGGACGCTGAAGATGAATACTGAGGCCTTTCGGGCTTGGCTTACCCAAGCAACTCCTAAATCAGCAGACTGTTTTTTGAACTCCATGAAGAAGAACTTTTGGGTGGGATCAAAGAATTAATGGGGAAACGTTAAAGGACTCGTGGAAACAATCCTGGGCCTAACCCAGGCTGTTCTTAGCGAGAAAGAACTGCTGACCTTGGCTAGGTATATAGCTGGGCAGTGGAAGAAGCTCTTTGAGCAACTCCTGAATCCGATAGAAACAATCTCAAAAGCAGAAGTGAGCTCGAAGATTAGGGGAAGCCTTCCCCAGTACTCTGGCAGAGGTCACCGAGGGCTGTTAAAAGACTTGACAAACTGAAGATCAAAAAGATGGATTGGTGTGATGTCAAACTCGCACCTATGGTCATAAGTTCTGAGTACTGACTGAAAAATCAACTTCCTATGCAAGTTGTTGGGATTCACCTTTATGAGGGTGATGAGTAAAGATATCCATAAGGACCTGATTAAACTGCAGCACTTACAAACAAAGTGACCAGAACATGTTTACTGTTTTTTCCATGTCAAATGGAAACAGTATATGTTTGAATGCTTATATTACACCTGAAATATATATATTTTTTCAGCACCTCAATTCAAATTCTTTCACCCACCTTACACAAGTGTTGAAAACAACCCCAGAGTGAATTTGAGTGACAGGAGTGGCATTGGAACAGGGCTGGTTAGACAGCCCATATCCCTTTCACAAGCTGGAAGTAGAGGCTGGCTGAAAATGGCATCTCCCAGGGAAAGCCAACAACTGGCTATCACCCTGACCGTTTGTCTTCATCAATCAACCAGCGTTTGTTGACCAAGCAACATGATGTCACTATTAATTTCATGCATTCCCTTAATGGGGTCCAGAGGGGAGCCCTATCCTCACAGTAGGCATTTCCTGTCCTGTTGCATTGTGGAATATGTCCACTTCCTTTCAGGAGATCAGTTGGACTTTTTCAAAGTTTTACTTCTTCTCTTGTTGTTTTTTTCTCCCTCTTTTTCATCTCTCCTTCAATTCCTGTCTGCCGTTTCCCCCCTCATGGTGTTATTTGCTTTGCTTTGTCATAGCTCCGCTGGTTGGAAGCAGCTCCACTGTGTTTGTATCCTTGTTATGTGAGTACTTGTGATGATTTCCACTTATTTGCCGAGGTATACACTGAACTGGATGTACCGAACCTTTTGATCAGCCCTCAGATTTCATGAACAGATACTGGCGCTGCGTGCTCAGATCAGCGCATTAGCGTTTCATTTGAAAGAATGGTGTCACTGTGTTGACAAGCTCATGATAAGTTGGTGGCTTCTAAGGGAAAATGTTTAAAGCAGATAAATGCCTCAGGACTCCATCTGTCTGTCTCATTGTCCTGATTGTAGTTTATTTTCGGTGATTATGAAAACCTGCTTTAAACAGGCTTTGGGGATGTTGGTTTATTAGCTTTAGATGAAGTATGCCCCTTGTGCAACGATTCCGCACAAGGTACTTAATGTTATCTCTTCTGACTTCTGTGCGTCTGTATTTACTGTCTACATGACTGGCTTTTTTTATCATCGCTTTGATTATCACAAAGGAGGAGGGAGTTGTGAATGATATTCCTTGCTCTTAGTCTCACTTACTCCCTTCCTTCCCTCTCCGTCTCTCCCCCCTCTCTCTCCCTGTTACTGCACCTCTCCTCTGGCTTTAAGAGGCTTAGCAGCAGCTTAGCGCCCAGGTCAAACTGACCTTTGCCCTTCATCTGTCAGCCTTTTGATGTGGTGCCAGCCTGGGCTCTTGCTACGCTCTGCCTTTAACAGCACGTCCAGGGGTCAGAGGAGGGCTCTACTTCAGGACCCCACCCCACCTCAACACCCACCCCCCAACAACCACCACCACCTCCCTCCTCCCTTGCAGATGTGTGTGTCTCTGATGCCCCCCTCTGCACCGCCCTCTGCCCTCCCTTGCCTCTTCCCTGCCCCGGTGCCCATTATTATTTTATAGTTTGGTTCTGCATTCCTTTCACTCATGCTGTGGTGGAAGGCAGACCTTTGGCTTTATTGCTTACACATGTCCATGGCTTTCTCCCTCAGCGGGGAGAGACAAAACAGCAAGAAGGAGATGGCCAATAGGGGCCAGCCATCTAAACTCTCCCCACCTTGAACTAATCGTTGGGGGCCATAGCGTGGCTCTACCTCAGCCCTGTGCCAGTGGGGTTTCAATTTGTAGAGACATAAACAGATACTAAAGCCAAGGTAACAACACAGTGATTTATCAAGCCAGTTCACATCAAATTATCACAGCGCCCCCCTGCTGTCAGGCCCCATAATAGCCCCCAGCCCAGCCTCTGCTTCAGAGGTGCACCGTGGTCACACTTCATTTAGGAGTGCACAAACATGTGTCCCTCTGTCTGGTTTCCCTCTGAGCGTGACGCTTCACACCAGCCAGTGATCATCCTGGACAGAGCGTCAAGAGATTAAAGAGGATGTGAATGTCTGCAATTGCGTGTGTGGTGACAAAGATATATGTGTGTGTGTGCAGTATACTTGCTCATAGGATTTGTATGCACTGATTGTAACCGAAGAAAACATGTCTGTACAGGTGTTTTTGCAAATTATGATTTAAATGTTAATAAGTGCGTATGGTTATCAACGGTCGTCATGTATCATATCAAACATATGTTGTCTTCCTTTCTTCAGTCCATCACCTGGAACAGATAACAATAGTGGTTCTTGCAGGAAAAGCACCCGAGTCAAGTTGAATTGTGTATGCCTGTGCAAGCCAGGTATGTAACAGAATCTATCTTGAAATAAACAGATTATTTTTCTGTAGCAAAATCATGTTTCACTTTAATATGGTGCCTGAACAGAGCGCTGCCTTTGATCTCCACTAGCAGAGCCCAGCACATGGATAATATATCTTTCAGAGATAAAAGTAAAAATGTGTGCTAGGTGATGATGTCATGCAGTTGTGGCCACAAGCCTGGGAGAAAAGCAAACTTTCACAGGCGAGGCTATCCCAGGGATCACTAAGGGTGCTCTCTGAGCCTTTGGGGAAATCAATTACACATTGTCCAAACTGTGATTCCTGCTGTAGGAACTTAATCGTGGGGGCCTTCTGCAGAGGATCATCCCGATGAGTTTGGACACTGGTTTTGCTCCCTGGTGTCTGCTCTCCTCTCATTGCCCCCCAACCCCCCCTCCCCTCACTCAGACCTTTGCAATTCGCTACATTTGTGTGCGGCTTACAATTCTACAGAGAGCCATTCATCATCATTTGCTGGCGCATCTGTCTTGAGTGCCTTAGCTTTGATCATGTTGTATTTTATACTTTACATCTGTTCTACATTTAACCTTCTGTAATGCTGTTACTCAGAAACTATTACCTTGGCATTACAGGGGTGGGGGAGTTTACCTGGTGACTTTGTAGTCAGTGTAAATCTGGCATATTTGTCATGGCCTGGTAAATAAATGATCCTCCAGTTGAAACGCTGTGATAAGCAGATCTCCCCCTGCCATTTCCTGCCTTATGGGATAGGACTCGCAGCAATCCTGTGCTTCCTCTTACGTGATCTTCCCTTCTTTCAGAAGCTTATCTACTCCTAAATCATCCTCTTTGAATTGGGAGGACAGTGTGTTTTTTGAATTTTTTCTCTAACTATTTCCAGCTCTATCATTTCCAGTCATTCTCTGAGGCTTAAGTGTCTGGCTATGTATGCTGGCACTCCACCTATGCCCCCAACCCTTCTACTTCTTCTTCTCTCCCTCTGTCTCTCTCTCTCTCTCTCTGGCCTCGGGAACCCAGGAGCATGAGGCCCTGACCCCCCCTCCTCCACCAACACACTAATCATCCCTAATCAGAAGTGAAATGCATTTTTCTAAGGAAGTAGCTGGAAAATTTCACAATCTGCATTTCTCCGACCAAGCTGATTAGAGAAACATTATCCTGCTTTCACAGTCACTTCCAATCTGCCTTTAATCTGTCACTTCAATCGCCTAATTATTTAGTCAATGACCTGGGGACGCAATCTTACAAAAGAATGAAATGCATGCCATATCATTTTCTCTTTCATTTATGCATGATATCGCTGGTTACATGTTATGTTCCCTTGAGCTAAATATGCAAGCCTTGTTCATGTACACGTATATGTGTGTCTATGTCTGTTTGTGGTTTGTGTGAGAGTCTGTAGATGTGTGTGTGTGTGCGCATTTACTGTTCAGGCATTTATTGTCCTTTGCCCATCGCATCCATACATGTGTGGATGTGTGCTTCACTGTGTGTCAACAGTAGCTTGTTTAGAAGCTGCTGAGCTGTGAATGCTGGCTGGGGGTAATGCAGTTTAGCCCTTAGTTGGAAGAGCCTTTAGGGAATGAGACTCTGTGGGGGAGTCGTGTTATTGGAAAGGTCATGATTACAGTAGGGGGTCAAAATAACTCGCTGACACTCTTTATACACAAGTGACTGCTATTGTGCCTCAGGGTGTCAAGAACTATATTGAGTATTGACTATATGTCACAGCAATAAAAAGGAAACCTGTTCTCCACTGCCGAATGTTCCACTTCCAAAGAGTGTGAAGTCAGGACAAAAGGTAAAAATACCTTCAATGTCAAAAAGACAGTCATGTTGACATGCTAATTTTGCTGCGGTGGGAAAAAAAACATTAATATGTCTTATAAGATTGCAATTCTGAATTGAAATAGAAAAAAATAGACAGGAGAACTTTACAATAGCTGTGTTTTAATCTGTTACTTTTTTGTACGTCCAGCCATGAGTGCTTCTTTTACTGTGTTAGGAAAAAAATAACTGCATTACTGACTAAAGAAACACATACAGTAGTCAACCAGCAGGTCTTGTTTGCAAAAACATGCAATCCGGTGCATAATGATCTGTATCATATAATAAAAGTTGACTGGCTGAGAAACGTGAGTATTATTCAATGCATAAGTGAGCGAGAAAAAAGAAAAAGGAGTAGGAGGAGAGAGGGAGGGAAAGACTTTGAACTCTCGGCACATCACGGCCCACTTATAATAGTCCCATTCTGACACAGGACCCAGCCAGCCCGATAAGGACCCAGACCTGTCCGGGGCAGCTGTCTCTCTTTCATCTTTGCCTTTAGCTGGATGGCAGCTCCTTCCTCTATTTGTGGCCGCCTCACTTCTGTTATCAAGTGTGGATTCTGGAGAGCCATCATGCTTATTTGTTCCTGACACCCAATCCGCTATTAACCTGCTTGGAAATGTGCTTTTAAAAGAGTGTAAGAAAACATTCCTCAGTCTGGCTATGAGGCAGCTCCAGGGTCCCACCAGCCCTTTGCTAAAGCCAACGCTTAGCGCCTCCACCTAGTGTCGCAAAACACACCATCAGAGGTCATGACCTCTGGCACTGGGAGAGCACTTTGACCATGGGAATAGCAGCATAAGAGCAAAAACAAACAAGAGATGCACATCAAACGTTGGTGTAATTCCATATTTAGATGGCCGGTTTCAAGGATTTTGGTCGTTTTCCAACCAATATGTGTATGATCACACTCCGATCATTCATTACAGGGCTACGTTTTTAAAATTTTAAATAGGCCCCCATCTTTTTGTCTTTTTTTTCCCCGTTGTATTCTACGTTGATGTTTTTTGAAAACCAAGTCTCACTTTTATTCGAGTCATTCCATCAGAGACCATACCAAATTGATACATCGTAGAAAATGAGCTGCAAGCAGAGTCTAGATACAATGCCTGCTCAGACATAATCGTTTATTTGTGTATTTTATTCATTTACTGTGCAATACAGTGAACATACTGACAAAACAAATAAGAGTCATAACTTGATTCTGTATGGACTTTCTTTGTCAAAGAATCCACTGTGACAGTTATTATTGACATCCCCGGCTGTTAAATGCAGCAATAAACCAACAAATCACTCCTGATGCACTAACATCAAGGTTGAAAGTGCATAGCAATAAGCATAACTTTTGTATCTGAACAAATATTGACTTGTTCATGTGTCTGACTGGCAGAGACACTCAGTGATCAGGCTATAATAACAGATGGTGCTGTAACAGAGAGAGAAACGGGAGGGTGGATGGAGAGAGCTGATGTGTGAGCTATTTCAGGAATGCCGGAGAGGAAACGTATTGATCGGGACACTTAGACTTGATAAGGACGTCAGGTTTAAGAGGAGCAAGGCAATCATTAAGTACACCACTGGCAGCTGTTGTTCAAAAAATATATTTGCTGCTTTCGCCTCCTCCCCCCTTTCTCTTTCCTTTTTTTCCCCACTTTATTTGGCTCTTTCTTGCCAGAGGTGAAAAGAAAATCTCATCTCCATCAGGCTAAATTGTGGTGGGCAGCATTATCAGTTCAAAAGACCTGGGGATTTGACAGCTCCCACTCCATGGTGATTAATTACTTCTCGACTGTGGTGGGCCCTTCTCTCCCCTCTCTCTCCTTGCCTGCTGCTGTGGTGGTGGTGGCTGGAGGCAACACATGATAAGTGCTGCCCTTATTACTGGTCTCACTGGGAAAAAGGCCCAGGCAGCACTGGGCTAACGCGGGCCAATCACACCTCCTGCACCACATGGGGCCTGGAGAGCTTTGCAACATACATGCCCTTTGTTTACTCTATAGTGTGTAATAGAAAGGTACAGTGCTGCCAAGTCTGTTCGTGATGTTGGGTTAAATAACCTCTTCGGCTCCTCAATCTCTCTTTCAATTCGTCCATCTCTCCTTCACCCTCCCTCCCTCCAGGGCTATAAGAGGTTTTGATCTCTGCTTTAATCACTGCGCCAGACTGGATCGCAACAACAGACTATAGAGCTCTCTATTATCATCAGCCAAGGGGGAAGAAGGACACTCCTCGTCACATGTCTGATGGACAGAATTAATCACTTATGGACATCATATAGGTGAAGCCATCTATTACTACCAGTGTAATCACACATGAGAAGTAGCTTCAATCAACCAAAAGAGACCTCAATATAGTTAAGCACTTAGCTGTGTACTTATTTGTATTACAAGCCTGTGGCAGCCTTTTCCACTGTTATTTTGCATTCTGGGGTTCTCAAGGTTCTGCACACAGCTGGTCCTTGAGCTTCATGTCTCCCTGTAGGCTCCACTGTTTGGCTTGTGTGTATGAGTGGCACTTTCCCTGAGGCTGTGCCTGTTCGTGTGTGTGTCTGTGCATGTTTTTTTTTCTTTGTGTACGTTTCTGCATATGTGTTTCTGTGTGTGTGTGTGTGTGTTTGTGTGTGTTTGTGTGTGTGTGTGTGGTGTGTGAGAATGCATGCGTGGGTGTGTGTGTGTTGTCTAAATAAGCCTACATTGGAAAAGCTCCATTATTGGACCTGTCAGTGCTGTAAGTCTCCCCGAAGGCAACGAGGTGGAGATGAGAGACAGAGAGACAAGTGGTAGGGCACTGTGCGCACACGCCTGTCACACGCCTGTCCCCAACGGTGGCCATGCAGGCCATTATGATGTCTTCCAGATGGACACATCTGTCTGTTTCCCTGGGAACAAATCTGCTAAAAGCAGAGAGAGAGTCACGAACAGGCCCATTCTGGTGGAGTTTTATTTGTTTATGTCTGCCATAGCCGGCTGCCTGGATGTCATGATGTATGGCATGAGAAGACACCTCCGGAGACACCTCTGGAGCTACGCTAGATCCCTCAGATAACACGTGTTAAGATGTCAATATTGTATTAGAAGCCAATGTTCTCCTATGTCCCCCTACATCATTATTAGAATGGCAATAGATTTAATTTCTATTGGGGAACAGAGTTTTATTTTTATCCTACAGTATAGCTCCAGAAAAATGTTTTCTTCTCTTCATGGTTGTAGCTTGTCATGTAGATTACTGGACCTCCATTTGTCCCCTCCCTCCCTCTTCCAATAGGGGCAAAGAGGATGAGTGTTGTCATTACAGACAAGCAAGCAAGGTGAACCTTTCCTAGACTGGGGACCTTTTCCTGGTACGCAGAATCAGAACAGCCCCTCGTTGCACCTCCCCATAATCCCTGGCATTTTGTTTTGATGCTCCACAGCATGAAAATGAGGGAATATGGCAATGTTATGGCATTTGAAGTCAATATGTATTATAAAATCAATCTAGATGAAGATCTGCCCATCCCTCTAATTAGACGGGGTGACTGGAGATTGATTTTTAATTGCAAAAGTAATTACATGGAGCAGATAGCCAGTGACATTTGATTATCTAGGTGATTGATTAAAAGGCCTGGCTGCTGGGGCAGACTGTCAGCCAGCTGAATCCAGACAAAAGAGAAAATTAAAAAAGTTGTCCCGTTTGTAATCACGAATTTCAAGGGTGAAATTACAAAGCCAAACATCCCCTTGGAGAAGCCCAGCATCCTTCCACTTTGCGCCTGTTTGCCCTCCTATCTCACCCCCGCCGTCACAACGCCCACAACGCAGGACCCCTGTGACACGCTAAAAAGGGGGAAACAATGATGTGAAAAATGAATTGAGGAATTGTTCTGTTACAGACAGCCTGGTGCGTAAATGATGGGTGCATATATCTGCTTAGCAGCCTTTTCACATCATCATAGGCAGCAAGGAAAGAAAGGCAGAGAGAGGTACAGACAGACAGAAAGAAGGACAGTGTGAAGGAAAGCTCTTATCTCTCAGACTGCTCCTTCACTCATCTTCATCTCTTGTCATCTCCTTGCAATAGGTGCCTGCACTTGTTCATTGTTGTCTGTCGACCGGTAAGGGAGTGAGACTAAATAAACAGCAGAATAACATCTTTTTTCTCTGTGTGTGTTTGGGAAAGCCAGAAGAAATCCTTTTTCATGTTGTCTTTTTCTTCTCCTCCCTATCTGTCATTCTTGTGGGATCCCTTTCTTAGAAAATGAACGATGACAAGGTAAACCGTCGGGGGGACAGCCGAACTGTTTATGAGACTGACAAAAACTGTTTATGTGGCTGTGATGGACAGGGCTGAGTGATGACAGTTGGAAATGAAATACATTCTTCATGTCTACCTGCTAGCATGAACGGTAGAGGATATATCACCTTGTGGGTACATTAAGCGAGCGCACTTTGAATTCTTGCTTTATTTTTTTTATCAGAATTTCCTTTCGTTGTCAGTTTCAACGACAAAGAATAAAATTCATGTCTTATCTCTAGTGTCACCCTATAGCTAATATCATCCTACTTAGCCACACTTGTTGATAAGCCCCCCACTGACACATATACACACAAGCACAGAGCAATATGGCCTGCGTTCACAGTCCTCATAACCAGGAGATCCATTTATTTCTCACCGTAGGACGTGCCTATAAATTATGCCTGGTTAAGGTATCATTTAGCCTGGACTGTTAAGCCACTCCTGTCATTTTAGTGGAAGGTTCACTCTTTGCGCTTTCCGTGAAGGCAACATTTATGTCTTTAATTTACAGCTCCTTGCCTGGAGGATACTCCTTGGCTTTATGAAGTGGTATTAGGGGGCCTATTTAGTTGTCATGGCAGAGCACTGCTCAGTGTGGTGCAGCCAGCAGAAGCCAGCCCCTGAAAAAGGAGAGACGAGGGAGCAAAGGCAGCGATTTCAAATGAGAATCGCTGTCCTTTTAACTCAAAGAGCTCTGTAGCCTGGCAGGAGCAGCTGAGCAGGGTCTTTGAAGGGAGGGAAAGAGAGAGAGAGGGGAGGGGAAATGAAACAGGCCCGGGCCAGCCCCACATATTATTCCCCCTCAGGACGTACAGAGTCTATATTGGCTGAAGCAGCACGGCCCCTGGGGTCACAGCTCCTTCTCTGGCTCAGAGAGCCGCAGCACTAAGAGGGACTTTCCTCTGTCTGCCTCAGAAACAGGCCGGCGAGTGTCTGCGGGTAAACCATCACACATGTGCCTCCCAGCACCAGGCCTGGGCTCTGCGGGTGAACACAAAGCAGCGGCACTTATTAAATTTCCATGAAGTTTACCAAATTTGCGGGATCAGTGGGGTGAGGCCGTTAGGGAGCCCATGCCACTGCCTGCAGCTTCCCTCTGCCACTGAAGACCAGTGTGGTTGTGGGCCTCACTCCCCCTCCCCATCTCCACCTTCCCCTGTGTCTCTTCTTCCGAGCTTAACATTGGAAGAGGATTTCTAGCAGCTTGGCCTTATAGCCTGCAGAACTCGCTGCCCACATCCTACAGGGGCCTCAGAAAGCCAGGAGGTAGCAGGCGAAAAATAACTAGAAAAGAGGAAGACAGACACATGAGTCGTGCCTCCATTTAATTGTCGAGTCAATTTCAAACATGCAAAAAAAAGTGCATTTTCATCAACTGGTTTGGAGTGACTAAACTTGTCTATGCAGAGCAGTTTTGTCAGGAGTTTAACTGTAATTCACAGTTTGATCAAATTTTTCCTTTTACATACAGTTTTTGCATGTGATACTTCAAAATGCATGTAAAAATACAATTATGGAATGCTTTGTGCATCGGTAAAATATTTGTAACACAACACAATACTACACATGAGTAGAGTTATAGTCCAGTCAGAGTAAATGGTCACGCTGCCATATGGTACACAGAATCTAAAAAGAAAAGAAAAATCATAACTCAGAATATGGAGTTCACTTCATCCAGTGAGAAATAGAAGGCAAGTTATAGCCAACCCCAGAAATGTAGGTAGATAATCCCCTGCATGTCATGGGTAGTAAAAGCTCGCAGCGGGCCGTTCATCAGGGCCAGGACTCTTCCAGATGTGGAACCAGTTACTGTAAGAGGAGATCACCAGAGTAAGACAGCAGTGCAAGACTTTACATACACTGCAGTTAGAGGGGTTGTCTTTTGGCCTAAAGATCAGCAAGGACAGCTTGTAAAACTGTCAAATCTATTAAATCACTAAATGTACTGTCTTGATATATAAATGTTTGATTTATCAATTTTCTTAAAACAAGAACAAGATAACTGTATTGCACATTTTGAATGCAAATCAACTTAAACTGTAGAAGTGAGTCTCTCTCCACACATTAAGGAAACAAAATGGCACTGGGAAAAAGTGGCATTATTTTATCTCTTTTGTATTGACTTGAAAAGTAAGTTCTATACTTACTTTGAAACCAAATTAGTTGGTTTTGGATTTATTCCATGAGTGTGCACATTTTAAGACATATTTTATTCAGTACAAGCCCTCTTTTGCAACTTTACTCAGTTTGTTGATCTAGACTTGTAATTTTGAATTAATTTACTGCCACCTTTATGTCACAATTTAATATAATATTTAATTCAATATTAAAATTTATATGTGACTTTAATCAGTGTAATTCCATGACATTCTTTTAAAAATGTATTTAAAAATCCATATTTGAATTGAATAATTCAGAAATTCAGGCTCATGCAATACAAATGCAAATGAGTATCAAGGAAGGCATTTCTAAAAATGCTTCACAAACCTCTCGTCGGTATATGAAAGCTAAAAAATGTTTTGTCTACTTTTTAGATAAAGAGCAACAATGCATTTTACTCATCCAACAGACAACCTGGGTTAAGCAAACAAGACTGCATAAAGTGAGGATGTGGTCAATGCAGAGTCAGCGGCAGACGGTCAATTACAGCAAGTGGTAGCCATATACAAATACTTTGCTTGTGCGTGCATAAATAACAGTTTATTCCCATGTTGTTGTGTCTTTTGTGTCCTAGTCTAAACCAAGACCAAATACCTAGGTTCTTTTGCTGTTTAGAGGACCGCTTCTGTGTGATTCAGCACGCTACTTTGACCCTGCAATGAAAAGATATACACAGACAGCCATTCTATGATTGCAGGTTAAGGAGAAAACAGGCCACAACATTTTCCAGGTGCGGACCAGTGCTGAACTGTGGACATCATTGTAGGTTAAACAAGGCTGTGTTTATTCAACCGACATCTTTCATCCTTCTCACTCACGAATTCTAGTCACAACCATTGTTTGGTCCTCTATGTGCTTTTGTAGCCATTAAAATAAATACTAGTTTGGAAAAGATTATTGGGAAAAAAATCCTCATCATGTAACAGACACATTTTCTGACTACCCAGTGGAGGATCTTTTGAAGAGAGGACAAATGTAGAGTCAGTTGTGACCTTAAAGAGCGCATGGGCCTGGTCTGTTAGATCTAGATGGAGATGAGGTGTACAAGAGTGTCCCATTAGCTCTACCTTTTCACTGCCCTCCCTCTCTGGGTGATGCTGGCCATACTCCAAAAGGACTATGTTCCGATCCCAGGGCCTGATAAAGTCTGGCCCGTTGATGGGCCTGATGACATCTGCACTGTCCGTCTGTGCTCCCAGACAAATGCAACCCAGGAAGGTTAGTGCCGGCCCTTCTGCCTCTTATCAATCAATTACATTTGGATCAGATTAATTGTATGGAATTGTTTGCTGCAGATAGGAGCCAGGTAGATTCTGGTTGGGGGTTGGGCAGGATGCCTGTGTGATTGTTGGTGGATTGTTATTGTCTGTTTACCTTGCCCTTTTTTACCCTTGCTCGTTTGTAGCTGTGCTTCTCTTTGTAGCTGTAAACGGTAACGCTTCTGTAAACTGTGGTTTTGGACAAAAGTGCTATTTGCTTGTCATAAGAAATGAAAAGAGATCCATAATTATGTCTCTCACAGTGACATGATACCTGTGAATGGTTATGTATCCACATAAAATTGCCTTCAAAGTAGATTGACAATAAAACTGAGAGTATTTTGACAAAGCTAGCTGGTTTGCTTCCACTTCTGGTTGAGATAGTCAATTGCATGGCAGTGAATTCACCCCTCCACCTTTGCTTATGAAAAGCTGGATTAATTACGTAATGTTCAGCTCACTGTGGCTAATAGCTGATAATGATGTGTGAGAGGTGTGTCAGACGGGAGAGCATACTGGACTGCCAAGTGCTGTTGGACCCGGGTCAGGCTGCGTTCATCTTACTAATGAGATGTCACACGGAGAAGATGGAGCGACCAGAGCGACCAAGCGGTCATTGCAAACTAATTCCCCTCCAGCTTTGGATTGTACAAACAGCCCCAAATTCAGAGAGGAGCTTGCACAGCCTGCCAACTGACCACATCACTCTGAGGGTTCATTTTTCAGAGGGGTGTTTGGCTGTGGGGAGACAGCTAGGTCCGGTTTGGCCCAGCAGCTGTGTCATTTGTAGTCCAGAGAAGCCAACGGTGGGCCCGTGGGCCTTATTGGTCTACTGAATGCAGCCGGTGATCCAGTCTCCCGTTTAGTCTTTAGCTCCACTCTGAGGAGATGAGTTGAGGTTAAATCAAACGCTTGTCTCCTCCTTCTGAACATCTAAATCTGCAGTGGAGAGAAGTGAGATATGCTCCTCCCTTCATCCACCCCCTCGGGCTAGCCTCGCTTCTCTTAAGTTCTCTGCTGCATTGCCAGTGGGTCAGGTTGATCCCCCCGTCATTGAAACTCATTCGGGGGGCATTAAAGTGTAAACCAGATGAAAAAACAAAGGGCTTAGGCAAATCAGATGGCTCAAACAACAACAACAAACGCACACTCTGTAATCTGCTTAGGGAAATTAATGAGGGGGAGCCCCCTTGGCCAAGGTGGATAATGATCCTGGACCACGGGGATGAGAGGCTGCAGTGGATCAGGCAGAAGGTGAGAACGGGAAGGGGGGATTAGAGACGGACTCCCACCAGAATCAAACAGGACTCTGCCAAAGGGATCCCTCCCCTCCTATGCCCAAACTTCAAAAACTCCAGCCTAAGCTGGAAGTAGGTGTCTGTAATCCCCTCTGTGGCTGTAGATCTATGCGGCCGACTCAGGCCCAGCTTTCATCCTGCAGCTTGTTCGGCATGCTCTCCCTCCATGTCCTGGGAACGTAAACTTTTGCACTGTGGCCCCCGTGCAGATCGCAGGGATCTGCTGGCTCATTACCTCTTCATTAGCGTGCTGCATCGTTGGCTGCCAAGAGGATCAGACCATGCGTGGAGTCTAGCTGCAAAGACTGCTTGTGGGGGCCAGAGACCTGGACACGGCAGCCAGATGGACGGATGCATGCTACTGGAAACACAAGTTAGCAAGCTCTAGATCTTTGCGCTGTTGGAAGGTTCCATGTAGCCGCTGAACTTTTCTTTGTGTAGGACACATTTTAAAGGCCCATTTGTCCTGAGCAGTGTTACTTTAATACGTTCCCCAGAAAAATATCCTATGATTGTCATTATACCTGTCCACTGCTCTGGCATGGTTGTCCAATCTGATCATCTGAATGGGATGGAGGGATATTTCTTATACACTCCTATTTATTAGGCTCTCAGAATTAGTGTCAAAACTGTCACTTACATCCTGTGGGTATGTTTTGAGATACCTTTGAAATGTGATGCCAGATGCCACTCGGAGTTGGATTTATCTGCCTCTGCTTTTCTTTCTTACAATTCATAGAATGCAGAATGATTTAAAGGGAGGTGTGGAATTGAGAAAATAAGCAGGCTTTGTAGTGCTTAATGGGGCCCAAAGCTCACTGTTTAAGCCCTCCCCTGCATCCAAAGCAGCCATAGTCAGGAGCCAAGCTCCATGAAGCCAAGTCTCATCAACCACTCTGCCATCCTCTGGTGTGATAGTGGCAATACACACATACACACACATATTAAACTGCATTCAAAATTATTATAAGGGTATGTAAAGGCATTTACAGTTGGTCAGCGATAATCTGGGGTGGTATCATTCTTGCAAATATGTTAACATGAGGGGTTGTCACAGGGAAATATAAAATATATATTGTCACAATATTCTGTTATTCTAAGCTGATTTATAATTATTTTCTGCTTTTTTATTTGTAATTGTCTTTGACCGTGGCTTGGCTGACTTTGCTGAGTATAAATCTATGAGGAATAATGCTTAAATCACTTCAAGTTTATCCATAACATGACTTTTCTCTGTTGTCACCTTCCTCTTGCTTTACTGCTGGTGTGATCCCTGCATCTAAATTATGCAGTTCCTTATCTGACAGTCATTTCCAAGGCCATGCATGCAGTGTGGCCCCATGTGGTTATGGCCAGGTGTAAAAGCTTGACCTCTCTGTAGGGCAGCAGAGTGACTTTCATTAGAGCACCCACTGGCTGCTTCCCACTGAGCTCACTCATAGATTTAACACTGCGCCTGCATACAAGATGAGAGGGAGGGTTAATCCAATAAGAATCATTAAGGAATGATGTAAACAAGGACATTTATGAGGATTTATAATAACTAAAAGTGCGTTTTTTGTTTTATATTTCAAAATAATTGAATTTAAGGCAGGTATTTGCCGATAATGCGACACAAACTGCAGTAGGCACTTTGTGGAAAATGTAACCATCACCTTTGTAGACTGGATGGCTGACAGGGCCCACTGAGCAAATGGACAATGTGGAGCTGGGGTTTTCTCACTAAATAAACATGCGCACACACATTTTATACAACCTGAAAACACACACACATTTTGAATGCCTCTGGATGGATTTCCCAGCATGCTCACTACTGCCTCCCGCCCGGGTGGTGTCGTCACGTTCTCTTTCATACGCGGTCACAGTTGTTTTTGATATTTTCATCTACTAGCCAGAGGATATTTATCTGCAGGAGTGTGTCGGCTGGAGAGCCTTTTTCAAATGTTAACAATTGCCGGGCCGCAACATGAGGAGCTTGCTAATTAATGCATCCAACACGGTCCCGCAGTTGTGCTGGAGAAACTCAAACGATTAATGTGTGTCATTATATTGTAATTGCATGGTAATTCGACATCTAAAGCACACACACAGACTCACACCTCTTTTCAGCCCTAAAGGTAGGCATATTCCACACTGCTCCTGGAAGCAGATTAAGGTGGAAGATTGTTTCTCCATGGAGAATAAGGATTAACTAGTGTCAAAATATTCTCTTAGCTTCCTCACAACTTTATGTGTTGGATTTGTTTTGGTTTATTGTTTGTTTTAGGATACAATTTCACACAACTAGTGCATCAAATGAATAGATTATAAAGATGATGGCAAAAGTCTCATCCAAGAAAACATGACAATACAACCACTTGGTTGCTATTTCAGAAGTATTTTTGTATTGAGCTAATGTCGGAACTGCCATCCATACTCGTAATATAATAGTTAATTTTCCTTTGTTTTGGTTGATTCAGTGATTCACTAATTATCTTCACCAAGGAGGAAATGTTTTCTGCTTTGTTTGTTTGTCAGCATATTGTAAGAAAAACTGCTGGCATGATTTTTAATTAAACTTATTGGTAGAGTGTAGCATGGGCCAAGGAAGAGCCCATTCAATTTTGGAGCAGATCTGTATCACAGAATTGATACAAAAATGATCTACCACTAAAGATGCTACATACAGTGCAACCATTTTGGGGTAAATAACTTGTTTCCTTAAAGTGTTACGTCCTGAGGAAAGTATTTTGCACTCAAGAGTACTTTTGCATTACCAAACATTCCTTGTGCGTGCTCACACAACTGTAGGATTGAATACCTGACTATCAAACACTACCCCACCAGGAACAGTGTGAATGCGTCCAGAATTTGCTTTTTCGTGTGGCTAATAATATAACAGAGTAACAGATTGATTAATTGAAAATTAAACTAATTAACAAATGATTTGAAACACAACACTAATGTTGTACGATTACAAGAGTAATGGTAGTACAGTTTGTAACATGTTTGACACTGCATACAACAGTCAGAGTCTGAGCTTGGATTGTATATTAATTTATTTTGTCTGGCCCAGTGTTACCTGCACACGGCTCTCCCCTCTGATATCACAAGCCAACATGGAGGTGGCTGAGCTTAAAAGGCAGCAGCTAGAGGTGCAAGCCATGCTAACGATGCTAACAACACTAACAGTGCTAACAACAATAACGGTGCTAACAACGGCCACATGCTGACAGTGCAAATAGTGTTAATGTGGGTTAGCTCACACTCACTGGGACAGTCAGTTCTAGTTAATTGATTAATTGATACATTGATTGAAATCACAAGAGAAGCTAATCAACTGCCACTCAGCTGTCCATCACATGATGAAACATCAGGGAAAGATGCCTGTCATGGCCCTACAGTGGCATAAAAATATACTGTATGTATGCATTTACGTTACATAGCAGGAGTTTGTGCTGGTTCACATATATGAGGAGGAGCAGACAGATAGACAGAGTGAGAGAGGAGGAGCGTTTGTCTACTTCAGCGTGAATAAACTAAACTGCTGTGCAGTGGGCTCATTGGTGGCCCCTACTGCGGCGCTTCATGAAGACATATGGGCCTAAAGAGCACTTGATGTGGCTGCCACCGCCTTGCTTGTCATCCACAATTTCGCCTTCCCTAATCCCTGCTTTAATTTACTCCACTCCACAAGGCAAGCGGTGACTAACGCTGTCCTCGGGGGTGCTTTCACTTATGCCACTGGTGACAAGGAATATGCAAAGGTACAATTTCTCACCAGGAAGGGTGACAGAGAGCAGTTCCGCCAGGGAGCACACCTCCTGTCTCGGAGCATCTTTTAATGTCACTCACAAGAGCACTTTGCAGTTGCAAACTATTCTTCAGAGACCCCTTTATTAACATGTTGATCCAAGGGGTCATTAGGTGAAGATTGTTTGGCGCCGAGGATGCGGCTATTGATTTGCTGAGAGATAGACTTTTCTGGAAAGTTTGTGACAGTGGAGAGAGACTACAGAGACTACTTCTTCAGACTCAATCTAAACTGCTTTCTACCCCTTTATCCTTTTCTTCTGCCTTATTTTTCCCACTCGTCTAATTTTCCCCTGGAATGCTGGGAGGGAGAGGAGCCGTTGACGGGCACAAGTAATTGCTATCAGTCTGTCATTAGGTTCCCTCTCCTGCTCCCTCTCTATTTTTTTTCTCTGTCTCTCTACACAGGCCTGTGCTCAGCATTGCTTACAAATAAGACACTTAGGAGACGAGTGGAATTTGCTCCCCAAAAGCTGTGATGTATTGGATTTTTTACGGTCAGAGCAGCTCCTCCAACCGCCTTTTCATTCTCTGTTGTCCTGAGAACCATTTTCTCTGTGTTTGCTATATTCACTCTCTCTCCCTCTCTGCCCTCTCCTCTTTGCCTTTCAGGGTATCATTTGCAATTTAATGCTTACCTGGGGTGAGCCTTGACAATAGCTTCCACCATGAAATGGCCCAGGCCCTGCCTGCATGCCTAATGAGGTTGATGTTGAGCTATTTAGGTCATTTTCCCTTTACAATATCTACTTAATGCAACTCCATGGGAGTGGATTGTTGGAACGGTTAAAGATTCTATTAAGTCTTTACAAAAGCCATTCCATTCCGCTGTCCACCACATACTACCAGGGGCACTGCTCTACTTCACTTTTGCTTTGTGTGAGCCTGTCGCAACAAAGCAAAGCAAGGAGGTGCAATGTTTCCCTGGAGGGTCACCCCACTAATATCTCTCCAATATTTGGCAGTGTGGTTTTTTGCAGGTGAAAAGGCAAACATCCAGTCAATCAGCAGTTCCTTTTGTAACATATGAAATCTGGATTGAGCTGGTAAATTCATATTAATCATCGCACAAAATGATCTGCCAAAACAGACGGCCAACACCAACTATTAATCAGAGCAGAACCCGTGACAGCCTTTGGAATCGGAAGGGAAGGAGTCGGAGGGGGGGCCTCTTTGAGAGAGTACTTGATATGAAAACTGTGTTGTTGTGCTTTGTACCAGCCTGTGGGAGTTTTTAAACAAGCCCATATGGTGGTAGCCACCAGCTTTGGAGAAGGCGGGTGGGTTGGGGGGTTAGCCAGGGCCAGGATTTCACACAGTCAGTATTGAGTGGGATTGAGGAGGCGAGCTCTTAAGCTGTCTTTTCAGGCACAGCAAAAGCCCTCCATCTGGCCTCCCCTAAAACTCAGGGCGAGTTTACTCAGCTCCCTGTCGGCTGATTGGGCCTCCTGAAGCAGAAGTAACAGCATCAATAGTGTAAACCCTTGCCACTTGAGAGTATTACATTTCTTTTCATGCTTGACTTAATCAAAAGTGGGGAAGTGAAATTTACACCTTTTTGATGTTCTTTTTTCCCCGCTCACTAAGAGGGGCGATCTTAACCCATTTGATCTTCACAAGCGCCCACTAAATGGCCAAATATGCCAAGCAGACGGAAGCAGACGGTTGGCAGTTGCCAGTTTGCGCAGGGTCACTGTTGGAGCACTCCATGTGGTGGGGCAGGCAACCTCACAGAAGGCTCCAGTCTTCACAGAGTCCAGCCAAGCTTCTGTCTGGAGGCCCACTGTCCCTCGCTCACTGTCCGCACCCAGCCAAAAATCAATCCACCCTCATGCTGATTCTCCCTGCTCTGCCTGAGCCAGTGTGAGACTTGTGTCGACTGAGCAGCATCAATTGAACACTGTAACTGGGGCTTTATAACAAAACGGAAAGACAAAAAGCACCAGCCAAGTGTCAACGCTATGATGTGTATATTTGATGGCATTAGCATGGCTTTGGGGAGTCACTATCTAGTTTGCATGCAACTGCACATCAAATCATGTACACACTGACGGATTGAGCCGTCAGTGCGTAGTTTGAGCTATCTGGAAATTGCGAGGATCGTGCTTCTTATCTCAATTATTGAAATAAATGGCCATCTGATAGCAGGGATAGGGGTAAGCCAGCGAAGAGCAGACTGGCTTTGTTCTGTGAATAAATGTTTTGACTAGTAACCTCACTAATCCAAGCTGTTGACTGGTACTGGAGCAGAGGCAGCCGACCTGGGGATGTGTGAAGATTCCCCTCAACAGGAATCTGGAGAGAGCAGTTGCCGGAGAGCTGCAAGCCAATGACAGTTGCTCCAGGAGCCTGGCTTTAATGAGTGTGTGATGTCTGGAGTCTTTAGCTCATGTTAAGCCCAGGCTAAGGCCAGGATCTGACTGATGGAGCCCTAGGCCTGAGTACTGTGGAGCTGTGTTTGCACCTCTTAATGAAGCTGGGGGCCGACGACACTGCCTGGCCCTCCGCCTGCCCTTCCTCTCTCCCCAGGACCAGCCCTGTGCCAGCCAAGACTGCAGCAGAGACCCACTCCATTAGTTCCTGTTTATTTCCCAGGCTTCCAAACCCTACACCCTTAGTCATCGTGTGCAGCAATTTCTCCCCCTCCCCTTTCTTAAACTGTTGTTGGTTATTCATTTTGGTCCAATTTTCTCACTCACTGTAGTAGGCAACACATGAAAAAAACTGAGATAATTAAATGCTTGTGCCCTGTGGAAAACAATGTTTTCCCCCTCTTTGTGTTGAATATAAATTACCATTACAGTGCCTGGGTTGCAAAAAATGTGTGTCTGTGTGTGTGTCCCTGTGAGTGTGTGTGCATGGAGTTTACTTGGTGTCAGCATGAAAAGAAGGGGCCCCCATCCAGGCAGCCAAAATCCTGCCGAGGAACTTGTCTGGGATCGTGATGTTCCGACAGCTCCACTGTGACAAGATACATAGTTTCCATTCAGCGACAAGCTTCTTATTGGTTACTATAGTTTCACTAATGCCCAATTGAAGGCGATGCCTAATCTCAACAGAATGGGTTAAAAGGTGCCGATGTCCAGAGCCACAAAACCACATGTTGAGAGTCAAGGGACCAAGGCCCCACAAAGCACAGCTCCTCCAGCTTTGATGTGGCCCTATCAGGGGCAAGAGATTGAAGAGAGTGGGGGGAAGAATACACAGAGGCCCCCGCAGCATACAAACCCCTCGAAGGACTCGCTGACAATGGCAACTGCTGAAGAGCGGGTCAGGGCCTCACAAAAGGTGGGGCATCTCAGGAAGAGACGCAGCACTACTTCCTCCTCCTCCTCTTCTTCTACCTCCACCATCCCCACTTTCATCATCATTGCTGTCATTTTTATCGCCACCGTCTCAATTTCTCATTCGCATAATCATTAACACCATCCTCTTGATCATAATTGCCTCACCATTTGCTTGGTTATTACAAAACATTATTGCATCATGTGTTTTCCCCTCTCTACCCAGCCTGCTGTATCACACACTTGTCGGTACCCTTTACATCAGTGCCGTGAAAAGAAGGAGAGCAGAATAAACAAGGAGGAGAGAAACATAGGATGAGGAGTGAGGAGCCACTGGTGTGTATGCTGAGGGGTGCTATGTTTAAGGCTCTCACTTCTCAAGTACTATGCTGGAGTAGCCTGTGGAGGGCAGGGTGTGTGTGTGTGTATGTGTGTGTGTTGGGGGGGTTGCTCTGTTTCAATAGACTGCCGCTCAATGGCTCTGAGGAGTAATTGAAAAGCTAATATTGTTCAGCATATCCCAGGGATTACGTCTTATTGTAGTAATAAGTATGCAATACTGCAATGTTTATTTTTGGTCAGGCTTTGTTGCAGCCACTAATTGGTGCTGAGTGTGAAAATGTGGAGTGCGCATTACCATGGCTGAGTCATGACGGCACAAACAGTCCTGCAGTAATCACTTGCACTGTGTTATCTTTGGAAAGTATCTCAGCTGAAAATAAGAGCAGCAGTCAAAGATGCGATCGATGGGCATCGTTATACAAATGTGTTGAAAATGAGTCCGCAAATATGTTTGAAATGTGCAGTTGTGTTAGTGAAGCTGTAAAAATAAGCAGGGTTGACTGGCAAAGCATCTGCTTATGATGTTTATCTCACAAACACAGAGCCAGCTGTTTGCGAGGCCATTCATTTATTAGACAGACATTAACATTAGTGTAAAAAAAAAAAAAATCGCACTCAGCATTGCTCTATCGTCGACCATTGCCATATCTCCCCTCATTGTGCGGTTTATGGCAGATTTTAAATCAATTAAGTATGTAATTTGTAACAACTGCTGAGACTGGTTCAGGCCTAAACAATGGCAATGGGATAACTGCCCTTTAGTGAAGCATCAATGGGCTTACAATGTGCTGAATTAGCTGGCATATTAATGACCAGCCGCAATACCCCTCCATTCTCCTCACCCAAATCTGCTTATGCAAATGGCCCATGAATCCAGTTCAAAGGAGTCTCTTTTAAGTGAGGCCTATACCCATCCACACTGGGGGCTGTGAGAGAAAGTGACATGAGAAAAGTTAGGGACACTTGTCTTTTTTTTTTCTTCTCACAGAACATGATCCAGTTAGCATGCACCTCTGCTGGTTACTAGCATGGTAGGGGTTGTCGAGTCCATAGGATTGCTCCACGCAGAGGGGGCAGGGAGCGGGTTAATCCAGCCAATTGTGACTGTGTGTTTAAAATGTGGTGTTCAGCAGGGGGGAAAGCAGGACCCATCCAAGTTCATGCCCCTGTGTGAAAGAGAGGAGAAAGGCTGTGGGGTTCGAAGTTGAAGGAATAGAATAATCCCCTTCACATTTGTTAAAGGGCCACTGCTCTTTTGTGTTGGCCAAGACAAATTTAAAAGGCGATGTCATAATGGTTCAATTGGAATGATATCTTTGAACACAATAGATGTGGCTTCTTTCCACGAACAACTTAAAGCCCCATTGTTCCTATTATTGGGTAAGATGTTTGGATACATGCGTACACTCTGAATGAGAATAAGTTGTTGTAATACAACCTGTTATAAAATATTGAGCATGATTACACATGTTGTGGTCTCATGAATGATACAGACACAGTGAGACAGGAAGGGGGGTGTCTCCTGGTGGTGAATGTGGTTTC